>MNCI01005009.1:137739-198010 GCA_015680685.1 Gnetum montanum | reverse complement strand
TTTTTTTTTATGTTTTGTGTTTTTATGCGTGGGGACCACACCATGCAAAGACTTCTTATTTTTATTGTCTTAGCTTCTGAAGAATGGATAACATCGGAATGGTAAGAAAACTCAAGAAGAAAATATCCAAGCACCCAAGAGAATGATCTACACAAAAGCATCAAGTTCCCTTGAAGTCACACCCTTTGCAATCCTTGAGTCCTTCCTTAGTTTGAGAAATGCCCAATCACTGATTCATTAAAGTTCTTATTAAAAGGGAACTGTACATTTCCAAGCAAAGAGAAACCATAGACTCTGGTGGGTGGATGGATGAAGTGATCTCATTGCCTGCCATATCAAAAGAAACATACCTTAGTATGAACATTATAACTCAAAGGTAAAAACCAAACATTAGCAATCAATATGAAAACAGTTCATACCATCAGCTTGAACACTTATTGGGTGATGAACTTACAGGGTGGATGATAGACACACACACACACACAAAATAGAAAAGTATAACAATGTTGTAAAAAAAAAATAAGAAAAGTTAAAGAAAGTTGTAAAACAAAATTAGAAAAGTTAAAGAAATTTGTAAAACAAAAACGTGTAAAACAAAAATGTGTAAAATAAAAACGTTGTAAAACAAAAACTGAAAAAGAACTAAGGGCCCCATATGGTTAGCATAGGTGGCGATCTCCCCCATGACTAAGTTGTAAGGGAGAGATTCGAAATAGTGAGCACCCATTTAAATTTCTAAGAAGTGTCCAACTTCTCCCAATTGATGATCTTAAGTTGAGGGGTGGAAGTTGGCGACGCTCACGTTCCAATGTGTCTATGCCATGGTTGTTGGCATGAGTTTCCTCAGTTCGTTCCATGCATATTTTTCTGCTCCTACGAGTAGCTGTCAACCACGGGGTGTCTACTACTTCTTGTGTGGTTGCTACATATAGGCATCTTTGTTGCAGAGTTTCTTGGGCACACCTGTTACATGGAGACATTTCCTCCATGTCATCACCCGATGAATCATTGTATGTGATGCATGGAAATTTCCTCTTCTCAATCTTTCCACATATGTTTATCTTAGAGATTTCCAAGGAAAGATCGTGGATCCTAAGGCATGCGTCTATCGTGCTTAGCCATGCCCTTCCCTTTATAATTGGGAAGTCTCCTTCGTTGTTGTTAACTTCGATCACCAGAAAGTCAGCTAGGTAGGACCAATCACACACAGTGGTAATAACATCCTCCATTAATCCTAAGGGAATGGTGATGGACTGGTTTGCTAGCTCTACTTGGATATTGCTTTTCTTAAGTTGTGGCAGGTTCCAGGCGTGATACATCTTTTGCGAAATTAAGTTGACTCCGGAACCTGAGTCAAGAAGAGCGCGATGTGGCATATTTCCAGTGATCTACAAATAAATAAAGGGACTCCCAGGGTCAGTTAGTTTCCTAGGAAGGTGGCCTACCTTGATCCAGTTAGTTACGGTATGTGTTAACATAACTGTATGCATTACGCTCTTTTGGACTGAAGGGTTCTCCGAAGCATTAGTGGTTAGAGGCCTATACATATACCCATTTGCTTGTTGTTGTGAGAGTTTGTCCAGGCTCCTAGTCCTGAAAAAGGATCTCTTCTTTGTACAGTTGTCGTTAGAACTAGCACCCAGTTGGATATTTACAGGCTGAATATTTACAACTCTCGTGGCGTTACGTTGCTGCGGTTGGGTAGGTAATTCCCCTTGCATTGTTGGAACAGGTTGTATGGGAACTACAGGAGGAAGAGGTGCGGGTGGAGTTAGAGGATGGACTGAATGTGAGATGTCTCCTGGACGAGAAGGAGCCCTTCTGAAGTACTCCCGTGCTTGGTAGTCACGTTGGGGGGTAGCGTGACCCATAGAGTCACTTGGAGAAACTGGCTGCTGCACATAATAACCATAAGGATCAAGCTGCTGGTAAGGGTATTGATGTGTTGGTGGTGGCATCCCCCATGACTGTGGGTATTGCCACTACTGGTGTTGTCCAATGGGCTGTGGAGGCGTTCCACTTGGATAATATGTCAAGGGTTGGTGGAACTGCCTTGGGTTACCTTGTGGGTAAGGTAACCTTTGGGGTGTTTGCCATTGATTAAGTCTTAGATTTAATGCATACACCCCAGACTCCTGCAAATGTAAGATAATTAGGAAACATCCCTTAGGATGGTCATAATAGCAGACCTCACATCCACAATCATTGTCTGAATCAGAATATACAGCCTTATCGAAGATAGGAATTTTTCCCTTACCCTTGTTATGTGTAGGGCTTAAGTTTCTCCGCTTAGTTTTGCCTTTGTCACTACCTTGCTCTACCTTAGACTCTTCTACAATTTTTAAGAATGTTTCTATTCGTGAGTCTAAGGAATCCCATAATTGATCTACCTTAGCCAATACCTCGGTTGTTAACTTTTGGATCAGCATGGTTTTTCGATTCACCAACTGTTTGAGTGGTGACTCATCCTCCTTATCACAGAATTTCATTCCCTTCTTATGAAGGGAGGGATCACGG
The DNA here is from genome assembly GCA_015680685.1 of Gnetum montanum. Lineage (NCBI taxonomy): Eukaryota > Viridiplantae > Streptophyta > Gnetopsida > Gnetales > Gnetaceae > Gnetum > Gnetum montanum. Next base: position 195,493 of record MNCI01005009.1, on the reverse strand, counting down.
TTGTATTCTTCCACACTTTCTCTCTTCCGTAGCTCACCCTCTTCTTGTGCTACTTGTTCCAACAAACTTTCAACTTCATGGGCTCTCAGTTGGAAAAGTCTCCCTTGGGCATATGTCCCAAGAGTTCTTCTCATTTCATTCCTTAGTCCATCCATGATGTGGTGAAGTTGATCTCGCTTAGCGTACCCATGGCCCGAGCAACGATGTAGCAGTGTATAGTGATGGGTCATGGCAGCATCCAAGGGTTCATAAGCACCTTGTTTCCAGCCTTGGATCTGCTTAAGCAAATTGGACACTCTGGAGTATGTTTGATATTTGTTGTTGAACAATTCAAGCATCGTACTCCACCTCCTGATGGTTTCCGATTTTAAGCACCGGTACCAGCTCTCTGCTTCTTTAGTGAGTGTCCTTGGGAAAAACTTGAGCTTCTGCCACTCATTATCAATATTTTGCAAGGCATAGGCATCACAGAATGTCTGTAAATGATGTTGAGGATCAGCTTTATATCCCCCTTCAAAATGTGGGATATTATTTATGTCCAAACACTTGATCTTGCTATCCTTTAAGTGCCTTGTGGGGATTCTAACTACCTCTGTGATGTTTAGCATGCTTCGGGTTACGAGTAGGGGTTCATCATGATCATCTCTTTCATGACGTCTATGATGTCTTCGTGGTGATTCCCTACTCTCCCTACATCCTTGCCCTTGTCCTAACGCCTCTCGACCTTCTTTATGAGGTATTTCATCTTCCTTTTTACTTTTACCCTCTTCGTTGTGCTCACGATGGTTGCGCCCAGATGTGGAAGGAGAGTGTGAATGGTGAGATGAAGGAGAAGAGGAAGTGAATCCATCACCATGGTGATGATTCTTACCTTCTCTTTGGCTGCTTCGGCCCCGATCTTTGTGATGATCTAAGTGTCTGTCCTTAGTGTGAGTGGTTGTTCTTGCCATGAACAGTTGGTGCTCACAGGGATCAGAGCCTATAGCATGTATAGTTGATCGAAGGCCCTGATGTCTAACCTCTTCACTATTGTGAGGAGGAGGAACATCATCTTCGAAGAAACCCATTGTGATGGGTTCCTCGTCTCCTATTTCACTAAGGACATGGGGGACCTTGTCCTTCAACAATGAATGTTGGCTCTCCTACCTTTCGTCCTGAATACGTTGGGCATTTGTGGGATGATAATCCCTTGTGTCATAATCTTCCGCAACGTACTCAGCAAATAGCTCTTGCATGCCAATCTATGCTAAGGCACGGAAAAGCATGTTAGGGATAGATCTATCTGGGGGTAACACGATGTTACCTTGCAAATCTCTCCACCGCAGTTGTTCATCTTGATGGAGAATAAAAGTAAAGTCAGGGACATACTCATCAAGATGAGTATATGTGACCTTAGATTGTTTAGGACATGGCTAGTCTAGGTTATGCATGTGATGCTGATTATCTTCTGTGTTATCCTTAGGTGAGTTAACTTTGTGAGAAGAAGCCATTTTAATGGTGTGCTATTCACTGTTCTTTCTGTTCTTGATTAACTGATTAACCCAAAGGTTCGTTAAAGCTCACAATGATGTGAGTGATATCCCTTATGTTCAATTGGCATAAAAACACTTACTCCTCAGCAATGGTGCCAATGATGAGTGGCGAGGTACCCCTACACTCAACCATATGAAACGAGTGTAGCACGCGCAATCCAGTTGAACTCTACAAACTAAATGCCTAAACACCCCATGGAACACTTGTGGTTAATTGTTCGTTGTCTTCCCAGGCTTGCTTGTATGTGTCACGGTGTATGGTTAAGCAAGTCTGAGGTATATGATTTTTTTGGTATTTTTCGATTTATCTCCTATGCTAACGGTGAAGGGTTTAGAAACTAAACTAACTCTAACTACAACACTAAGTCCTAGTGTCAGCATCTGTTCCCACTTGCTATACACACCCTGAACTGTGCAACTGTGGCTACTAAAAGCTAATGGTTACTAGGATTACCACACCTAATGCACATGCTCAAAGCGGTCGTACTGAGGCACTTAACTAACCTAAGTGTGACAAGTAGCCAATTCCTTGACTAGCCGTACACATCCGTAGATGCTCATAATCAAGTCATACTTGTCCCACATTCTAGGAGGAAAGGGTGAGAGAATCTACTCGCGATGAGTAGCCGATTCCTTGGNATATTCTATCTCTGGGGTGATCAATCCACCAGAGCTTCGCTACTTTACACCTAGGATGTCGAATGAGGGGAGTGCCACCTCTTATTTATAGATTTGGTGGCGGACCGCGATATCGCATACGCGATATCACAGGGAACGATGTGATATCGCGGCTTGTGCAATCCATGTCTCATCACAAAGCATGCTCATCTATTTCTATATCCTGATCAAATGGATCATTTTTTTTGTACAATAAGGCAGCATACACATGATTTTTATTTATGAAAAAGCTATAGGTTCTTCTAATTTGATCAATTATTCTTAGTATTAACATTGGAATCTCATGGATCCTTAGAGGTAGCCTAGTTACAATTTTAGATACATCTTGCATAAAGCTAATGGTATGTCCTTTATATTGTAATTGACCTCTTACAACATGTGTAACTTGTAAAATAGGGTTAATTCTTACTATAAGCATTTCTTCAACTTTTAATAGTCCTAATAAGATTAATGGTTAGGGTTATTAATCCATATTATTATTAGTATAAATTCATTTAATCTCTTCACCTTTGTAGAGGTTTCATAGAAATACTTAAAAAAACTTTCATTGCAAATATCACATGATCGTGGAACATTGAAATTAGCAACCTCAATCGAAAATCTTATACTATCATGCATGATTTGTGCATGTGACTTATAAAAATTTGTATAAGATACCTGATTATTCATACATGTAGAAGATATTTTTTGATTCATTCTATTTGAAAAATTATGTTGTTGTTGTTCCATTCATGATCTTGGTTGAGCCTGTTCCTAATCAATTCTTACTAACAAATCTAATATTTCTAGTACTAACCTCTACTAAATTTGTAAGTAATTCATATTCTACCATCACATCATCATTATGTGTAGACATCCGACCACATCCTCAACCATTACCACAACCACAACCCCATCCTCTATTTGAAAGAACTTCTTGTTGCAATAGAGGTGCATGCAAATTTTCACTAATGGGAATGATTGGTAACTAATTTTCTTGGTTATATCTATGTTCTTGTCCTCATCCTCATCCATGAGATTAATTTCTAATAATACTTTTTTCCTTTAAATCAATCAAAGGACCATCAAACCACAATCTCATCTCACCATCCTCCTCAGATAATGTAATGTAACAAATCCTTTTAAAGAAATTAACATCTCCTATATCACTAACATCATTCAAAGCATGCTCATATATTTCTATATCTTAATAGAATAATCATTTATTCTTGTACAATAAGGCAACATACATATGCATTTTATTTATGAAAAAGTTATAGATTGTTCCAATTTGATTAGTTCCTCTTAGCATTAACATTGGAATCTCATGGATCCTCAGAGATAGCCTAGCTGCAATTTCATATACATCTTGCATAAAACTAATGGTATGTCCTTTATATTGTAATTTACCTTCTATAGCATCTATAACTTGTAAAATAGGGTTAATTCTTGCTATAAACATTTCTTCAACTTCTGATAGTCTTAATAAGATTATTGGTTAAGGTTCTAGATAGATATTATTATCAGTAGAAAAGCATTTAATCTCTTCACCATCTTGATTCAAGATCCTCATTTATTTTTCTTCTAGAGACCTTGGACATATTAGACCAAGCCTTTGTATAGGTTTCATAGAAATACCTAAAAAGCTTTCATTGAAAATATCACATGATCGAGGAATACTAAAATTAGAAACCTCACTCAAAAATATTGTACTTACATGCATGATTTGTGAATTTGACTTATAAATATTTGTACAAGATACTTGATTGTTAATAAATTCATAAGATATTTATTGATTCATTGTATTTGAAAAATTATGTTGTTGATGTTCCATTCACGATCTTGGTCGAGCCTATTCTTGATCAAGTCTTGCAACCAAATATAACATTTCTAGTATTAACCTATACTAGATTTATAAGTAATTCATATTCTACCATTACATCATCATTATGTGTAGACATCAAATCACATCCTTGACCATAACCACATCCATGACCACAACCATGACCTCATCCTCTATTTGAAAGAACTTCTTATCGCAATGGAGGTGCATGCACATTTTCATTAATGGGAATGATTACTAACTGATGTATTTGTTCATATCTATGTTATTGTGCTCGTCCACATCCATGAGATTAATGTCTAATAATATTTTCTTCCTTTAAATCAACCAAAGGACCATCAAACTACAATCTCATCTTGCCATCCTCTTCAAATATTGTAATGTAACAAATCCTTTCAAAGACATTAACATCTCCTATATCACTAACATTATCCAAAGCATGCTTATCTATTTATATATCCTAATAGAATGAACCATTGTGTTTCTTGTATAATAAGGTACCATACAAACACTTTTTATTTATGACAAAGTTACAGGCTATTCCAATTTGATTAGTTCTTCTTTGTATTAACATTGGAATCTCATGGATCCTCAAAGGTAGCCTAGTTAAAATTTCATATACATCTTACATAAAGTTAATGGTATGTCCTTTATATTGTAATTGACCTCCTATAGCATTCATAACTTGTAAAATAGGGTTAATTCTTGCTATAAGCATTTCTTCAGCTTTTGATAATCCTAATAAAATTAATGATTAGGGTTTTGGATTCATATTATTATCAGTAGAAAAGCATTTAATCTCTTCACCATATTGATTCAAGATCCTCATTTATTTTTCTTCTAGAGACCTTGGACACATTAGACCAAGCCTTTTTATAGGTTTCATAGAAATACCTAAAAATATTTCATTGCAAATAGCACATGATCGAGGAATACTAAAATTAGCAACCTCACTAAAATATCTTGTAATTGCATGCATGATTTGTGAATTTGACTTATGCAAATTTGGATAAGATACTTGATTGTTCATATGTTTAGAAGGTATTTGTTGATTTATTGTATTTGAAAAATTATGTTGTTGATGTTTCATTCATAATCTTGGTTAAGCATGTTCCTAATTAATTCTTGTAACCAAATCTAACATTTCTAGTACTAACCTCTATTGGATTTATAAGTAATTTCATCTTCTACCATCACATCATCATTATATGTATACATCTAACCATGTCCTTGACCATGAAAATGTCCACAACCACAACCATGATCCCATCCTATATTTTAAAGAACTTCTTATTGCAGTGGAGGTGCATGCACATTTTCATTAATGAGAATGATTGCTAACTAAATTTTTTATTCATCTCTATGTTCTTGTCCTTGTCCTCATACGTGTCCACATTCTCATTCATGTCCATGTCTCTGTTATGTAATATTTAATGGTTATTGAGCATGTTCTTCCATATTTTCATCATGTTCATTCATTGAATCTTCCATATTTGTTGGAGATGTACTACTTATTTCATCAAAAATTCCATGTCCACGTCCTCTTCCTCATCCTCGTCCATGATCCCTTCTTATCTATGAAATATTATTATAAAAAATAACCTCATATAATTAGTTGTATTAACTTAGAAATACAAAAAAGCTTATGTATAACTAAAAGAACTTTTTTCCTATATACCTCAATTCCTTACAACTATTATTGCTATTTTTCTTCTCCACATCTTCTTTGATGTAAGTGATCTTTTTCAATTCTTTGCAACTTCAACGGATCTCCCCTTTCTCAAGCTTCTTTTCTTTCATCTCTAAAATTTTATTGTCTTTTTCGATTTAACTCATGCTCTCTATCACTCGGCATGGTATCTATTTATAGGAACGAAACTCTTGAGATAATTTTTTTTTATTTTAAATTTTTTCTTTCTTTTTCCAAAATAGGTAGTTGGATGCAAAATTCTATTTTTACATCCAAATCTTATTGCTAAATACTATTTCGGTTAGCAATTGAAATAGAAGGATGCTTGTTATGATTTTTGTACAAAGGTAGAAGTGGTATATATATGTAGAACACTAAGTATTTTGTTATGATTTTTTTTAAATTTTAAAATATTTTCAATGAAACCCAAACCTAAAAAAATTAATTATGTGGAACCCGTGATGTTTTTTTTTAACTCTAAAACCAAAGATATTTAAAACCAAAAGTATTAGTTTATGGGGATATTTTGTTATGGGTTTTCTTAAATTTAAGAATAAATTCAATGAAACCCAAACCTTAAAATAATATTAGTTGTATAGAACCCAAACTATTTTTATAGCCATAAACCCAAAGACATTTGAAACCCAAAGTAATAATTAATGGGCATATTTTGTTATGAGTTTTCATAAATTTAAAAATAAATTCAACAAAATTGAAACCTTAAAAAATATTAGTTTTGTGGAACCCAAAATGTTTTTGTAAAATCCTAAACCCAAAGACTTCTGAAACCCAAAGTATTGGTTATGGGGAAATTTTCCTATGAGTTTTTAAAATTTTAAAATTAATTCAATGACACAATGGAGGCAATGGTTTTTAGCATTACCAATAACCTCTCCCTAGAACATCATGGATGCAATATTATTTGGCATTACCGATACTCTCTCTCTTAGAGCATTATGGATAAAATATTATTTTACGTTACTAATACTCTCTTCCTAGAGCATTATGGATAAAATATTATTTAGCATTACCAATAAGCTCTCCATAGAGTGTTATGGGCATAATATTATTTAGCATAACTAATACTCTTTCCCTAGGAGTGTTATGGACAAAAATATTATTTTGTGTTACAAATACTCTCTCTCTCTCTCTCTAGATAGTTATGGATAAAATATCATGTAGCATTACCAATAAGCTCTCCCTAGAGCATTATGGACACAATATTATTTAGTGTTACTATTACTAATACCTTCTCCCTTGAGCATTATGGAAAAAATATTATTTAGCATTAGCATTACCAATCTATGATTGGTAGTGGCCTCTCGGCCAAATTATCTCATACACGTTTATAGATAAGAGGTTGCTATTCCATGTCATACTTGAGGTACTTTATTATTCTAAGAGAATTTGACTAAAGTATGGTGTTGGCTATCTCATGGATTCCCCCTTCCATTCCCCACTAATGAATTATTTTGAACTATAGAACTATTGACTATAATAATAATATAACCTTGAAATTTGAGTATTTTATTGTATTCATTTGGAGACCAAGTGGCCCTAAGGGCCTATTATATATTAACTACCCATTTCTCTCCTAATTCTTTAGTATCAATATCATTCATTAGGCTTGAACTTATTGGTTATAGATATGTGTTGGAACATAAAATAATAGAAATATACATATACCACAAGATATATAGCCTAATTAGAACTTTATAACTTAGTATTTCCCACTAAAATCAAACCCATAACTTGAAAATTCTAAATCAAGAGTCTTACCAATAGGCTAATACTTCGTTGTTCTTAGACTTGAACCTATGATTTCTACAATGAAAATGTTTCTTATGAAGATAATACTAAGAGTAACCTTATCATTTTCTTACATATGAAGATAAAGTCCAATGAAATTATAGAATTATATTGTTTAAGTAAGGAGATTTCATAAATAGAATAAATTTATTTTATAAAAGTTTGAAATAAGCTTTTATGATGGAACACTCTTATAGTGAGTTACATCTACCTTCCTATATAGGTAAGGGTTGTGCTACCAGCCTTGAGTTTCCTTATCTTAAAAATGATTTGAAATAAAATAATAATAAGGTGTTAACCTAGTGGTAGGACTCTTAGTTTGAAAGCTTCAAGCTATAAGTTCAAATCTAGTAAGCAATGCTAAGTTATAAAGTTTTAATTTGACTATATGTTTTCAGCATCAATATTCTTAAAAAATATTTTGGATTTCAACCCTTGATAACAATGATTTTTTTTTACTTATGTCCACTAAGACTTTCTTGGATATATCAGATAACACCAAATTTATAATTTCTTTCATAAATTTATGTCCATAACTTAGTGTTATCCATTAGCATCGAATCTATGACATGGATTTTTATGCTAAGATTCTTACCACTAATAAACATGCAACCTTTAAGATCATCATCATAGTACCCTTATAGTAACAATATGGTCTATAGGTAAATGATTTGATGATGATTTTCTATGCAAACTATCTACCTAATATCATAGCAAGAGTGTAAATTTGATGGTGTTACATATTATCCCCAAAAAATATCAAAATTGTAATTACATTTCCAAAAGTTTACATTGTGATTTCATATGTGATGTACAAAAACATTATTTTTTTTATTTCTTCTTTAAAATTTACATTATCTGTTAGGATAATATATTCTTCAAACTTCCATGGACTTCCTATGATGTTGCATTTTTCCATGTAGTCTTGTCTACTTTATGTTATATATTGTCTTCTTGTTCAACTCTTTTAGTTATGAGCTTGCCAATACTCATGATAAGCTTATATAGTACAAATAATTATATAGTTATTCTATATCGTTTCCTCATAATATGGCTTGCATCCTTTTTCAGTAGTTTTATCCTCATATTTGTTTCTCTACATAGATAGAATTCACCTACTTCATTTCTCTCCTAGTTTGATTTCAATTATCTAGATTAGTATGTAAATGGTGTTTCTATTTCATCAATCAGTAAGTCATGGTTACCAAATAGTCTTAATTCATATTTGTTCTCTTAAAGTGTTCCATCTCCTTTTGGACTTGGTTCATGTGGAAGGCTTTCCACTTTCATGTACATGCTATTTCTTCCATCTTTTTGTCTTCTCCCATGATACACTTTCTCAATCTTGATTATCAATCAATGAGGATCATGCTTCCTATAGATTCCTTAACTCCCATGAAACTTAATTTAGTCATCTTATTGACTCAATATTTTTACATGGACTATGTTGTGTATCTTATTCTTACAAAAAATATCCTAATCCTTTTCCTATGACTTAGATGGTTACGAACCTTACAAATAGTTACAAACTTTTTGGTTTATGGATGTATTCCTATGTTTAGATTAGTGTTTCATAGAAAACATCCATTTTAAGATTGGTATTTTAAATTTTATTTTAATAGATTCAAAACTACAATCTTAAGATATGTTTTTTTCCTTCTTTGCTTCTTTAGTTTTTAGTTTAAAATTTTTATATTGAGTATTCTTTGTGTTCATATTTAATGTGTGATAGCAAAGGACTTATTTTGGACCAACATAGGCAATTTAAACCATCTCACATCTCCTCTTCATTCATAAAGAATTTTGAGACTAGTAGATCTTAAACATAAACATGAACTCTCATATAGGAGAATACCACTTCTCTATTATAACAGAACTTTGTGCATAGCATTAGTATACAAGAAGCACTTTTCACCATAGGCACAAACATGTACTTGACTGTTCTTAGTTAATATTTAATTATCTTACAAAAAACCCTATGTGCAATATTTAAGATGCTTCATTTCCTATTATCAACTCAAACAAAAGTGATCATTTTTATAAAGAGAAAAATCTAACCACTATAAGGATAGATACATTAAATAAACAATTTAACTCATTAAATGAACACTTCCACTTTGATGCTTAGATGGTTAATATTCACCTTTGGCATAGCTGGCCAACATCTCTAGGGCATTTACTTTAGGAATATCAAGGGTAGTAGTTTTGACATACTCTTACTTTGGAGAATTTCCATTGAGTCTAGATTTTTTATTGATTATACATGGTTATATTTTTGAACCTTTTATTTTCTTCTATTTCTTTTGGCATTGTTGCATCTATAGCTTTATTTCTTATATCACCTATCTAATTTTGATCTACGTTTCTTTTTCCCTTTTAATTTGATTTCTTAATTCTTGGACTTCTATTTTTAGTTTTTTTTTTCTTTCATAGCACTTGAAGCTTATTTATTTGTTCATCTTTCTCAATTTGTATTGGATTAATTTTCTCATTTTGTATTTGTACCATCTCTTCTACTCTATAAGGCATTTCAACATTCTTCATAATTTGGACCATATGATACATACTTTTCACATCTATTTTATATGTATTCACCTCCATTATTGTTTTAGCTAAGGGGTTCTTGTTACACAAACTTATATTACATATAAAAAATAATCATAAAATAAAACATGGAGTAACTTAAGGAGCATAAATAAAAATCTATAAAAAAACCATATATTCCAATGAATTACTTAGCGTTCAAAATAATTCTTTTCTTGATCTTCTTTTTAGAGAAAAAAGGGGAAGGAGAGGTGGATTGGAGGTGGTGGGAGGGATGGGGGATGTTAGAACCATAAAATAATTATAATATAGGTACACCCCAAGATATATAATCCAATTAGAACTTTATAACTTAGTATTACCCATCAAAATCAAACCCATGATTTGGAGCTTTCAAAATAAGAGTCTTACCACTAAGCTAATACTTCATTGTTAATATTCAAAAAAAATGACTATTAGAAACCTTAAGTATTAAGCATTATATTCCAATGAGCATACTTGAATAAACCATAATCTCTTTAAAAAATCCATGTAATGTTACAACAACATTTCAAATCTAAATTCTTATGTATAAATTTACAATAAATACAATCGACAAACACATGGATCATTTTATAAATCCATAACATAACCCAAAAAATACAATGCTTGAATTCTTCATTTGCAAAATATTACTTAGTCACCATTGCTTCTATTAAGCACTTTAATGTAACATCTCAACTATCACTTAAGAACTTCATCCAAGATTCCTAACTATAATCTACATACAACACATGTAGGACAGGTTAGAACATTGTCAAAGTAGAGGAAATCACCTTGTTACCTTTCGAAAAAAGCTAGAAGGTGGGACCCAAGTTGCAAAGCATACTATTAGAACCAGTAAAAAAATATCAATTAACAAATCCATTAACAAAATGCTTTAGCATTTACTATTAATGCACTAATCATTACAAATTTGTGATTAGCCTAAAGTAGTAGTATTTCTTATGAGATTCTAGCATTGGACATTGTAACTATAAAAATGAAAGCAAAGATTTAAGGTAGTTAAATTTTGAAAAATTTAATGAAGAATTAATAACAACAATAAAATCTGTGAGTACTACAAATCATGATATTACAAACATAAGTTGTGGTCTATTCACAGGATTTAACAATGAATCGTGATTTAAATGAAATATAGGAAAAATTAAAAGTAATGATGCCAAAAGTGCACCGTAAGTTGTGGTTTATAAAAAATAATAAAATAATTAGAATGGTTGATTCTACGAAATCATCACAAGTATTCCATAGGTCATTACATATTTTTCTTTAAAAATTAAAATGAACATGAGTCATGGTTTGATATGATAGGTTGTGCTTGAGTTGTGGTTTTCTATACTTCTTAATGTTGATTACCACAAGTAGTTGTGACCTCATGGTTTGATTCTAAGAAGACCATGAGCTAACCATGAGTCATAGTACATATTCTAGTGATACTAAGAGTTTTGGATAAGTCATTACAAGTTAATTTAAAAACTAGCAAATTCTGTAATCAAAATTCAGTGCAAATGAAATAACAAATGTCTTATAAGTTAGCTTAGTACTATGAAATAATGAATCAAACACCTTGAGTTGAATTTTATGAAGATATCATAAGATTAACTTGATGATAGACTTCTAAGTAAAAGAGATCTAAATTTCTAAATAGTAGAATGTTTAATCTTAAAGGAAAATCATTGGTGATGCTAATGAAATGGTAAGAATGATGAATGTTAATGTTGTTGACTACTAGGAAAGATGGATGATGAATGAATATTACTATGAAGAATGTTGATAACAACTAAAACTCAAATTATGTTGAAATATCTTGAAATTGAGAACATGAAAAAGAAGAAAGTAGTTAGAATTTGTAGAAATTCATAATTAGTCTTTATTTTTGTAAAAACCAAGCATTACATCAAGATATGACCTTAGAATTTATAGAAATTAAATAGGATCATGCTAAGGTATATTAAAGATTCATTCCCCATAACAAAAATGAATATAATATGAAAAATAATTATGAACTGAGGCTAATATGGAATACTTCCATCCATCAATTTATAAAAATAAAAAACTCATGTTTGGCATATAGTAAAGAATAGAGACAAAATGAGTTTATCTCTTTTGCTGCTTGTATTCATCTTGGATCATAGATTGCAGTGTACATGAATATTAACTAGTCATCAAAGATTGTTTGGTGTAATACTTCACCTATTTAGTCCAACCCTCATGAATGTCTAACTATTGAGCTAATCAACTCTTATAAATGTATAAATATTGAGTTATGTTATGGCTAGAATCAATCCTATAGTTATCCTAAGTTCTAGCCCCCACTATCACCTTAAGTTTCCTAATTTAGGCTACATGCCACTTTGTTGTTATGATAAGACTAGTGAGGCAGCATCCCACCAAGTTCATGGGTCAACTTCAAAGTCAACTTTATGATGTCCAAATCTACCTATTCTACATCAATAATCCAAATCCTAGCTTGCCAATGCTACAAATGTGTTCATACATGCCTAGAATATTAGTTAGCCATCATCATAAAATGTTGTCATTTATGATAGATATTATCCACATTGTGCTATTTTAGAAAATGACATGAAAATTTGTTACTAGTGCAAGAAGATGATGCAAGATGCTAGAAAATATGGAAAGATAAGAAAAAAATTAAAAATAGGATCATTTATAGAAATAGTAATAGCAAACAAGTGTTAGAATAGCAAAAGAGAATAATTAAGAAGGCAACTATAAAAAGGGTTGAGCTTTTTTAAAAAAATTTGTGACAGAAAGAGCATTTCCTCTATCTTGAAAGATTAGCTACTAGAAAAGCTTCACCAAGTAAGAATAGGTTCAAATATAGAAATCACTAGGAGATCTACCATGCATAGCCAAAATAAAAAAAAACAAGAATGAGAGAGAGAGCGAGATGCAAAATTGATTCCAATAGAGCCAACATTGCTAAGTATTTATAAGAATAAATCCAATGTTAGGTGATTTCAAATATAACAATGTAATCTGTAAGATCAAGTTACATGTATCCATAAGATAGTTCAAATACTCAAGGATGTTAGGCCCCAAAAAATAAATATCTTTAAAAAATTATATTCAAAGTAAAAAAGTAGAGAAATAAAGGAGAAACTCCAAACCAACAAAAATGAGAGGCCTCATGGTTTTGGGGATGCCTTTGTAGGTTTTCATCCTTACAACCAATTTTGAAAAACCTTCCCTTTGGGGTAGAAAAAGGATTAGACCTTGTCCTCATTTAGAAGCATCCAAATGGGTTTTCACTTCTACTAAAGGCTTCATATTAATAAAAAATAAAACTACAAAGAGAAACATTTAGAAATTCAGCTAAATCATGAGTTATTAAATGATGTCACATTGAATTGACAAAGGAGGAAAATTAGCTAGAGAATCTCTATGAAAAACCACATTACATCAAAACTTCCAGATGGCATAAAGAATAAGAGAATAAAAGTAATGCCAACTATAAAGTAGAAATGATTGAATTTGAGAAGTATCACCAAATAATACTTCATCTAATCGTAGTTGAAAATCATGTAAATGCCTACTACACCAAGTCCAAGAGCTACGAGCAAGGGCATAAGTAAAAAAACAATGGATGAAAGTATTTTTCATATTATAGATAAGACATCTTGAATCATGAACATGAAAATGAAAGCACTGAATACAAGTAGGTAAACCTTGATGAATCAAGTAACATAGAAAATGTCTAATTTTTGAAGGAGTAGTGGCATTCCATATTTTCTAAATTTTTTGCTTCCATAACTACACATTGTAAATAACCTTCCAAAGATAAATGAATCTTGGCCAAATATTAATTTTAGAACTAATAAGAGTATACACAATCTTAGGCTGATATGAAAAAACATGATGGTAATTAATCCAAGAAAAATCAAGAAAATCATTATGAGAATCTTGAATAGCTATCTTTTTGTCTAAACTATCCAAAAGATAAAAAATATAGACTTTTTAGAAACATTAATTTCATAGAGACTTTGATACTCAAACCAAGTAATCTAGTGATTATGCATGTGAAGAGATGAAAGGAAGGAAATGTCAAACTTGCACCATGTACTACAAAGGCATGGGTGCTTCATAGTCCATGGTTCATTATTAATTAGATGCCACTACGGAGAAAGCTTATTAAGCATAGACGTGGAAATAGTAATATTATTAAAGTTCCAAAAATTACTAATAAAACTCTAAGCCTTACAAATATGCTTTATGATAATAGAACCTAATATAGTAATGCCTTTTGGAAAAAGATCCAATTAAAAATGAGTATGTTTTGAATAACCACTATTTCTAGGCTTACCCATATAAATGCACTTCTAAAAAAGAAGCATCCAAGGCTCTCTACTAGATAAGCATTGAACCATCTACTTGTCACATAAAGTAACACCTTATAGAAATTCATCAATCCTAATCCACCATTGTCTTTTTAAGAAGTGAAAATATTCCACATAAAATGGCAAAATCCTTTTCTAGAATGGCTACTACTCCAAAGAAAATTTCTCACAAGCTGATCAATGTAATGATATGAAGAAATAGTAGGAGCCCAACATGAATAATAATACACATGAGTAGCTTGAATGATATGCTTAAAAATAATAAACTTACCAACCATCTAAAGCTTAGTTTCCTACCCCTTAACAAGTTTTTGTTCAATTTTCTTCACTATAACATCCCATAAAGTTTTTAAAGATTCACCAAAGAAATAGGNCACTATAACATCCCATAAAGTTTTTAAAGATTCACCAAAGAAATAGTGAATGCCTAAAAATTTGAAGAAATTTAAGTGTTCTAAGAATGCCAAGATTTATGCAAAGCCCATTCTTCAACCCCTTTATTATAAAAGATATAAGATTTGAACCAATTAATCTGAGAGCCTGAAAGTTTGCAATATTGATCAACATGATAAAAAAAACAATTTACAATAGCTTTGTCATTTTATCATATAAAAGGATTCATCTACAAAATGAATATTTAATAAAGTAGGAACATTATTTTCAATAACGATGTCTTGTAGAAAATTATATTCTTGGTCCTTATATATAGCATGACATAAAAAATATATAACAAGGATGAAAATATAAGAAGCAAGAGAGCAACCTCTCCTACCTAAACGTTCAAGCTTGAAGCTCATAGTAATGTCAACATTTGTAGCTAGAAGTGCATTAGCATCTACAAAAAGAGTCTCTACCATTATAATAAATTTTTCATTAAAACCATATGTGCAAAGATAAGAAATAATAATCAATCATTCAATTTGTTGGTCATTTTATCCATTCCATGGAGTAGTGGTTTATGATTTAAAAGGAGTGGTGCTTGAAAATTTTTATTAAAACCAATATGGTTTCAAAGAAATCATTGGATTAAAATGATTGATTGGACATTAATTGATTTATTTGCAAAGTCCCATAAAAATCTATCTAAGATAGATTTCTTTCGAGAATTATTGAGATATAGAAAGATCGGTGAAATAAAATTTTCAAAGCATAGTACAAAGAATTTTTCTTAGAACATTAAGGATTAGTCATCTTCTCCAAGGTGAGTTATAATCATTCTTGTTAAAACAGTGAGCAAAAAAGGATTGTCAACAATGGTTGTTATATTCTTTGCATTGTGCAATTTTGAAAACAAGAATTAAGTACAACAGTAGTGAAGTAAAATAGGCCTAATATTTCTATAGTGAGATAGATGGGATGGATTGCATGTATAAGAATTTTAAAACACCAGAAAAAGAGGAGGCAAAGGCCAAATTAAAGATGAAGGATATTATCATTAACATCTATGAAACATTGTTAAGCAAATCAGATTTTTAAAAACAATTTATTATGAATATGACCAACAATCATATCTTTATAGAGAATGATAAAATGAGTCTATGTACTTCGGAATTACTTTAATGAAATAAATGACCCTTAGAAATAATACAATTAATAAAAATCTAGAAACACCAAAACTTATAAGGTTCAACATATTTCTCACAAAATTTTGGAAGTTTAATTCCCATACCATTAATTAAACTTCCATACCTTTAGGAAGTTAATTTCCTTGAATTTATTCCCTGCATTGAAATTTTAAAAATTAAAAAAGAAAGAAGATATATACATCTTTATGGAACCATCCAGATGACAAAACCAAGAATTGTAAAGAATGATGCTAGCTGAATCTTCTGTAGAGCAATGGCAGACTTGAATCAAGTTTACAATACCAAATCCTTTGGATTATATTTTTCTAATCAAGTTTAGGAAAACCTCAAATCAAATGGCTCAAGCAGGTGGCAAACATGGTGAAGCATGTTACTGTGCATAACATTTCGTCAAACACTTGTCATGTATTCTCCATGCTACCATGTTTAAGGCATTAAAATTGATCGATTCATGCCACATAAATAATGGTTTTTGTTAGAGGTAAGCTAAAATATAGAGATTAATGATTTACACAATAGAGTTTTCAAAAGAAAGAGAAGAGTACTAGAAAAGGGGTAGATTCCACTCAAGTTAGGAATTCAATTTACAAAGCCATGAGAATAGTTGGTAACCACAAGCACCATAGTCGTGAACCAATGCAGGCTGGGCATCACACACATCCTAGACTTCATCATCATTGGTGATGGTGATGGCCACAATGGCCTTAGTGTTAAAAGCCTTTGGAGGGTGGAAATTTTAGGAGGAAACATTATCATTCTAATTTTTAAAGAAAAAGAGAAAAATCCTAAATGATTCCTACAATGCATGACTACAAGAACAACAAAAATAGATATGATGAATACGGCTCCTAGTAAATGTGGTCTTTCTCTCCATTGGTGTTGAAATTTTTGCTAGAAGAATTCTAGAGGAGGCTTTGCAAAAATGTAGGAAATCTACCAAAATCCTTAGAAATTTTGTTAAGGTAGTATTTGAAAATTTACAAGTTCTTAACTTTGGAGATGCCAAAAAAGAGAGGTGCATTAGCATATTGGGTAGTTGGTTGTAATTTTTTGTAATTTGGTTGCAGAGTGGAGATTGCAACAAAACCCACCATCAAATTTTGTCATGGCATCCATCGAGGAGATGCAAGTGTATATCGAGGACATTAATAGGTGCAGAGTTTATAGTTCACATCACTATTTATCTTTGAGTTTTTGCTAATACATGGATGCCTTACAGTAATTTGATAGTTTGGGGTTTTAAATTAAAATGAAAAAATGCCTACCTTATTGTTAGAATTTGACAAATTAATCAAGTGGTGCTAGTTTCATTAATTTGCTAAAACCCAATGGTTTTACCTTGACACATTTACTTTTATTTACTTCAAAAGGGGATATTTTTATTCATAGAAGAAGAGATTTAGGAGATGTTTATAAAACATCCTATATGAAGAACACATTTGGATATTTCTCCTTTTATTTCTATGAAGACTACAACTCCCTATGGTAGTTACAAAATTTTTAGCTAATTTTAATTTCTCAATAGGACACTTGTTGACTATGGCATGTATTTCTATAATTTTTTGTAACTTCCCATGGTGATCTCCATGATATTTATTGCCAAGAAAACACTTGGAAACCATAGCTCAAATTCCTAATAACTTCCTATGGAAGATATAACCCCTAGGATGGTTATGAGTTAATACCCCTAGATATTTGTAATACCCTTAGCTTCTCATGATTATTGTAACTACCCTAACGTCACTATAAAAGGACCTTCAAAAGTAGAATTAAAGGAGGAAGATTTGGGAAAAAGCAAGTTGAAGATTGTAAAAGCATGGCTTGCTAAAGACATTAATTCAGCTTCTTTTTTTTAATTCTATGAGTTCATTTCTTCCCATTTTGTTTTAGTTACTTAGCTAATGGTTTAGATAGTATCATGTTTCGCATTTAATTTTTGGATTTTTCCTAGGTTTCTTTTATAGCTTTATTTTTGTGCAATATTAAACTCCTATTAAGATTTTCCATAGAAAACCTTATGTTTTTAAAAATCCTCAAGAGCAATTTAATAGTAAGGTCTTAACAAAATTACCTATTTTGAGTGTAGAGAATCTAAAAAAATCTTTGGTATTTTGAGGCAACTAAAATAGGTTCATTATTTTAAAGTGTATTGCCTTGGTGTTTCAGTCTAGAAATTGTCAAATTTTTGAAGGCTCTATTGAATGCAATCTTTAACAACTATTAACTAGCCAAAATAGATACTTGTACTTTGTCATTTACACAATGATTTTTGGTAGTGTAATAATATTGTCTTTACAAATTCACTTGTTGAGATTAGAAAATTTGAACAATTCATAGTTATTGAATTAGAAATAGCTTTATTGCAAAGTGTTTCCACATATTAATTTATCTTGCTAAAATGTTTGAGATTTCATAAAAATCTACTTTCTTTTCTTTCTCTTTCTAAGTCCATTGAATCTTGCTCTATTTCTAGTTTTCATGTAGAATTTTCTCTCTAGGGGAAATTAGGAGTAGATTGGCAGAATTATGCTCAAACATTTTTAGAAAATTTTATTTTTTACAAGTAATGTACTATAGGGACCATATAGACTAAGTGATTGGACAAAATAGGAAACACTGAAAACTCATAGTATTTGACAAAGATAACTAAATATCTTTTATGATAGTCGATTATAGTTTTATATACAACCCAACCATTTCAACATTCACAATAGCAAAACACATACTCATGTTTAGTACATTTTATAACTACTAAGTCCATTTGGAATTATATGGGCCTTGGTGTTGCCAATGACCAGTAATCACTTAAACCATATTTGAAGAACACCTTCGATCCTTGACTTTAAAAGGTTATAAGACCCTAAGGCCATCCAACATTGGTAGTTCCAAATAGTCACCAATAGTTCTTTTGGTGGTAGAAGGAGGGCTAAATATTTGTCCTCTGAGTTCATAAGCCTAATAGTCCTAACACACTAACAGTTCTTTTTGTTGCTAGAAGGGTTTATGAAATTAGATACTATTTTCATTTAATGACTAAACAAAATAATAGTTTGGAAGATTTTAAAGGTTCCAAAGAAATTCTTGATTATAAGACTAATTATTCATCGGAAGAAGAATAGAAGAAGGTTCTTGAGTTTGTGAAAAAGTAGTGGAGTAAAGACTAGAAGGATAAGGAGCTCACTCCTTGTGTCTAGTCTATTAGTCTATAAGAGAAGATCAAAGAAGTATAACAATTCAACAATCAAAATGAATTCTAATAGAATGGAAAATCCTTGGTAAAAAGTTACATCATTAGGATTTCAAAATTACAACGATATTCTTAAGGCAGTTTACAAATATTTTCTTGAGCCTTTTATTCCTGAAAAAAATTACTTAGTTGAAGAATACATTCATCTATTTGAGTTAACTTTAGCTCATGTAAATATTCAATACCAAGATCAAGCTTGTAGGTTGTTTATAGTAAATTTAAGGATATGGCTCAAATTTTATATTCAAACTTGCCAATTAAAAGTATCATAAGTTGGGATGACATGAAGAGTCTTTTCTTGGCCTAGTTTGGTAATCAATTAGATCAAAAATAGTTATATTGTGGAGTAATACAAGCTAAGCAATGAGCTAAAGAGACAGTTATAGATTTCAACATTAAATTTCAATGAATTTATGGGCTCTTTCAAAGACCATATAGACAATCAGATGAAGTTTTTAGAGATACTTTGCTTAAGATTTTGAATCTAAATATTTCAATTTGATTATGAAGAACTCCAAACATGATAACACTAAATGACTACTTTAGTAAACTATATAGTTAGAAAAGTAACTAAACTTGAACAATGAAGAAACTATCACAACTCAAAAAAGAGAAGAGAAACTGATGATTCCTATGCAAGATTTTTCTCAACTTAAAGCATTATTTAAACCATCTCATGTTAAGATAGAGCAACAATTAGAAAATAGAGAATCTAAAAAAGGATAAATGAGAGACTTATCTAACAAAGTAGTGCAACTAGGAAAAAGCTTTGGCAAAGGTTAAAATCAAGGAAGAAAAGAAAAATACAGAACATAAGCATCAAGATACTAAGTTAGTAGAAGATGAAAATGAGAGTGCTGTGCATGTCCAACTTTCTTGATATTGAATCAAATAAAGAGCTATTTAATATTTATTATGCAAGAAAACCTTCTAACAATGGATCTAGTGATACTTCTTTCCTACCAAGTTCATCAGATGAAGAGTGTAATAACAATGAAGAAAATAGATATAATCTAAGATCAAAAGAAAGATTAACTACTCCCAGACCTCCAAACATCATTTCTAATCCATATACTAAGAAAAACGTTTTTGAACCAACTAAAAGAGAGAAAAATAAAAATAAAGAAGATCAAGCAGAGCAAAGTACTCAAAATCAAACTTTCAATAGATGAATTAAGAAACTAGGCTTTTATGGAGAAGCATAATATGATTTAATTGAAGATCTTAAACATGTTAGGATAAATATTAGTATATATCAATTGCTATAGATAGAAGATCAACAAAAAAAAGCTTGAGAGTTTATTAAAAGTAAAAGGAGAGTTGGAGAGTCAAAATTAAGCTATGTGTCCAAGAATGATGAGAAAACAAAAACTAGCTATGATTGTACTCCTGATAAGGAAGCTCCTCCTTTTCTTTCGACAATGAAGTTAAAGGACAAGTATCTTTGCAATTTTTTACTCAATTTTGGAGTCACTTATACTATCATTTCATTATCTATATGCAAGAAACATGGTATGATTTTAGAAAAATCAAATAAAAAGATTGTTCAAGTGGATAAAAGCAAAGTAAAGATTGTGAGGAAGTTACCCAATGTTGTATTAGAAACTTCTTTTAAACCTTATATCAAAAGTAGAGTAACTATTCAAGTAGCAGACATACAAGATTCACATCGTCTTTTGTTGAGTAGAAGTTGGAGTAAGAAGTTCTTAGGTTACATATCAATGGATTATTCACATATGTGGCTACCTTGGAAAGGGGAATTGAATCAAATATACATTTAGAGTGAACCTTTGATGAATGAAAACATTACTTCAAAAGGAGAGAATAAGGTCATTGAGCTTTTGAAACCAAAATTTGCATGCTTCAGCAAGTTGATAACTTGAAAAAAGAAGAATCTCAAGATGAGAGAAATGAGAAATATTCTTTGATGGTTTTAGTAACTCAAAAGGTGTAGGCACCAAAGTAGTTCTAGTAAAAGGTGATTTCGGAATGGTATTCAAGGAAATTCATCTATCTTTACTTTGTACTAAAAAAATGGTTGAATATGAAGCTTTGTGTATTGGAATTAATACATTATTGAAAAAAGGAATCAAGGAAATCATTATAAATGAAAACTCAAGATTGGTTTATGAACAAATTAAAGGTAATTGTGTAGTGAAAAGCTCATTCTTGTGACCCTATAAATAGCTTGTCTACAAAATGTTGGATCAGTTTCATCACTACCAAATAAAACATATAGGTAGAAAGGATAATTATATAGTAGCTGAGTTAGAAAAAGTAGCTTCAACTTTCAATGTGAAAAAAGATAACAAGTTACAAGGTTGTAATGATTGAGAATGAACATCAATCATCAATACCAGATAACATAAAGCATTTACAAGTAATTGAAGATGATGATTAAGTACTCAGGTTTATGAAAAATAAACAGAAATTCAAAAGTCAAATCATACTAGAAACAATGTCAAGGTTTAAGACAAATTCTATTCCCTAAAAGGTGATTAATTATGAAAATGAGTTTAGCAAAAATTTGCTTACTAGAAAAGACATATAGAATCCAAACAATCAAGCTTTTGAAGTAGTGAATCTTAGATCTAGTGAGATATCAAAGATGTTAAATGTCATAAACGAAAAGGATATAGTTTTAAGAAAAATTTATTATTATTCTTAAAAAATAATTTGGAAAGTATTGTTTGTTCTTATGATGATCTTAAAACTTTTAGACTAGATTTGATACACATAAGATTCCTTTGATAGACGATTGTAAGGTAGCTATACAAAACCAAAGGAAATCATTTGATCCCATCATGGAAGCTAAGATTAAGAAGTTATTGCAAGCTCAAATCATATATCCAATCTAATATCTGACATGTCTTGCTAACTCTATTCGAATAGGAAAGAAGAATGATGATGAGCCGCGATATCGCGTCGACCCCTGCAATATCACGTACGTGATATTATGGACCGCCATCATGTCTATAAATAAGAGGCATATTTCCCTTGTTCACTCATCTAGAGTTAGTCCCTTAGCCAAACTATAGTAATTTTACCATTCCAGAGTTAGAATAATTTCCATGTGCCCGTAGTAGGAGTCTCAAAGTGAACACATCTTTATTTGAGCAAATTGTACCTGAGCACACATTTGTGTATGGCAATAAAGATGAACTTTCTGATAAACCTTGTAGCATATGGACTAAGATAAATAGGATTTAATTATTGTTAAATGTTTAAATTATTTCCTAGATAATTAATCTCTCTCAACCCTTGACTCTCCTAGCTAAGTGCATTCAGTGTGCCCGCTTCGAGCATGTGTGTAACACTTTGTAACCCAATATTGAGTAGCATTTGGTAATCCCAGTAGCGTTGCACTGGTTCTGGGTGTGTGCGGAAAGTGGGAATGGATACTGATGCTAGGATAATTAAATCTTAGTTATTGAATAGTTAATTAAAATTAGTTATTTAGTTCTCTTCATCTTTCCGTACTAGCATAGGCATTAAAAAGATAAAAGTTATAAAAATCACATACCTCAAATTTAACCATACAACCATGAAAATACAAGTAAGTTTGGGAGGACAACGATTGATTAACCTTAAGTGTTCCATTAAGGCATGTAAGAACTTAGTCCTTGGAGTTCGACCAGATCACACATGAGACGCTCGTATTCATATGGTTGAGTGTAGGGATACCTCGCCACTCATCATTGACACCATTGTCGAGGACTTAGTTGTTTGTGCACTACGTAGAACATAGGAGATCATTCACATTGTTGGGATGCTAGAATGAACCCTTAGGGTTAATCAAGAGAAAAAAATAAGATAATGGTAAATAGCACACCGAATAAGATAAAAATATCTTCTTCTTCACACAAAATCACTTCACCGCCTAGGAACAACACTAGAGATAGTTGGTGGCACAACACATGTAACCAAGATCTGCCAGTTCCTCAACAGTGCCAAGTGGGATATATTCATCACGATGAACATGTACCCAACATTATTCTCCATCAAGATTAGCAAATATGTTGGAGAAACTTGGAGGGTAACATAGTATTGCCTCCAGACCAAGCAGTCCCTAACATGCTCCTTTGTGCTCTTGTATCTTGCAAAATATTGAGAATCAGTGTTAGGGAGAAATATAGTGTTTCCTCCAGACCAAGCAGTCCCTAACACTAATTCTCAATATTTTGCAAGGCACAAGAATTTCATGATGCATGTGCCTTGCAAAATACTGAGAATGAATGGCAAAAATTAAAGTTGTTCCGAAGGACACTAGTAAAGGACGTGGAAAGCTAGTACTGGTCCTTAGAACCGGAATCCATTCGAAGGTGGAGTATGATGCTAGAACTTTTTAATGATAAGTATCAAACGTACTCTCGAGTGTTCAACTTGGAAGCAGAGAAATCATGAACCCTTGGATGCTGCCATGGGCTGATATTATGCACTGTTACATCATTGCTTGGGCCATGGTTACTTGCAACAGGATCAACTACGCCATCTCGTAGATGGACTTAGGCATGAAACTAGGAGAACCCTTGGAATGTATGCCCAAGGGAGATAATTAGAGCTTAGGTCCCATCAGGTTCATAGATTTTTGGAGCAAGTAGCTAAGGAAGAAGGAGAGCTACGTAAGAGAGAAAGTACGGAAGAGTACAAATGTGATCCTTCCCTCCCAAAACGGGGAGTAATGTTTTGTGAGGAGGAGGAAGAATCACCACTTGAAGAGTTGGTGAATAGGAAAACCTTGCTACTCTAAAAATTAATAATAGAAGTTTTAGTAAAGGTACACCAAATGTGGAACTCCTTAGATAGTAGATTTGAAACCGTTCTAAAAATCGTAGAGGAGTCTAAGAAGTGAAGTAGTGACTATGACAAAAGGAAAAAGAGGGATTTGGACCATGCACATAAAAAAGGTAAGGGTAAAATGGCTATCACCAAATAGGTTGTGGATTTAGATATGGACAATGACAGTGGATGTGAGATATGCCAGTATGACCATCCTTTCTTTAGAACCAACAACCCAAACAAGCTCTCACAACCACAAGCGGTTAAGCCTCCGAACGCTTCTCCATCAAATAAGGCTTCAGAGCTCCCTTCAAACCAAAAATAGAGCTCAACGCATATAGTTATGTTAACACATACCATCATGGACTGGATTAAGGAGGGCCACCTTCCTAGGAAATTTTCAGACTCTGGAAGTCCTTTAATCTATCTCCAAGTCGCTGGGAATGAACCATGTAAAGCTCTTATGAACTCAGGTTCTGCAGTCAACTTAATATCACAAGAGATGTATAAAGCCTGAAACTTGCCTCCACTAAAGAAGAGAAATATTCTCTTAGAGCTGGCTGACCAATCTATCATTGTTCCCTTGGGACTGGTGGAGGACATCATTACCACTATGTATGGTTGGTCATACCCAGCTGATTTCCTAGTGATATAAGTAAATAATGACAAAGGGGACTTCCCAATAATAATGGTAAGGGCATGGCTCAGTACCATAAATGCATGCCTAGGAATCCATGATCTTTTCCTAGAAATATCTAAGGAAAACACTTTTGTGAAGATCGAGAAGAAGATAGTTCCATGCATCACATACAGTGATACAAGGGGTGATTACGTACAAGAATGTTCAACATTGCTTACATGCAACCAGTGTGCCCATGAAATTAACATACAAAAATGCCTATATGTAGCAACCACACAACAAGTAGACATCCAATGGTTGACAGCTAATCAAGAGAGAAACTCACCAACATGCATGGAACTAACTGGGGGACCAACTTGTGCCCACATAAAAAGCATAGATGCACTAAAGCAAGAGTGTCGCCAACTTCCAACCCTTAACTTGAAAACATCAATTGGAGGAATTTGGAACCTAAAAGATTCAAAAAAATGCTCCAATAGGAAAATACTAGTTGATGTGAAATAGACCAAATCTTATCATAAATCTAGAATAGTCAATGCACATAACACATCGGAGAAAATATGACCTCACTCATTATTTCGGATCTCCCCCTTCCAACTTAGTCATGGGGGAGATGGCCACCTATGCTAATCAATCAAGGCCCTCAGTTTTTTTTAAGTTTTTTTTTACACATTTTTGTTTTACAAATTTCTTTAACTTTTTTTTTTGTTTTGCAACATCATTCATACTTTTTCGTTTATTTGTGTGTTTGTTTATTTTGTTTGATTTGTCACCTAATAAGTGCTCCTGATGGTGGTATGAGCTGTATTCCATTGATTGCTGATGTTTTGTTTTTACCTTTAAGTAATGATGTTGATACTAAAGTATGGTTCTTTTGATATAACAAGAAATGAGTCCACATCATCCATGCAACCATGAATTTCTATGGTCTCTCATGGCTTGGAACTATACAGTCCCTTTCCTTTAATAATAAGAACTATCAACAAATTGGTGATTGGGCATTTCTCAAACTAAGGAAGGCCTCAAGGATTGAAAAGGGTGTGACTTCAAAGGAATCTCATGCATTTGTGTTGGTCATTCTCTTGGGTGCTTGGATGTTTCCTTCTTGGCTTTTCTTTACCATTCTGACATTGCTCCATTATTGGGAAGCTAAGTTAATTAAAATAATAAGTCTTTGTATGGTGTGGTTCTTATGCAAAGAAAAATGGATTTCAAAGCACATCCCTTAGACAAAATAATCATCTAGGCTACAAGCACTAATTATGGAACCAAATAAACATGTTCCCTCTAACTAAGGCCCTTCTCGCTTACTACTTTCTCCTTTCTCATTTCGTTGGAATGGTGGTGACTTTTTGGCAAAAGCATTCTTGTTACTCCAAGTGGATGGATTGGCCAAATGCATTAATGCGAATTCATTGGATGTGGATTGTTTGAGGCTAGATTTGGAATGGGATCTACTAAGTCACATTAACATTTAATACACAAGGGACTATACATCACCTTGTTCTTGAGACTCCATTCCATTCTCTTCTTTCCATCATTCTTTCTCCATTTTTCAACTCATTACTAGTTATATCAATAGTCTATATTTTGGTTGATGCATTGTTTTATTTTTGGTAAACTCTTGTGGTTAAGAATTTAACTCTTGCTAACAAATGACATTTTCTAGAGCCTACAAACTCTTTGAATGTGGGATTGTTAGGGAATTAAGGGCATGAGCCTACTTTGGGGAGGACCCGTTGACATTCCTATTTGGTCCATCCTTTAATTTCTTTCCCCTAAACATTTTTGCAATCAACATTTATTTTTTTCATTTCCATCTTTGACATATATTTTATCGGTGTTGTCGTTTTTCCTTTTTCTCCATCTTTCTTATTCCTTATCTTTTTCCATTCTCTCGCTACCAGAGGTTTGCTCTCAATCATGGGGGTCCTAGTCCAATTTTTTCGATTTTCTCCTAACACCTACACCTTGGGTAGCCACTAGTATTATATCTCTAGATCCACATTAGCCATATCACAACTCAGCCAATGGACCTTACACTAAGGCAAGGTATTAACTACATTGTGAGTCATTTACCCTTGCTAATATCAGATTGTGTTGTGTGTGCAGATGACAATCATACTACAACTAATTGGATCTAAAGGAAACACTTGAAATGGATTGGTGCTGAAGCAGTTATGAAAGGAACAAGATTGATAACACACTCATGGATGGACAATGAAAGGCGCAATGCTGGCATTGGCAACAATAGATGACTTATTTTCTCTCTCTCTTCTCTCTTCTCTCTTCTCTCTCAGCTGCCAAGTAAGGCTGGATGTCAAATGTGTATAGTGTTCACTCTTGTTTTCATGAACACTAATTTGTCATGTATTATAATGATTATCCATTCACATGTCACCCCATTCACTATTAGTGTCATTCAATTCAATAATCCCATACCTTTCAAATATTTTGTAAGGAACTCGAGGAAGAGTTTTCATTCAGTCATGGGGGTATGATGAGCTGCGATATCGCGGCCCGCCATCATGTCTATAAATAAGAGGTAGCTTTCCCTTGTTCACTCATCTAGAGTTAGTCCCTTAGCCAAACTATAGTAGTTTTACCATTCCAGAGTTAGAATAATTTCCATGTGCCCCTAGTAGGAGTCTCAAAGTGAATAGATCTTTATTCGAGCAAATTGTACCTAAGCACACATTTGTGTACGACAATAAAGATGAACTTTCTGATAAACCTTGTAGCATATGGACTAAGCTAAATAGGATTTAATGATTGTTAAATGTTTAAATGCTTTCCTAGATAATTAATCTCTCTCAACCCTTGACTCTCCTAGTTAAGTGCATTCAGTATGACCACTTTGAGCACATGTGTAATGCTTGGTAACCCAGTGATGAGTAGCATTTGGTAATCCCAGTAGCATTGCATTGGTTCAGGGTGTGTGCGGCAAGTGGGAATGGATACTAATGCTAGGATAATTAAAGCTTAGCTAGTAAATAGTTAATTAAAATTAGTTATTTAGTTCTCTTTACCTTTCCCTACTAGCATAGGCGTTAAAAAGATAAAAGTTATACAAATCACATACCTCAGACTTACTTAACCATACAACTGTGACAATACAAGTAAGTTTGGGAGGACAATGATTGATTAACTAATGTTCCATTAAGGCATGTAAGCACTTACTCCTTGGAGTTTGATCAAATCGCACGTGAGACACTCGTATTCGTATGGTTGAGTGTAGTGGTACCTCGCCACTCATCAAATGGTGATATTAGGCTTTGTGTAGGTTTTAGAAATTTGAATGAAGCCTCTGAAAAAGATAAATACCCACTTCCTATAATTGATGAGATGTTGATTAAAGTATTAGGTTGTAAGTATATTCTTTCCTAAATGGTTTTTTAGGCTATAATAAGATCATGGTAGATAAGGATGATAGATATAAAACAACATTTATTACCAAGTGGGGAACTTACACTTACCAAAGAATTTCTTTTAGATTGTCAAATGCTGGAGCTACTTTTCAAAGAGTAATGGATTTAGCCTTTAAAGGTTTAATAGGTAGTTCATTGTTGTTTATTTGGATGATATCATTATCTTTTAAAAAAGGAAAGAAGATCATATTGGTTAGCTTCAACAAGTTTTTGAAAAATGTCGTGAGTATGATATTTCATTAAATCCTAAGAAATGTATCTTTGGGGTTAAATTAGGAAGTTTGCTAGGCCATGTTATTTGTCAAAAATAAATTACTATAGATAATTCTTAAATTCAAGTAGTACAAAATATTGAGCATCCTACAAATAAAAAAACTATTAGATCTTTCTTTGAAAAGATAAATTTTGTTAACAAATTTGTCCTTGGGTTCACCAAAATTACTAAACCTTTGATACATATGCTAAAGATAGATATCCTAGTAGAGAAAACACTAGAATCAAAGAGAGCCTTAGTGGAAAATAAGAAAGATATTCAAGAAGCTTCATACTTGGTAAAACCAAAATTGAAAGAAGACTTTTGGTTATATGTTTTTTCTTCAAGTGATTTAGTTACTATCATTTTAACTTAAAAAGATGAAGGTCAAGGTGAACTTATCAAATTTTTTTGGATATCAATTGAATGGTTTAGAGTTAAATTATTCAAACTTAGAGAAACAAGCATTCACAGTTACTAAGACACTTCTACATTTCAAATATTACTTGAAAAGCTCATTAGTTTATATTATGCTAATAGAGCCTACAGTTAAACAATTCTTAGCCCAAAATAAAATTTGATTAAAAAGATGAAAATGACTCATAAAGCTTGAAGGTTTTATATTTTCATTGGAAATATGAAAAATTATTAAAGGAGTGGAATTAGCCAAATTAATGGATAGAGAAGATGAAGTATGTGTACTTAAGCCTTGTGAAGAAAATTGTTATGATGAAATTCTAGAATTCCTTAATACACAAAAGGTTTCAAATAACCTAATTGCAAGTCAAAAGAGAGCTTTCTTTAAAAAGGAAAATAAATTTATGATTAAAGATGAAATATTATATAGAAATGATTTTAGAGGGATTTTTTTAGAATGTATCAATAATGATCAAATTTGTCCTATTTTAGAATAATTCCATGATCATTCTAATTTGTTCTATGAATCTCCTAAGTCTACTATGCAAGATATACTTCATTATGATTTTTATTGACCTAGTATGTATCAAGATATTAGTTTAAAAATTCAATGATGTTATAAATGTCAAATTCATGGATCAAAAATTAAAAAGGCTAGAGCTCCTTTAAAACTAGTGATTGTGGATAGACCATTTCAGCAATGGAGCTTAGACTTTATTAGTACAATTACGCCTTTGAGAGATAAGCATAAATTTATTCTTACAACTACCAATTACTTTACCAAATGGTCTAAAGCAAAGGCTCTAAGAAAATTTTCAGCATTAAATGTGATTAAGTCCTTGGAAGATCAAATTCTAAGTCATTTTGGTCTACCTGAAGTGTTGGTATTCGATAATGGACCTACTTTTCCAATTTGAAGAATTTATAACATGGGCATTGGAAAAATCCATCCTTATATTTTCTTCTTCAAATTACTATCCTCAATGGAATGGCTTAGCTAAATCTACAAATAAAAAGATTATTTCCTACATTAAGAAATCAATGGATGGTAATCTAGAAAATTGGATCAATTTCTTACGATCTACATTATGGACTGATCATATTAGATTTAAGAAGGCTATTGGAATGTCAGCTTATAGCTTAGTCTACAGTTTACTTGCTAGAATTATGAAAAATATTATAAGTTGAACATTAGATTTTCTAGAAAAATATATTGATAAAATCAATAAAGATAGAAGTTTCATGACTTTGCTCCTCAATAGAGAAGCCAAAATGGATAGAGCTAAAGATAGTTTATTACAAAAGAAAAATGTGTACCACTAAATTTCTTAGTGATAACTAACAATGATTCTCTCACATCTTCAACTAGTGAATCTTGAACCTACATAACTATAACAATATGTTTGATCCAAGGCTTGGAAAATTGGAAGGGATCATAACTCATCCACTTTCCATCCTTGTTGACCACCAAAAATTCCATGAACCTTCTTAGATATGTAGTGAAAAATGCAAAGTTCATGTGGCATATCATATTAAGGTTATTGTAGAATTTTTTAATCTCTTCTCATAGCCTAGAGACCAAGAACATAGCCTAGTTGAACTTAGTACCCTCGATGAGGACATTTTTCATGGTTCAAGCCTAATGAATACCAATGAACTTCTTTTGCAATAGCAACAAGTGAAAAGCTTTAGAGAAAAATAGAGGATATGCCTCATTGGCCTCTATGACCTTATACTAATCAAAGGACAACCCTTCACTAATACGAAATTAAGCCACCCTTTAACCTCCTCTCTATCGATCACCTATTGTTTTGCTCATTTGCAAACCTTGATGTCATTAAAAGGTACATTGAAAAGATCACTAAATGTGGATTCATTAACACTCAAGCTAACAGGCACATCATGAACATGAGAGATGAATTTTTTGACTTATTTTTCAAAGGAGTTAATTACATTCACCACCTCTGTAGTAGGCATTGATAGGCTAGGAAGCATGAACAAATCAAGAAAACCTACGTTGATGATCCTTTGCTAGATCTCCCTGAGTGCCTTACTTGCCAACCACTCCTGCACTAAGTCTACTTCATCCCACTTGAGAATGAGCTTCTCCTCCTCATGTCCTAAGGTAACCACAACAATGGTAGATCTAGGGATAGGACCTACAATCCAACATGAATAGCCCATTAGCCTTTGGCATAACTAGACCATATAAAGAAAAAATAATAAACATGATAAATTAAAATTAAATTTATAACCACACAGTTAAATCCAATTAACCAATTAAAGCCAAAGTAACTACAAAGTAAGAAAACATTGACATTACATGAATAAAAATTACAAGAAAATAACTACTTGGCTTATGCAATGTAGGGGCCTTGGAAATCATAGGTGCATGTATACCCAAGTTTGGGAGACCCCACCAAGTATAAGTAGTTCTAGTGGCCAAACACTTGTGGTAGACTTGAGAAAAATATGAAGTATATTTATGAAAGCCATCCTTTAGCTACTACAACACCACAAATTTCATGGTTGGGCCTTATGCAAAAACTTCCAAGGGTATGTGTGCCATGGATAAGATTTGATCACTTTTGATCAATCCTCCATCATGCATCCTATGCCTACAACATGTGATCCTAAAAATCATTAAAGCCAATAGCCTAACAAAAATAACATAGGAACAAAATAAAAAGTAAGGATGAAGCTTATGCTTGCAAAACATAGAAGGTGCTAGGAGGATTCTAAAACAAACCGTTGATCTAGTGGCCTATCATTAAGATGTTTTTGACATTTTAGCAAGTGAACTCAGGCATGTCCCAAATCTAGGATAACTTGCATGTCCTCAATGGATATGAATCATCATGCTAGTCACCTTTTACTTGAGTTCTAGGATCATTCACCATGAACTTGGCAATACAGCTAGTAGATCCTGATAAAAGTGTGTGACCACATAATCACACTAAAGTTTTCAAGTAGGTATGCTAAGAACTCTTTGATCCTATCCCTGAATCATAAAGAGCCATGATCAAGAATCATGCTGGAAGGAAAATTATTTTTTCTAGGCACACCTATGTAGCATAAGATCCCAACTAGTTCCATGACTATCAAGATAGACTTCAAAAAGTCCTTACATAATGAACAATACCACCATTAAAACACAAAATAATAGTCAATAAAATTTAACAACAATAAGACAAAAATAACAAGTGTAATGTCAACATTGCCACACAAAATTACATAAGTATACACATAACAATCCAAAATCATTAACTTTAACCATGACAAAAAAGCTAAAATTGAACCTATTTACAATTCCATAAAACCAAGTATTAACCAAGTAGCCTAAAAAATTTGAACTAATGAAGGTAATCCTATAGTTAATAAAAATGCATAAAAATTATTGAAAACTCTAAAAAATGGAAATAATCCTATAAAAAATTCAAATTTATTCTAACAATGCTCAATCAACTATAAAAAAAAGTTAAAATTCTAGCTCAAATTGACTTAAATTTTTATAAGAAGAACTAGCTTACAGCGAAATAGTTGTAGTAAAAACTTTGAGAAAGCTAAAGAAAAATTTCAAAAAATTAAAAATAAAATTTAAGGCACCTGAAAAACATGTAAATGACCTCTAGGGACCTTGGATGGAGTCTAAAAACACAAAAAGTGATCAATGCTACCACTACAGGCTAGGAAGCCTACAAGCTTAAGAATTGAAACTACAACTGTATAGGGCAATTCATGTGGCTAGAAAAATTCATAATAAAAATATTTTAAAATTTTTATAACTTAAAAATTACAAAAAAGCATATATCACCTCAAATTGCATACCAAAATTGCACCAATAAACATATAAAATTCAAAATTGTGAACCGAAATTACTTGAATTTTTTCTTTAAGAAGCCAATTTGCAATGAAACAATTGTAGTAAAACCTCTTGGAAAATTATAGAAAAAATTTAAAAATTTTGAAATATTGTGTAGAGCCCTTCTACACTTCCTAGAAATTCCTAGGGTGTTAGGACATTGCCAAAAAATTGCTTAGGTAAGCCAACATTGTCAATTTTTGGAGGAAAAATCATGGAAAATAGGAAAAATGTCATGCATTAGTCTATGGAAAAAATTACCAAAAATTAATGGAAGATCTTAAAATAGTTATTCTATTTTGATCATTAAACCTTTTTTAATAGCTTCATGAACTCCAAAATTGCAAATCATGCACCATAAGCTTATAAAAATATCACAAAGTTTGGCTATTTTTTCGACAAAATTTAGGGTAAAAAATGCATAGAATGGGCTTTAAAAACTTAAATTTTTGTAGAAGAGAGTCCTAAATAAAACATTAAAATACATATGCGACCATACAGCCTAAAGACAGGATTTCACACAAGAAAAACCAAAAATTTTCACACAAACAAGCCTAGGCTATAGAAAACACTTTCACATTGCAACAAAAATCAATAAAAAAAAGAGTGAAAGATGGGTACCTAGTCATCATAGTTGAAGGGCCCTCAATGATGAAAGATTTAGAAAGCTAGAAGATGATATTTTTAGCCTCGTCTTCCTCTTTCAAAATGGAGTTTTTTCTTGATGATCCTTTTCTCCTTAACATCTTATGAAAATAAGAGCAAAATCTTCACTTCTTCNGATCCTTTTCTCCTTAACATCTTATGAAAATAAGAGCAAAATCTTCACTTCTTCTATAACTGTGCTACCTTTGGGTGGGAGAAGAGTGAAATACTCTCTTGAACATTGAAAATTGAAGCCTAGATCTATCAAAGAGTTTCTCTCAAGCACTACCTCTACTAGAAACCAAGCTCAGGAAAGTTGCATGCACAAAAGTATTAATGCTTGGGCTTCCCTTATACTTATGCATTGGAACTAGAAGCTGATAATCTTGAAATGTCCACCTCACATCCAATGGACTCAATGTTCACAAAAGGAAAGAAATAATTATGTTTGGCTTGATTGAGATCTTCACTTGAATAACCTTTAATCTTAGGTGGACCCCACAAGGTGCTAAAAAATGAATCATGAAAAATCCTTATACATTGGGATTTAAGGCTTCAACACATTTTTATGTTGGGAAATTATGCTTAGCCAAACATGTAGGCCATGGAATAAGTTACAAGCTTTAACCATTGGTAAATGAAAACTCTAGTAGTTCATATTTGATGAATGGTAATCAACAAAGCTCCATGTTACACTAGAACTCTAAGCATTATTATAGGGAAACCTCTAGGTGCTACAAGATAGCTTGAAATAGCTAAAATAATTATCCAAGGTTTTTTATGCTAGGAATGTGTGAAAAATACATTATCCAATGTATTTAAGAGATAACCAAAATAAAATACTCAAACTAAATCTTGAGTCGCCTTCTAAATTATCAAACCCTATCCTTAACCCTAGCAAGCATCTCTGATAGCCATGAAACTTTAGAAGTTAAGCCAAGAGGTGTCAAAATAAGTCAATACCTAATTTTTCCATTGGGGGAGCATAGAATTTATGTTTATGAGAATATATGAAGCATAAAAATCATCAATAGACTCTCCTCTACCCTCTCATGCTACCAAAAACCCTCATCTTAGCACAAAATTCTAAGTGGTAATTTGGGAGCCCTAAGGAGCAGGAAAGGTAATCAAACTGGCTTCACAAATCCAAATCTTGGATTTTTACACTAGGAATATAGTATTTATATGCTGAATACCATAATGGCTAGCATAAAAATTAAGAACAAGCCTTATGCCAATTTGAATAACCTCAAAATGCATTATACTAGTCACCAAATCCTAGCCACAGACACCAATAACCTTAGAGGCCAATAAATCAAGACGAATGATCTCAAAAACTATCAAGAATCACTTTTTATCTTTGGAATACAAGGTTTATATGCTATCCAATGTATAAATACATTGTCTAAAGGATTGGACCAGTTTTAAACATCCTAGATTACTCAAAATTTTAATGGAGAATCCTGGGACCTTGAAAGTAAAAGCTAGCTATAATCTAACCTTGGTTAGGCATGGAAAATTTCAGTTTCATCACTTTTACTCTTATGCACTAAGAGAAATATGTTAG
Source organism: Gnetum montanum (assembly GCA_015680685.1). Lineage (NCBI taxonomy): Eukaryota > Viridiplantae > Streptophyta > Gnetopsida > Gnetales > Gnetaceae > Gnetum > Gnetum montanum. The sequence goes on along the minus strand of MNCI01005009.1, from coordinate 160,597 downwards.
TCAATGTATTGCGAACATAAAAATTGTAGAACAAGCTTTCGTTGATTAATTTTGACCTAGAAAATGTCATTTTTCAACACTAAGACCTATGTGTTTCTTTTGAAGCCTGATGTAGCCAAAATTTTAGATTTGATAACCCATGAAACAATTCTTCTAGCATAAATAGGCTAGGGACTAGGATTTATATGTTGGCTAACATATAAATCAAGGTGTGGTAGCTTACAATGACTTCATTAGCCCAAATCAACATTAACTTATTTTCTCTCCTAGATCACTATGTTGACACCCATAGGCCTTGGTACCCAAAAACTAGTTGAAAAAATCACCTAGAATCAAATTTTGAAAGAAATACAATATGGCCTTGGGGAAAATACATTGGCTAGTGTAAAAACTATTAAGTCCAACATAAGAACCATAAACTACCTTTTTCCTCACTCAAAATGAGCTCAAAACAACCATTCATGATACCCAAATCCTTTTGCAGGTCCTTGAAGCTATCATGAGAGCCTAGGAATGCCCAAAATTGAGTCTAGATCACCTAGAAACCACATATTTTAGTTTCATATGTTGGCATAATAGTTCCCTACACTACCTAGCACATGGGCATAGTGTATGAAGTTTTGAGGAAGTGGAACTCAGTTCAAGCTTGCTAATTCTGAACCCTGAAAACTCCCACAAGCCTTACAATGACTCTACCTAGTCAAGTAGGCCTTCCACCATGACCCAATAAGGACTAAAATTTGCAAAATATGACCATGTTTGAGTATATACTATCCTACCTTGCCTTGTTTCACTATGTTTTGACTTGACCTTATTTTGTTCTATCTTTATAATATTTTACATTATTTAATAATTTTATCATACAAGTGCCACTTAATGTGCTTATGGTTGGTGTGCAAGACTAGAGTATGGATACCTGGAAGTAATTTAGCTTACCTTTAAGCCTGAATAGATCCTATGGTGATGTTGAGTGATCCATTGATCTTGATTACCTATATCTTGAGATTGAAAGCCTGTTCAACCACATGGCCTCTATAGAAAAGCTTCTTGAATGGCTTGAACATGTAGTTAAAATCCTTCATCTTGAGGCTAGTGACATCACTAAAGACTCTCTAGCTAAGGTTCCATTCACAACCCATAATGGTGAGGAGAAAACACTAAAATTATGTTTCTTACTTGAACTGCAGTAGGCTCAAGACATCACCAAGGTCCTTCAGAATAACATTAAGACCTTTGCATGGTCATATGAAGATATCCTATGTCTCAATCCACACCTAATTCAACATAACATTATACTTAATCTTAATATTAAACCAATTAAACAAAAGGTTTGTCAAATTAGACCAGATCTAGCCTTGGAAGTTTGTGATAAGATCATGAAACTTTATCAAGTTAGTTTCATTTGAGTTGTTAATTATGAAAATTAGATATCCAACATAGTCATAGTTCCTAAAAAAATGTGAGTATATGTATTTGCATCAAATTCTGAGACCTAAATAAGGCAACTATTAAAGATGATTTTCCTTTACCTAATATTGACCAACTCATCAATACATCGATACTATAGTTGGACATGCCTAATTGTCCTTTATGGAGAGGTTCTTGGAATATAACTAGGTTAGGATCAACCCAAAGCATTAACTTTACATAGCCTTCATGGCTCCTTGGGGATCATTTTATTATATCATGATGCCATTTGGTCTAAAGAATGTAAGCACGACCTATTAATAAGCTATGACCTACATATTTAGTGACTAGATGCTAGGCTTACTCAATGATCATGTGGATGACATAGTAGTCAAATCCAAAGTGGCCAATGATCATGCATGTGACCTTAACCTAGTACTTAAATGATGTCTTAAATATGAACTTAGAATCAATCCTAAGAAGTGTGTCTTTGGTATTAAAACTAATAAGATGCTTGGCTTTGTAGTGTCTGAAGCAGGGATATGTGTTAGTTTTGATAAGGTTAAGGCCATAACCAATATGGTAGAACCTACTAACCTTAAGATACTATGGGGATTACAAGGTAGATTGTAATTTATCTGTAGGTTCATCTCAAGGAGTATGGATAAGCTATAACTCATGTAACATTTTTTTTAAAAAGGAGTTCACTATGAGTGGACTACCCACTACAAATAAGCCTTTGAAAACATTAAACAAGAGCTATCTCAACTACCAATAGTGTATATGTCACAAAAGGATAAATCTTTTTACATCTACCTTGTAATCTCAGACACATCCATAGCCTATCTACTTTGTCAAAAATGAGATGATGAAGTAGAACTACCTATATACTACTTAAGCCATGCATTAATAGACTATAATACCCAATCCACAGAGGTTGATAAGTATTATCTAGCCTTGATCTTCTCCTTGAAGAAGTCAAGATACTATCTCTTTAGGAGTCAAGTCAGCGTTATATGCAAAGATAACATATTAAGAGCCATAACGATCAAAATCTACAAAAGTAGCCGAATAGCCTGGTGGAAGGTAATAATAGCTAAGTTTAACTTACATTACATCTCCCAAGCCTTAGCCAAAGGTAAAGCTATAGCCATGCAACTCACAGTTTTCCTAGTTGAAGACAATGCAATCATAGATCCTGAATTTCCTAATGAACATGTCAAAATTGTTAACAAGGTACCTAAGGGTTACAAGGCTATTATACACTTTGATAGAGCTTCAACTACCCACAAGGCTAGTGCTACTAACATCTTAACATCATCTTCTAGTGTAATCCAATCCTTTTCTTACCATTTTCAATTTTCATGTACCAACAATGTGGTGGAGTATGAGGGATTAATCAGAAAAATGATGGTAGCTCATAGTCAAGTAATCAAATGCTTGATGATAAAAGGTGATTTGTAACTTATGGTTAACCAAGTAACTAAGGTTTACACATGTAAAGCCAAACATTTACAACCTCATTGTGACCTAGCTAAGAAACTAATGAAACAATTTACAGAAATTGGCATTCAAAATATACCCCAAACTGAGAATACCTTAGCTAATGCCATTGTAATCTTAGCCCTAAGTGTAATGCCAAAATTTTTTTAGTAAGTTACATTCTTTAACAAAGAACTACACTCTTCCCATCATGCAAAACATCAAAGGAATCTCTATAGTCACCACTAATAATGTCCCTCAAAAGAAGTGGTATGAAGATATTAAGTTTTACTTAATGCATGGTGAATCCCCATAGAATTTGACTGTTTCTCAAAAAAATGTTATGTAAAAGATTAAAAAAGTATGTAACTATAGCTGATAACACAATATGTCAAAGGTCCTATGATGACATATTGTCAGTGTGCTTGGATAAAACTAAAGCTTGCACAATCCTTGAGCATGTCCATGAAGGTATATGTGGAGGACGTATAGGACCTAGAGCCATGATCACAAAAATTAGATGATTAGGATACTATTGGCCCTATATGGAAAGTGGCTACCTACAAAAGGTTAAATTTATAATACCTATCAATGGCACAACAACCTAATACACGTGCCACCAACTAAGTTACACACTACTTTCAACAATGGGGAATTGACATTATTGGACCTATAATGCCTAATTCTTTCACAAGGCATAACTTTATCATCACTACAACTAAATATTTTACAATGTGGATTAAATCTATTCCTCTGAGGAAAAAAATGTCTCAAGAATTTTGTAAATTCATAGTAGATAACATAGTAGCTCATTTTGGAATATCATTAACTATAGTCATAGATAATGGACCATAATTCAGTAGCCAAGAAACATAAACCTTTTGTCAACAACTAAGCATTAAGCATTATTTTTTTCACCATATTATCCTCAAGGTAATGAACAAGCTAAAGCTAGTAACAAGGTCACCACAAACTTGCTCAAAAAGATTCTAAATAACAACAGATATAAGTGGCATGAGTAGCTTTTCCACACACTTTGGGCCTATAAGACTATCTTTTGAATTGCAACTGGTGTTACCTTGTATAGCATTGTTTATGGATCTAAAGCTATTTTTCCTCTTGAATTGCAGGTTCCATTTGCAAGAGAAACTCTATCTAATTTCATCAATGATGGGAAAAACAAGGAGCTGTGTACCATTGATATTGATTTGGTGGCAAAATGGCAAATACAAATGCTTGCTCATATAAAAAGATATCAAGAGAGGTAGAAGAAACAATTTCATCATGATTTAAATAGACCAAAATTCAAGGAAGGAGACCTACTTCTCAAGGTCATTCATGAACATGTGGACAAATTCTTAACCAATTGGAAAGAACCTTTACTACTTGCCAAAGCCTATGGCAATGGGGCATTCAAATTGGTAAACATAGATGGGAATGAATTGGCCAATCCAATTAACCATTCATATCTTAAACACTATTACATCTAACATGTTTTCCTATAACCTTTTCTTCACAAGTATGGATAAATGATCGACATCAATGGCCTTTACAACATACAACAAGCAAGCTCACATGACCTCCATCTCTCTCTCTATGTTTAGCATGATAAATGAACTACGAAGTTTGTAAAACCTATGATGTAAGACACAAATCTCTCAATTTTGTACCAATAGTAGCCTATGGTGGGCTATAATGTGCTTATTATGTCATGTAGCCTTATGTAATTTCTTGTAATAACATGAATTATTTATCTTATTTTCTAGTTCTCTTTGAGTTGTGCTTGCAAGATGAAGCCTGAAAGTCATCATGAAGGTGCAACTCATTGCAACAACAAGTTACCACATGACCTTAATGTGTAAGATTTGGTGAGCTTGTCCTGTTGTGCCAAGAGTGATTGTCTCATATCACTTCCATTACCTCTTTCAAGCTACAATTCCATAGCCTAATTACAACCTTCTATATCCTAATAACAAGGATGATCTATTTTTGACATTCATGCACTATGGCCATGTGACATCCCCTTAATTATGCTTCACCATTGAGTTCATTGAATATAACACATCTCATTCAACAAGAAAACCAAACTAAGTTTGGCCTTGGTAATGAAACCCAATCAAGGTTTAATTCAAAAAGAAATGAAAATGAAAGAAAAATGGAAAAGCAAGTTTCCAAAGAAGTCAAGAGGTCATTGAAGCTCAACATGCATATCAACAACTCCAAATAAGCAAAGGGAGAATCCTAATGATTAAAGAAGCCTTGGAGTAGAGTGCTGGTTCTGCTAACATATTATCAAGAGACTAGTACTTCAAAGCACAAAGCATGAAGATCACATTGATCATTGAAGGTGTTACTACCATACCATAACATTAATGTCAACATTTGGAATTCTTTGTTGGCCCATGTAACCATTCCTTGATAGTCGATATGACCTTTAACTCATCTTGCAATTATATCACTCTATCATAATCCTATCTCACCATCGCAGGTACTCTTCAACATAGTTTGACAACTATAGAATCAAGCATGAAGAGGAAACATTAGTGATAGAGCTATGATGATGTTTTGCATTTTTTTTCAATGTCTCTTGGGTTAATCCTTAAAACATCAACAAAGAGGGACCAATGAAACAACCCAAGGAAAATTCATGTTGAAACCTATAATTAAAATTATTTGTAATTTGTTGGAAAAATAATGGGAGATAAAATTACCTTATTTTTCCCAAAATATAACATTGTAACCTATATTTATGGGATTTGATGTAATATCTTCAATGTAAAATGTAAAATTTGTAATGCAAATGCTATAGATCTCATACATCCCAACTTATGGAGGCTAAAAAATGTTTCATAAGCTATGAATGCCTCATCTTCCAAGTTGGAAAAGCTACAGTTTTCATGTATATAGGCTTGAGAAGACTGAAAATGCTTTATAGGTCACTGTATTTGGCATTTTATAGTTTTTATGCTAGGGCCATGTACATAACCAGCATATAAAATTTAGGTTTCCTAGTCTTTATGCTAGCCATGGTAGTTTTTACATTGGAACAACCTGCACAACCAGTGTATAAAAATTGGGATTTGGTTTGTTATGTTGGCCCTTGAATTATTTATGCTAGGGAAATCTACACAACTAGTGTATAAAATTTGGGTTTTGAGTTTTTATGTTGGGCCTTGAATTTTTATGGTTGGAAACATATGGAGTCAACATAAAAGTATCCAAATTTGATAGATACAATGCGACAAGTTGCCCTAAAAACATCAAAAATTTACAACAATTTGTTAGCAATCATGGCAAAAATTTGCAACAATGGATCAGACACCACATGATCTATTTAAACCAAGGTTGACCACATTGACATTTTTGCAATTGGCATTCAGGCTAAACATAAACACATTTAGAGTAGTGCACATATACCAAGAGTTCATAGCCATTCCCCTCACCACCCCCACTCCCCCTCCCTTCCCCCCCCTGGCTCCATCTACAATGTAGATCTAAGGATAGAGAAACCAGTGATGAGCCTAAGGAGTAGAAACTTGGAATTATGAAGGAGTAACACTAACTATAGAGCACACCCTACTGACTAAATTAGGTTCTAAGCATCCTCCATTTCATTCTTTGTACATTCAAAGCATAGAAATTTGAACTCATATACACTTTGTTTCTGTAAATAATTTTATTATTTTAATAAAAGGTTGTAGTTTCATTTTCTCAGTGCAAATTTATTTTCTATTTCTCCACATTTTAGATATGTGTTTTGCAATTTTGCTCTTTCACATCAGTAATAGATTATAAGTCCCTGGGTGATTGGCAAGACCATCCAAGGTGCTTCAAATCCTTTTTTGAAGGCCTATGGATCTGAAGCTAAACTGTTTCTTTCTAAGATTTTCAACCTTCTAGCATCAAAGTTTTCAGCTACTACAAAATCCTAAAAATAATAAGGTCATCTAAGGAATCACTTAGAGACCTCAAACAATGAAGGATGTGATGTCATTCTTTGGACATACTAATATAATAGGCACTTTATCACTTTACCACTCTTAAATGATATTATTCTATAATTAAGATGATATCATTACATAACAAGTAATGTAATTATTGTAATAAAACCCTTAATGGAAAACACATTATAATAACAAACATGTTTCTTAAGGTGACATATAGGGATTTAACCAAAGGTATATGTACTTGGTAATTAGAGGTTGTGCTAGCATGAAGTTGTAAAGCTAGTAAAGGTGAGTAATGGGTGTCATGTAAACTGGAACAAGAAGATGAATAGCATAATTTCTAACAAGGTATTGTCCTAACTATGGTAGTAGTGCTAGATTGCATTTAAGGAATAAATGTCAAAGGAAAATAACTCCAACAAACCCTCAAAGCATGACCTACATAAATTAATTTATTTCTACATTTTTCTCATTAATAAAGTTTTTTTTTCATTTTCTTCTGCATTTTTCTTATCATATTTAGTACACAAGTTGAATGTTATATATATTTGACATTTTCATGACATTTGGAAACAAGATGTCATAATTCATATTAAAAAACCATGATCCATGGTGAACTATAATCAAGGGATCTAACCATAACCTAAGAACTAATGATAAGCCATGATCCAAGGTGAACCATGAAGCATCATCGGAATTGTATTATGCTAAGATGAACCATATATATCATTGACTTCCATGGATACTAAGATTGGATGAATAAGAAACAAGGTATATCAACTACAAAAGATTCTAGTAATGGTAACATTCTTTCAAGTAACTCTCACCAATTTCTTAATAGTATTAGATCTTCCTTAATTAAGTAAGAACTTAGACTATTAGGATTTAATTTAGGGAAGCAATGTAGATAACCTTTATTATCTCATTAGAAGGTTAGAAATCCTCAATTAACCACAAAATCAATATTCCATACTCTCTTTTAGATTCCAATCATCAACAATATCAAAGGAATTGATGATAAAACTAATTGGATTACCATTAGTTTAACTATATATTTATGATATATATCTATTATTTGGTTGAGAGAATATTTTATATTTTTTAAATTGATAAAATCACAAATTATTTCAATCAAAATTGGTTTTCATATTGAAAATAAAAATCAAAACTAATGTATGTTATCCCAACCAAAATAATAATTCTATGAAAAAGTTATCTCTTAGCCAAGCATCATGATAATAATTATTTATTTACCTTCACAATGTCCAAGTGACTAGTAACTATCCCTTACCATTATGATAATAAAAATATTAAATTATTTTACTATGATTGAAGAGAACTCTCTTAGATGGGGTTGGTAGTTGACCTCTTGGCCAAAATATAGAAGTGAAACTACCTATAGATCCCCTCTACTTAAGTAGTAAGGTTCATAGCAAGGGGTTGATAGGAAAAATAATACTTGGTAGCTAATAATAAGGTATTATACCCTACTAAGATATTCCTCTAATAATCCTTATCCCATTCTCGAATAATCTGCATATCATGTTAAAACTGAAGTAAGTCACTTAAGAGTCATAATTTTTCTCATAGGTAATTCAATAAAATGAGCCAAACTTAGTTTCTGCAAAAATTGAACTTATTTTTCATGCCTTGAAACCATGTCCAATACATAGTACTTGTTGAGACAATTTCAACATTACCAATTATGTCTCAATCCAACTTACAGTTTGAGAGATATTGTAGTTTAAAATATCCTAGAAAACATGAAATTTAGGTTAATTTAAAAAAAATGGTAAGAATAAATCTAAGCTCATTTTATTTAAATATTTTTAGCCAAAAAATTAAACTCATGAGCTCCAATTTCTTAAGCTAAATTCATAATGTTCATTACACTAGCTAAGCCATGCAGTAAGTTATGTTAAACTTGTAGCACTTCTAAAATATAATTTTTAAATTTATGAGTTAAAAATAATTATAAAAATTTCAAAAATAATCCCACTTTCATTCCTTGAATCTCTCCATCTATCTAATAGTAGAAACAACAACACCATAAAGCCACCAACAAAAAAACACACAACATAGTAGCATAGAGATAGATCAAAAAGTACTCCTTTGACATAAGAATGGAGTTTAATAAAATCTTGACAATAGCAATAGCAATAGAAGAGAGATATAAAGAGGGGCTACCATCTTAATTAATATTTATTGTGAATGAGAAATAGCATTAGTGCATGAAAGTGTTTGGAAAATCAGGGAGAACCATTGATGTAGTGAAGCATAAACTATTAATAAAAAATTAAGCACATCAAAAGTCATCATGAAAAAAGAGAATAGAAAAGAAAGTGACTTCCAAGCCATTTCCAAAGTGGGGAAAACAATCAAGCAATGCAATTATATTAATCTTCATCACAAAAAACATATGTAGTTTCTTGCACAATAAGTAAGATATTTTCAAATCAATCTATAGATGTCTCGTGGTTTCTCCAAATCTTCTCTAGCTTTTCTAAAATAAGTTTGAAATCTTATTAGGACCTTCCAAAAATTCCCAAGATCTTTTGAAAGTTATCTTTAATATTTTTAACAATATTAAATATTTAACAATCCATTTTCAATGAATATTTCAACTTTTTCTAATTAATGATATTGACACTTGTATTCTAATATTTAATAAAACTATCATATTTTAGTGTTAATTCCTAGCAATAACCCCCTCAATGATAACATGATAAAAAAAACTTAAGAATGCACTTCTTTAACTTGAATTCTTTCATTTCTCAACATGTGCACTATTCAATTTCATGTCATAGGCAAGTAAGATTATATAATATATGTTGTCATAACTAAACTATCTATGTAGCTACTAAAGACTTACAAAAAACATAACTTATTGTTGCAAAACCATCATAAGAAAATATCCATCTTTATAACACATGTTTATACCTATAGAACTTATGATTGGTAAATTGGCTATGTTGATTAGGCCTCGTCAACTAGGCCTCGTCGACACATGATTTGATGCATTGACATGGCCTTGTCAATGCAGTGTCTATTTTTGCCTATACATATGCACTCACCAATCATATTTATGGTAATCTTTGTCATAATGTAAAAGAGCTCTTGCAGTTTTTCTTCCCTAGAGTGAGAATATTTTCCCAAGTGCCCACAGTAGAAGTCATTGAGTATATGAATCTTTATTCAAGCATTATTGTACCTAAGCATGGCAATGTGTGCAACAATAAAGATGAGTTTTTTGATAAACCTTGTAACACTTTGGTTAGATTAAATATTTTCTCATGCATTTAATGTTTTCAGAAAATTTTTTAATGATTTTAAGTAATTAAGCTAGATTAAATAGCAATTAATTAAGCACATAAGTATGACCACTTCGAGCATGTGCATGATGCTTGGTAATCCCAATAATGCTTAACATTTGGTAACCCAATAGTGTTATATGTGTTTAGGATGTGCAGGAAAATGGGAAAGGATGCTTATGTTAGTATTGGTTAGGTATAGCTAGTCAGATTAAATTAGAAATTAAATTACTTCATTCTTTTCATCTTTTATTTTAAGCCCCCAAAACATAAAACATGAAAATAATAAAAATCATATGCCTTAGTTGCACTTAACCATTCCTTTAATATCACAAGTGTAATTGGAAAGACAAAAAATGACTTCAGTGCTAATTCTACTTCCTAGAGGCTAGTGTACCAGAAGATAAAGGGTCCACAGAATTTGACCAGATCATGTATGAATGCTTAGTGATTCATATGATTGGGCATAGGGGTACTCGACACTCATCATTTGTGCCATTGATGGGGACTTTTTTTGTTTGAAACGTGTGCTATCTAGGCATAGTGAAAATTATTAACATCATAGGAGAAACCCTAAGATCAAAATCATTCTAAAAATAAATATAATAATTTAAGCACACTGATATCTTATTTTAATTACAAAATATCTTTTTCTCATAGGTGCGATGATACTAAACTGCTAATGCCTCAAGAATGCAAGGTGGTATATACTCATCTAGATAAGTATATCTCTAACTTCACCTTCATCCTGCATCAAGATGAACGACTGTAGTGGCGAGATATGAATGAAAAAATTATATTGCCTCCTAATTAATCTGTTCCAGAGATGCTACTCTAAACTTTTAGGAGGTTGGACATCTAGGATCGATTTTTTCTTTTGTTGTAAGCTACCATTACTAGGACATTTGGAGGCCATATGACCTCTTCCACCACAAATCCAACATTTTGTAGAAGAACCAAAAGTAGAATTTGAAAATTTTTAACCTCTTTATTTATCTTTGAATGAATTTGATCTCTACTAAATGAAGGTCTTAACCCTTTTTTCTATGAGCCTTTGTAGCTTTCTTAAGAGAAGGACCATCTCTTCTTCACTGTCCACATCTGGCTCATTAGGTTTCTTTTCCTTGGTGGTTGATTTAAGGGCAATGTGTTTCCTCTCTTGAATGGATCCTTTGCTTATGAGATTTATTTCATAAGAAATGAGAGCACTTTGAAGCTCTTCAAATTTCAGTTTTGAAAAATCCCTAATTTCTTCCATCGTAGTCACCTTTCGCCTAAATTATGGTTGTAGAATCTTAATCATTTTTATAATAACATTTCTTTCTAGCAAATCTTTACCAATACCTCTAATGGCCACAACAAGATCATTTTCTCTAGAAAAATAGTATTTATTTTCTCTCCTTCTCTCATCTTAAGCTTATCATACTTACTTTGCAAGACTAATAATTTAGATTGTTTAAATATTAAGGTTCACTTAGAAGTAGCTTCTAATGTTTCCCAAATTTCTTTGGCCATTTTACATCTAGCTAATTTATTAAACTCAAATTTATTTAAAGCACAATATAAACAAATTTTAACCTTTGAATCAAACATGAAGTTATCTTTTTCCTCTTGAATTCGTTTGCTGTGAGATTGCTGGCTTCTATTATGTCATTGAAGAGCGGTGTGTAGCCTTCAAGGATGGATTCCAAGGCTTCAAACTCCATCTATTTGAAGAAGCCATACATCATTGCCTTCCAATAGGTAAAGTCAAATCTATTGAACATGAGTGGCTTTATATAGGAAGTTCCATCCATTGTTTACTCTTGGAAATTTATGTACTTGAGAATTGTTAGGGGAGATAAATAAGTTTCCCAAATTAAAAAATTGTAGCACAAAGCACACAGTTTTATGTGGTTTCCCAACTTGGGTACTCTACACTCGGAGGGTAGATTGCTTGCACACCTCCAAATTTTGTTCCTCTTAAAATGTGGTTTGAAGGGTACCACACCCTATACAGCTCTAAGCTTTGCTTCGAAGTGATTTATCACTACAAATCCACTCAAGCTCACAAGGTTGCAACAAGCTTAGAATGTGGTTTTCAAGATCCCACAACCTTTACAACTTAAGCTCTGCTTCTGAGTGTTGTGGCACTACACCAACACTTAATCTTGTAGGATCACAACAAGCTCAAGAATGATGCCATCTCATAAGAAGCACATTAATCCTAATGGGGCAATAAAAGAGAAGCAGAAATTATAAGAAAAGGATGAAACTAATTTGTTGGTCCTTGTACTTTGAGGTACATATCAATTGATCACTGACAATAGTACAATAGATAGTATAATGAAGTACACAAAAATAATAAAATAATATGCATAATGATTGCTTAATGTTGATGCTTGCACACAAAACTTTCACATTCCCCAAGAGAATGAAGTCTTCTTATAGTTTTGATGTTTCCAAAATTACCTTGAAATTCATGCAACGACTGTCAAACAGTTAGGGGAGATGTCTTTTTTAAGATTGGGATGTCTCATTATTCAGACCTAAATTCAGGGTAGACATCTCATACCCAAGGGAGACATTTTCTAGGATATGTCTACATGTATATATCTTCTCTTGATGGTAGACCTCTACTATTTTTCCAAGACGTCTTCTCTGGTTCTTCTATACTTTGGCCAAGATATCTTTTGCTTCTTGTAGACATCTTCTCAACTTTTGGAATTTGCTTCCTGAGGCTTCCTTTTGTTGATTTGGCTTATCTTTGATCTTGGGAACTTCTTTATTTTGTTGTAGTATTCATCTTTGTCCTTCCACTTAAGTCCTTATAGTCTTCACTTTGACATCTCTTTGTAGATTTCATTTCTTGGGCTCTCCTTGTGGTCTCCATGTTCTTTTCCTATAAACACAACAACCATACAAACATCCTTATTCTCCATTTCCCTTAAGGTTTTGACATACCAAAAGGTTAACAATTTATACTATTTAGAATGCCAAAACAATTTGCTTGAAGAATAGAATCAATCATCAAGTAATGCTTTTACAGTTTCAAATAAAGGTAGATCCTAATAAATGTGATTAAAGTAGGGAACCTACTCAAACTAGGGAAATGAGTAAAAGTAGAAAAACTTATAAAAGCAAGATTGAATGCTAGTTTTGTACAAATTTGGTCACATGGAGAGGGACTGTTTTGTTTACAAAGCTTTGAAAACATGATTTCCATATAAGGAAAAGACAAAGTTAGAAAAATCAGAAAGGGATAAAAGTCCAAAAATAAATCATTTAAAGGATGATTTTGCTTTTTATTTTTTGTATTTGAATCATTTAGAGTATTTTATTTAAACAAAACAAAAGTTTGGATTGTAGACACAAAAACCTCATTTCATATTTGCCATGATTGGTCTATTTTTACTTCATATTAACCACTTTTATCAAGTGTTATTTATGTTGCTAATGGTATTCCTTTAAAAATTTTTGGTATAGAAAGTGTTGTTTTATAGTAGTCTGGTTTATCTAAAATCACTCTTAATGATGTTATGCATGTTTCTAAAGCTTCTAAAAAGATGATTTCTATTTTTCAACTTGATGATTTAGATTTAAATTTTTCATGTAGAAATGATTAGTAGAAAATTACCAAGAGCATGTTAACAATTTTGAAAGGTAAAAAAATAGACAATGTATACTCTAGGAGCTAATATATGTTTGCATGATGATTTCGTAGCTATAGTTGCCATAGGGGAGGATATTGAGATATGGCATAAATGGTTGGGCCATATCAGTTATTCTAATTTGAAGGTACTTCAATCTCATTCTCGCATTTCCAAATTTGTAGTTAACTCAATAGTTCTTTGCAAAGATTGTATTGTTAGTAAATCAAAAAGCCTGAATTTTCCTAGAAATATGGAATGTAAATGAGCTAATAAATTGGAGCTTGTTTATTCTAATGTTTGTTGTTGAATAAATTCAACATCTTTAAGTGCTTCATTGTATTTTGTTACTTTCATTGATGATCATACATGGAAAGTATAGGTATTTTTAATAAAGTTTAAGGATTTTATTTTAAATATTTTTAAGGCATTTTTTGCTAAAGTAGAGACATAAACAAGTTTAAAGTTGAATTGTCTACTTATTGATAATGGTGACTCTTGCCCAGAATCCCAAAAAGCCAAATCCAAAATGCAATATTAATGCTCGAAATGCAGCACAATATAGAGCCAAAGATCATTTATTCACACTAAGGAAAACTTAGAAATACAATCAAAGACTCAAAGGCTCTTAAGGGATGCTTGGAAGGAATGCTTAGGAAGGTGCTATGAGCAGCACTCATGATTTCTATTTCGATGCCTCTCAAGACTAATGAGGGTCTCCTTTTATAGGAGAAACACATTACTATTTTACTGTAGGTAGTGCATTTATACAACCACCACACTGCTAGATCATTATTGATGGGACGTGATATCGCATGGGCCGCGATATTGTGTACGCGATATCGCATCTTCTCCTAGGATATTGCGTACACGATATCACAGTGTGCCGCCAAATCTATAAATAAGAGGCAACTCTCCCTTATTTCTCCATCTAGATCTAGACCTTAGCCAAACTCTTGTAGTTTTTTCATTCAAGAGTTAGAGTAATTTCCATGTGCCCGTAGTAAGAGTCCCAAAGTGAATAGATCTTTATTCAAGTAATTATTATACTTGAGCACAAGTTTGTGTACAAAAATAAAGATGAAATTTTTGGATAAACCTTGTAGTGCATGGACTAAGCTAATTAGGACTTTAATTATTGTTAATTTTTTAAATTCTTTATTAGTTAATTAATTCTCTCTCAACCATCAACAATCCGAGTTAAGTGCATTCAGTACGACCACTTCGAACACATGCGTTACACTTGGTAATCCCAGTAACAAATAGCGTTTGGTAATCCCAGAAGGTTGCATTAGTTCAGAGTGTGAACGACAAGTGGGAATGGATACTGATGCTAGGCATTAAAACTTAGTTAGTTAAAGTTAGTTACTTATTCTCTTCACCCTTTCCCTCATTAGCATAGGTGATAAAACATAAAAGATATAAAAATCACATACCTCAGACTTACTTAACCATACAACCGTGACAAATACAAGTAAGTCTAGGAAGACAACGAACGATTGACCTTAAGTGTTCCATAAGGCGTATAAGAACTTAGTCTACGAAGTTCAACTGGATTGTGCATGTAACGCTTGTATTTCTATGGTTGAGTGTAGGGGTACCTCGCCACTCATCATTGGCACCGTTGCTGGGGACTAAATTGTTTGTGTGCTAAGTAGGACATAGGAAATCATCCACATCGTTGGGAAGCTTAAATGAACCCTTAGGGTTAATCAAAAGAAAATTTAAACAATGGTCAATAGCACACCAACAAAATAACAATGTCTTCTTCTTCTCATAAAAGCACTTGACCACCTAGGGATCACACAAGAGATAGTTGGTTATCTAACACACGTAACAAAGAACTGCCAGTTCCTCAATAGTATCAGGTAGTATATACTCATCAGAATGAGTATATACCTGATTTTACTTTTATCCTCCATCAAGATGAACAACTACGCTGGAGAGACCTGCAAGGTAACATAGTGTTATCCCCAGATCGGGCAGTCCCTAACATGCTCCTTCATGCTCTTGCACAGATAGGCATGACGGAATTATATGCTAAATACGTTGTAGAAGATTATGACATACGGGATTATCATCCCATTGCAGCACAATGTCTAAGGGACTCGCGGCAGGAGAGTTATCACATATTGTTGAAGGGCAAAGGACCTCGCAATGCTTCACTTGTCATAAGAGAAGTTAAGGGTGGTGAACCTATCTCAATAGGTTCTCTGCAAAATGATGTTCCTCATCCTAACGAGATTGAGGAGGTGGTGTATCAGAACCTTTGCTCCTTGATACACAACCCTGGTTCTGATGCCCATGAACACCAAGTGTTCAATGAGGGAACATAAACAAATGATAAGGATGTGCAGTCTGATCATCATCATGATCGGGGTCATAGCCATCGAAGAGAAGGTAAGTGATGAGACGCGACATGCACTGTGCCGCGATATCGTGTACGTGATATCGCGGCCACCGCGATATCGCATCCCATGCGATATCGCATCTTTCCCTGCAATATCGTGTACGCGATATCACGGTCCACTGCCATATCTATAAATAAGAGGTGGCACTCCCCTTATTTCCCTATCTTGGCTAGAAGTAGCGAAGATCTGGCAGATTGATCACTCCAGAGTTAGAATTTTTCCCCATGTGCCCGCAGTAGGAGTCCTAGAGTGAACGGCTCTTTATTCGAGCAGCTTGTAACCTGAACCCAAGTTGTGTACGGCAATAAAGACGAACTTGATTGGATAAACCTTGTAGCACGTGGTTTTATTGTTGTTTATTTACTACTTTCCTAGTGCGTACAAGTACGACTTGATTACGAGCATCTACGGACGTGTACGGCTAATCAAGGAATAAGCTGCTTCTCGCAACACATGAGTACGACTTGACTACGAGCATTGACTGCTTGGTAACCTAGTAGCGTATTCTAGGATTCTGCACTTGGTAGTCCCAGTGGTAGTTCAGTGTGTATGGCTAGTCAAGGAATCGGCTGCTCATCGCTAGGCTAGAACATGTGATAAGTACGAATTAGTTATGAGCACCCATGGGTGTGTATGGCTAGCTAAGGAATCAGCTGCTTATCACACTTAAGCTAAATAGGTGCCTCAGTATGACCACTTCGAGCACTTGCATTACGTGTGGTGATCCCAGTAACGATTAGCGTTTGGTAATCCACAGTTGCATAGTTCAGGGTGTGTCTGGTAAGTGGGAACGGATGCTGACGCTAGTTAATTTAGACTTAGGACATTAGTTAGAGTTAGTTAGTTTCTCAACCCTTTCCTCCCATAGCGTAGGCAAAAAACCTGAAAATACCAAAAAAATCACATACCTCAGACTTGCTTAACCATACACCGTGACACTTAAAAGCAAGCCTAGGAAGACAACGAATGATTAACCCCAAGTGTTTCTTGTGGTGTTAAGGCATTTAGTCTGCAGAGTTCGATCGGATCGCGCGTAAACGCTCGTATTCGTATGGTTGAGTGTAGGGGTACCTCGCCACTCATCATTGGCGCCATTGCCAGGGACTAAGTGTTTTTCATGCTAATTGAACATAAGGGATATCACTCACATCGTTGTGAGCCTAAAATGAACCTTAGGGTTAATCAGTTAATTCAGAACATAAATAATGGTGAAAGTTAGCACACCATTAGAAATGGCTTCTTCTCATGCAATCAACTCACCTAAGGACAATACAGGAGAAAGTCAAGATGATACACATAACTGAAATCAACCATGTCCTCAACAATCCAAAGTTACATATACTCATCCTGATGAGTATGTGCTAGATTTTACCTTTGTTTTCCATCAAGATGAGCAACTGCAGTGGAGAGACATGCAAGGTAACATCGTGTTACCCCCAGATCACTCTGCCCCCAACATGCTTTTCCGTGCCTTGGTACGGATTGGCATGCAAGAGCTGCTTGTTGAATACGTGTTGGATGACCATGACACAAGGGATTATTGTCCCACAAATGCCCAACGTATTCAGGACGAAAGGCAGGAGAGCCAACATTCACTATTGAAGGGCAAGGTTCCCCACGTCATTAGTGAAATAGGAGAAGAGGAACCCCTCACGATGGGTTTCTTAGAAAATGATGTTCCTCCTCCTCACTCTAGTGAAGAGGTTAGGCATCAGGGCCTTAGATCAACGATACATATTCCAGGCTCTGATCCCCGTGAGCACCAGCTGTTCACGGCAGGAACAACTACTCACACTAATGACGGACTCGTTGATCGTCACAACGATCGGGGCCGAAGCAGCCGAAGAGAAGGCAAGAAACATCACCATGGTGATGGATCCCCTTCTTCTTCTCCTTCATCTCATCATTCACCCTCTCCTTCCACATCTGGGCGCAGCCACCATGAGCATAACGCGGAGAGTAAAGGTAAAAGAGATGAAATGCCTCGACAGGAAGGTCGAGAGGAGTTAGGACAAGGGCAAGGACGTAGGGAGAATAGGGAACCACCACGTAGACATCACAGACGTCATGAAAGAGATGATCATGACGAACCCCTATTCGCAACCCGAAGTATGCTTGATATTAGAGAGGCAGTTAGGATTCCCACAAGGCATTTAAAAGACAGTAGGATCAAGCGTTTGGACATAAATAATATCCCACGTTTTGAAGGGGGATACAACGCTGATCCTCAACATCATTTACAGGCATTCCACGATGCCTGTGCCTTGCAGAACATAGACAATGAGTGGCAGAAACTCAAGTTGTTCCCAAGGACACTCACTAAAGAAGCAGAAAGCTGGTACCGGTCCTTAGAACCGGAAACCATCAGGAGGTGGAGTACGATGCTTGAATTGTTCAACAACAAATATCAAACGTACTCCAGAGTGTCTAACTTGCGTAAGCAGATCCAAGGCTGGAAACAAGGAGCTCATGAATCCTTGGATGCTGCCATGGCCCGTTACTACACATTGCTACATCGTTGCCCGGGCCATGGGTACGCTAAGCGGGATCAACTTCGCCACCTCGTGGATGGGCTACGAAATGAAACGAGAAGAACTCTTGGGACTTACGCCCAAGGGAGACTCTCCCAACTAAGAGCCCATGAAGTTGAAGTATTGTTGGAACAAGTAGCGCAAGAAGAGGGTGAGCTACGGAAAAGAGAAAGTGCGGAGGAATACAACCGTGATCCCTCCCTTCGTAAGAAGGGAGTGAAATTCTGTGATGAGGAGGATGAGTCACCACTCGAAGAGTTGGTGAACAGGAAAACTGTGCCGATCCAAAAGTTAACAACGGAGGTATCGGCTAAGGTAGACCAAATGTGGGATTCCTTAGACTCACGAATAGAAACAGTCCTGAAAATTGTAGAAGAGTCTAAGGATGAGCAAAGTAGTGATAAAAGCAAAGACAAGCGGAGAAACTTTAACCCTGCACATAACAAGGGTAAGGGAAAAATCTCTAACTCCGATGAGGCTGAAAATTCTGATTCAGACAATGACGGTGGATGTGAGGTCTGCTATTATGACCATCCTAAGGGATGTTGTCCAATTATCTCACATCTGCAGGAGTCTGGGGTGTATGCATTAAATCCAAGACTTAATCAACGGCAAACACCCAGAAGGTTACCTTATCCACAAGGTAACCCGAGGCAGTTCCACCAACCCTTGACGTATTATCCAAGTGGAACACCTCCGCAGCCCATCGAGCAACATCAGCAGTGGCAATACCCACAGTCATGGGGGATGCCACAGCCAACACATCGATACCCTTACCGGCAGCCTGATCCTTATGGTTATTATGTGCAGCAGCCAGTTTCTCCAGGTGACGCTATGAGTCACACTCCACGCCGTCACTACTACGCTCGGGAGTACTTCAGAAGGACTCCTTCTCCTCCGGGAGACATTCCACATTCTGTCCATCCTCTAACTCCACCCGCACCTTTTCCTCAAGTAGTTCCCATAACACCTCCTGCTCCAACAATGCAAGGGGAATTACCTACCCAACCGCAGCAACGTCACGCCGCGAGATCTGTAAATATTCAGAGTGTAAATATCCAACCGGACACTAGTTCTGGCGATAACTGTACAAAAAGGAGACCCTTTTTCAGAACTAGGAGCCCGGATAGGCTCTCGCAACAACAAGCGGACGGGTATATGTATAGGCCTCTAACTACTAACACTTCGGAGCACCCTTCAGTCCAAGGGAATGTAACGCATACGGTTATGCTAACACATACCGTAACTGACTGGATCAAGGTAGGCCACCTTCCCAGGAAACTAACTGACCCTGGGAGTCCCTTTATTCATTTGCAGATCGCTGGGAATGCGCCACATCGGGCTCTTCTTGACTCAGGTTCCGGAGTCAACTTAATTTCGTAGACGATGTATCATGCCTGGAACCTGCCCCAACTTAAGAAGAGCAACATCCAACTAGAGCTGGCAGACCATTCCATCACTATTGCCTTGGGATTAGTTGAGGATGTTATTACCACTATGTGTGGTTGGTCCTACTCAGCAGATTTCCTTGTGATCGATGTTAACAACAACGAAGGGGACTTCCCAATTATAATGGGAAGGTCATGGCTAAATACAGTAGGCGCGTGCCTTAGGATCCGCGATCTTTCCTTGGAAATCTCTAAGATAAACATATGTGGAAAGATCTAGAAGAGGATAGTTCCATGCATCACATACAATGATTCATCGGGTGATGACATGGAGGAAATGTCTCCATGTGATAGGTGTGCCCAGGAAACTCTGCAACAAAGATGCCTGTATGTAGCAACCACACAAGAAGTAATAGACACCCCGTGGTTGACAGCTTCTCGTAGGGGCAAACAAATATGCATGGAACAAACTGAGGAAACTCATGCCAACAACCATGGCATAGATACATTAGAACGTGAGCGTCGCCAACTTTCACCCCTGAATTTAAGGTCATCAATTGGGAGGAGTTGGGCACTTCTTCGAAATTCAAATAGGCGCTCACTATTTCGGATCTCTCCCTTACAACTCAGTCATGGGGGAGATGGCCACCTATGTTAATCATACAGGGCCCTCAGTTCTTTTTTAGTTTTTGTTTTACACATTTTTGTTTTACAAATTTCTTTAACTTTTCTACTTTTTTGTTTTACAAATTTCTTTAACTTTTCTTGTTTTTGTTTTACAACATCGTTATACTTTTTCCATTTTGTGTGTGTGTGTGTGTTTGTATGTGTGTGTGTGTGTCATCCATCATGTAAGTTCGTCACCCAATAAGTGTTCGGGCCGATGGGATGAACTGTTTTTCATTGATTGCTAATGTTTGGTTTTTACCTTTAAGTTACATTGTTGATACTAAGGTATGTTCTTTTGATATGGCAGGCAATGAGATCACTTCATCCATCCATCCATCAAGTCTATGGTTTCCCTTGGTTTCGAAATGTACAGTCCCCTTTTAATAAGAACTTCAATGAATAGGTGACTGGGCATTTCTCAAACTAAGGAAGGACTCAAGGATTGCAAAGGGTGTGACTTCAAGGGAACTTGATGTTTTTGTGTTGGTCATTCACTTGGGTGCTTGGATGTTTTCTTCTTGGGTTTTCTTGCTGTTCTGATGTTACCCAATAATCGGAAGCTGAGACAATAAAAATAAGAAGTCTTTGCATGGTGTGGTCCTCACGCATAAAAACACAAAACACACAAAAAAAAAAACAAGCAAACAAGCAAAAAGCAAAAGTGAGGATTCAAATCACACCCCTTAGATGGAATAAAATTTGGGCGGCTAGCACTGGTTATGGAACCAAAGTGTTCCCTCTAACTAAGGCCCTTCTCGCTTCCCATTCTCTCCTTTGTTTCGTTGGAATGGTGGTGGCTCTTTGACGATGCATCCTTGTTATCCAAGTGGATGGTTTGACCAAATGCATTGATGCAAAGTCACTAGAAGTGGTTGGTTTGAGCCAGAGTTGGAATGAGATTCGCCAAATCACATTAATCATAAACCACATAAGGGGCTGTACACCACCTTGTTCTTGGGATTCCATTCCACTTCTCTTCTTCCCATCCTTCTCTCCATTGTTCACCTCATTGCTAGTTGTATCATTAGTATATATTTTGGTTGACAAATTATTTTCTTTTTGGTAAATTCTTACGGTTAAGACTTTAACTCTTGTTCCAAAGGACATTCCCAGAGCCCATGGACCCTTTGAATGTGGGATTATCAGGGCATTAAGGGCATGAGCCTGCTTTGGGGAGGACCCACTGACATTTCTATTTGGAACATTCGTTAACTTCTTTTCCTTAACATTTTTGCAATTAATTAACATTTTTGTTCATTTCCATCTGAACATCACTTCACCGATCCCATAGTTGTCCCTTTTTACCTATCTTTCTTACTCCTTTTCTTTCTCCATTCTAACGCTACTGGAGGTTCGCGATTAGTCATGGGGGTATGGGGCCTGATTTTTCGATTTTTATCCTAAGCCCTGCATTTTTTCGTTTCTCTTCCTAACCCCTACACCTTCGGTAGTCATCATCCACATTTTCCCAGATCCATATCAGCCATACCACAACTTAGCCAAGGAACTTACACCGAAGCAAGGTATGATTTACTTAATGATTCAATTGCCCTTGTTAATATATGATTGTGTTGTGGGTGCAGATGGCCATCATACAACAACGGAATGGATCTGGAGCAAACACTTGGAGTGGAGCAGCATTGAAGTAGCTATGCAAGGAGCAGGATCGATAATGAGCTTACGGATGGACAAAAAAAGGCGCAATCTAGGCATTGGCAGCAACAAGACTCTTCCCTCTTTTTCTCTTCTATTCTCTCTCCTCTTTTCTCTTAGCTGCCAAATGTGGCCTGATGTCATTGTAATAAGGTGTTCACCCTTGTTGTCATGAACACCAGTTTTGTCAAGTCTTGTAATAAAGACCGTTCACATGTCATCCCATTAGTTCCATTTCCCCTAATAATCCCATACCTACCTAATATCATTGTAAGGAATTCGAGGATGAGTTTTCATTTAGTCATGGGGGTATGATGAGACGCAACATGCACTGTGCCACGATATCGCGTCTTTCCCTACGATATTGCGTACACGATATTGTAGTCCGCCGCCATATCTATAAATAAGAGGCGGCACTCCCCTTATTTCC
>MNCI01005009.1:54228-137442 GCA_015680685.1 Gnetum montanum | reverse complement strand
AGTTGCATAGTTCAGGGTGTGTCTGGTAAGTGGGAACGAATGCTGACGCTAGTTAATTTAGACTTAGGACATTAGTTAGAGTTAGTTAGTTTCTCAACCCTTTCCTCCCATAGCGTAGGCAATAAACCTAAAAATACCAAAAAAATCACATACCTCAGACTTGCTTAACCATACACTGTGACACTTACAAGGAAGCCTGGGAAGACAACGAACGATTAACCCCAAGTGTTTCTTGTGGTGTTAAGGCATTTAGTCTGCGGAGTTCGACCGGATCGTGCGTGCATGCTCATATTTGTATGGTTGAGTGTAGGGGTACCTCGCCACTCATTAGTAAGAAACATCATCATGGCAATGGTTCCCCTTATTCTTCCTCTTCATCACACCATTCACCCTATCCTTCCACATTAGGATGCAGTCACAAATAGCACAACCGTGAGGATAAGGGTAAGGATAAGAAAAATGAGGACCCTTGAAGAGAGAGTCAAGAGCGAGTATGAGGGCATTCTAGAGAGTCAAGGCATGAAAGAAGGGAAAGTAGGGAACCATGTAGGCATCCTAGACAACATGAGAAAGATGATCATGACAAACCCCTACTTGCCACCCGAAGTATGTTAGATGTTATGGAGGTCATTAGAATACCTACAAGGCACCAAAATGATAGTCAGATCAAGAGACTAGACATGAATAATATCCCACGATTTGAGGGGGGATACAATGCTGATCCGCAAAACCACTTATAGGTATTTCATGATGCTTGTGCCTTGCAGAATATTGAAAATGAGTGGCAAAAATTAAAGTTATTTCCTAGGATACTCGTGAAGGAAGCAAAAAGATGGTACCAGTCCTTAGAACTGGAGACCATCAGGAGGTGGAGTACGATGTTAGAACTATTCAATGATAAATATCAAATGTACTCCTGAGTGTCCAACTTGCATAAGCAGATCCAAGGATGGAAGAAGGTTACTCATGAACCCTTGGATGTTGCCATGGGCTAATATTATGCATTGCTACATTGTTTCCTGGGCCATGATTATGCAGTACAGGATCAACTATGCCATATCGTAGATGGGCTAAGACATGAAACCAGGAGAACCTTTGGAACATATGCCCAAGGGAGATTATCTGAACTTAGGTCCTATGAGGTGCATAGATTATTGAAGCAAGTAGCTAAGGAAGAAGGGGAGCTACGGAAAAGAGAAAGTATGGAAGAGTATAACCGTGATCCTTCCCTCTGAAAGAGGGGAGTAAGATTCTGTGAGGAAGAGCATGAGTCGCCACTCGAGGAGTTGGTGAATAGAAAAATCTTGCCACTTCAAAAGTTAACAACCAAAGTGTCAGCTAAGGTAGATCAAATGTGGGACTCCTTAGACAGTAGATTCAAAACTGTTTTGAAAATTGTAGAGGAGTCTAAGGAACAAAGTAGTGACCATGATAAGAAAAAGCAGAGAGACTCAGACCATGCACGTAACAAGGGTAAGGAAAAAATGACTATCGCCAATGAGGTTATGGATACTAATATGAATAATTATGGTGGATGTGAGATCTACCAATATGACCATCCTAAGGGATGTTGCCCAATAATCTCACATCTGCAAGAGTTCGGGGTGTATGCACTCAACCCAAGACTTAACAAATATTAAGCACCCTGAAGGTTACCTTATCCCCAAGGTAACCTAAGGTAGTTTAACCAACTATTAACATATTATCCAAGTGGAACTCTACCACAACCTATCGGGCAACACCAGTAGTGGCAACACCCATAGTCATGGGGGATGCCACTACCTAGGCAACAATACCCTTACCGACAACCAGACCCATATGGCTATTATATGCAGTAGCTGGTTTCTCCTAGTGACTCTATGGGTCACGTAACCCCACAATGTCACTATCAAGTCTGGGAGTATTTTAGGACTCCTTCTCCTATGGGAGACACACCACATACATACCATCCTCTGAATCCATCTGCATCTCTTATGCTGGTAGTTCCACTACCACCTACTCCAACGAAGCAAGGGGAATTCCCCACTCAACCGTAGCAACATAATGCTATGAGAGCTGTAAACCTTCAACCCACTACTAGTTCTAACAACCGCATGAAGAGAAGATCTTTCTTTAGAACCAAAATCCCTAACAAGCTCTCACAACCACAAGTGGTTGAGTCTGTACACACTCCTCCAATAGATAAGGCTTTAGAGCTCCCTTCAAACCAAAAATAGTGCTCAATGCACACGGTTATGTTAACACATACTATTACTAACTGGATCACGGTGGGCCACCTTCCCAAGAAATTATCTAATTTTGGAAGTCCCCTAATTTATGTCCAAGTCTATGGAAATGAACCTCATAAGGATCTTCTTGACTCACGTTCCTAATTCAACTTAATCTTGCGAGAAATGTATAAAGCTTGGAAGCTACCTCCACTCAAGAAGAGAAATATTCAACTAGAGCTAGCTGACTAGTCCATCACTATTCCCTTGGGATTGATGGAGGACATCATTACTACTGTGTGTGGTTGGTCATACCCAGCTGATTTCCTAGTGATAGAAGTCAACAGTAACAAAGGAGACTTTCCAATTATAATGGGGAGGGCATGGCTAAGTACCATAAATGCATGCCTAGGAATCCATGATCTTTCCTTGAAAATATCTAAGGAAAACATTTATTGAAAGATTGAGAAGAAGAAAGTTCCATGCATCACATATAGTGACTCAGAGGATGATGACATGGAGGAATGATCAGCATCTTCTACATGCAACTGGTGTGCCCAAGAAACTCANTGCTCAGCATCTTCTACATGCAACTGGTGTGCCCAAGAAACTCAGAGACAAAGGTTCCTATATGTAGCAACCACACAACAAGAGAACACCCAGTGTTTGATAGCTAATCAAGAGAGCAACCCACCAACATGCATGGAACAAACTGGGGAAACAACTTGCACCCATAATGCCCCCCCAGATAGATTGGAATATGAGCGTCGCCAACTTCCAATCATTAACTTGAAAACATCAATTGGGAGAAGTTGGACACTTTTAAGAAATTCAAAAAAAAAAAACACTCATTATTTTGGATCTCTCCCTTTCAGTTTAGTCATGGGGGAGATGGCCACCTGTGCTAACTAATTGAGGCCCTTAGTTCTTTTAAGTTTTTGTTTTACGCATTTTTGTTTTGCACATTTTTTGTTTTACAATTTCTTTAACTTTTCTTGTTTTTATTTTACAACATTGTTTATACTTTTTCATTTCTTTGTGTGTGTGTGTGTGCTTATCTATTTTGTTAAGTTTGTCACCCAATAAGAGCTCTAATAATGGTATGAACTGTTTTCTATGGATTTCTAATGTTTGGTTTTTACCTTTAAGATTATGATGTTGATACTAAGGTATGGTTCTTTTGATATGACAGATAATGAGTCCACTTCATCCATACATCCACAAATTTCTATGGTCTCTCTTGGCTTGGAACTATATAGTCCCTTTCTCTTAAATAATAAGAACTATAATGAATTGGTGACTGGGCATTTCTCAAACTAAGGAAGGACTCAAGGATTGAAAAGGGTGTGACTTCAAGGGAACTTTATGCATTTCTAGTGGCCATTCTCTTGGGTGCTTGGATGTTTTCTTCTTAAGTTTTCTTACCGTTTCGACGTTTCCACATTATCGGGAAGCTAAACAAATAAAAATAACAAAGTATTTGCATGGTGTGGTTCTCACGTATAAACACAAAAAGAAACACAGACACACACACATAGTGAGGATTCAAAGCATAGCCCTTAGATGAAATAATCATTTGGGCTATAAGCACTGATTATGGTACTAAAATAAACATGTTCCCTCTAACTAAGGCCCCTCTCACTTCCTATTCTCTCCTCATTCGCTTCGTCGGAATGGTGGTGAATCTTTGGGGGATGCATTATTGTTACTTCAAGTGGATGGATTGGCTGAATGTATTGATGCGAAGTCACTGGATGTGGTTTGTTGAGGCTAGATTTGGAATGGGATATGCTAAGTCACATTAACCATGAAATACACAAGGGGATGTGCACCACCTTGTTCTTGAGACTCCATTCCATTCTCTTCTTTCCATCCTTCTTTCCTCGTCGATATCCTGGTGGATGCATTGTTTTCTTTTTGGTAAATTTTTGTGGTTAAGACTTTAAATCTTGTTCCAAATGACATTCCTAGAGCCTACGGACTCTGTGAATGTGGTTTTGTCAGAGCATTAAGGGTATGAGCCTGCTTTGGGGAGGACCCACTGGCATTCCTATTTGGTGCACCAGTTAAATTCTTTCCTTTAACATTTTTTGCAATCACCTCTATTTCGTTCATTTTNGTGCACCAGTTAAATTCTTTCCTTTAACATTTTTTGCAATCACCTCTATTTTGTTCATTTCCATCTTAACATCCCTTTCATCAATGTTACAATTGTCTCTTTTTCTTCATCTTTCTTATTCATTTTCTTTCTCCATTCTATTACTACCGGAGGTTCGCTCTTCGTCATGGGCGTCCTGACCCAATTTTTTTGATTTTCTCCTAACCCTTACACCTTCAGTAGTCACCATTATTATATCTCTAGATCCACATCATCCATACCACAACCCAACCAATGGACCTTTTACCGAAGTAAGGTATCAGTTGCATTGTGATTCATTTACCCTTGCTAATATAAATACTGTGTTGTGTGTGTAGATGACAGTCATACAAAAATGGATTGGATTTGGAGGAAACACTTGGAATGGATTGGTGCTGAAGCAATCATGCAAGTAACAAGTTTGATGGCGCACTTATAGATAGACAACAAAAGGCACAATCTTGGTCTGTGGAGTGTTCCATAAGGTGTATAGGCACTTAGTCTATAGAGTTTGACTGGATCACACGTGTAACACTCATATTTGTATGGTTGCATGTAGGGGTACCTCGCCACTTATCAATTATCAACAAAGAATCCTTCAAAGTGACTTTACAAAAGTAAAGTACCATACACACATCATGCATCTCCAAGGGAATCACACCCTTCATCAGAGTGGACAAAGTCATCTTTAATTGGGCTCCATGGATAAGAAGATGGAGGAGGAGTAAAATGACCTATTAGCAATTCTTAATGGAGATAGTTTAGGATTTGGTATCCTATACCATCATGGTGGGCCTGAGAAATCCTTTAGTTAAGAAACTTTAAATTTAAGGACCTTGGATTTTGTATGTCTTGCTATGAACAATATTGTTTAATGTCATACTTATTAGAGGTGTAGAAATCTCGGTAAAAGGAATATCCCCATGGATTAGAATAGGCGATTCTCCTTGTGATATAAGTTGTTAGATAGTAGTTGGGATTGTAGTCAAAATTGAGTGCATGCCAGCCTCTTTCTTATAGATCTCCATAATAGATCAAGTTGCAATGATATTTGTTTCTTTGATAGAAAAGGTACCTTGGGTATGTAGGAGCATAGTACTAAGGAGAATGGCCAAACTTATTCCACCATTACCAAAAGAGTTCATTAGGGCCTTCCCATTTGTTTATTTCAATTTTGAAGTGGTGGAAAGAACTAGGTTGGTACCATGGCCAATCCAAGAGATTATAGGTAGAATAATAGTCTTCTTCATTGATAGGCTGAGGTTCCAGGGCCAGATTAGTCATTTCAACATAAGAAATAATTGTAATGGGGGGAACCATAGGATGATAGACTAGTTTTTTGATTTTGCTAGAATGGTCTTCATTCCTAAAAAATAGCCATAGGTTCGTAAAATCTACTCCATGATAGATTTGATGCACTTATTATTCAAGGGTTGGCATATAAACTTTGTTAGTACTACATGATCTCAAATGACTGGATGAATGTAAGATCCATCGTTCCTAGGTTAGAATATCTACAAAAGAAAACAACACAAAACATTAGTAGATTTAAGCTAAGAGTGGATACTCTCTAGTTAGGAAATCTCCAAGACTATTTTTCTTTCCATCTATATATTCTATACTGAACTTTAAATTAGCAAGAAAAAATGCCCATGTAATTAATCTAGTATGATAAACTTTTTTTTAAAGCTTTAGAGGAAAGATATTTATCAAAATGGTTTAGGTCACTTCTAACTGTAAAGTGTTGGTTTTGCATAAACAACATAAACTTTTCAATTCCTTTGACAATGGCTAGTAACTCTTTATGATTGTTGTGGTAGTTGAATTGAGCAGGATTAAATTTACTAGATGCATACCTACATATTCTTACCACCTTGTTTTTTTCTTCCTTGAGTGTTGCTTCCAAGAATTACAAGTAGTCCAAGAAGGAAGATTCTAGCCAAGCTGCTCATTAAGAAATTTTTGGTCCTAGGATAGATTTTTGTAAGACCTTGAAACATAATTTATGCATCCAAGAAAATGTTGTAATTGGGTTTTATGTTTGAGTTCATTAGGAAAATGCTTAATGGATTCTAGGATATGGTTTTGTAGTGTAAAAATGCCTTGTGAGATTTCTAGACCTAAGAAATCTATTTTCTCTTTAGGTAGTTACATCTTTGTAGGGGATAGGACTAAGCCATTGGTATCCATAATTTGATAAAAGGTTTCCAAGTGTTGCAAATGTTCTTGTGGATTCTTACTCATAACCAATATATCATCAATATAAACCATAATAAATGGATAAGGACTAAAAATACTATCCATACATTTTTGGAAAATGGAAGGGGCTGTTTTTAGACCAAAGGGGAGAAGTGTACATTCATATAATCTGCCAGGTACTATAGACGTTGTTTTCTAGCGATCTTGTGGTTGGAGTTGGATTTGCCAAAAACCTGATTTAAGATTGAATTTGAAATATATGGGTGTATGCAATAAACATTGAAATAAATCATCTTTAATAGGGATCGGATGTTGGAATGGTTTAACAATATCATTGAGAGGCTTGTAGTTCACTACTAGTCATTTCTTTCCTTCGACTTGTTTGGCTCTTTTGTTGATAAAGAATGTAGCACAAGAAAACATATAATTACTTGGCTACATTAATTTCCTTTCTAAGAGAGTAGTTATTTCTTTTTCACATTCACTCTTTAGAGAAGGAGACATCCCGATATGGTGTGCTTTGGCTTTAATTTTAACATTATCCTTTAAATCAATTTTACACCAGTGTTCCTTCTTGTTTTTGAAGACTACACGATCATCATTAGCTAAACTTAAGAGTTTAGTTTAAATATTTCCAAACTGAGTCTTCATTTTTTCAACTATGTTGATGTTCCACAAAGCATTATAGGCTTAGGTTGGAATTGGACTTTATATGAACTTTGTCTATTAAAAGTATATCCTCCTAGTAGAACATATGCAGACCCTATAGTATAAGGTTCTAATCTTACTAAGTTGTCCATTCCTATTAATAAATCATATGATTTAATATCACAATGAAAGACATCAAGACTTATTAACTTATTATCCATAGTTTTGATGGGAATTTGGGCTTTGTATTCTATAGGAACCTTTTGGGTATTGAATGATACATATGTTCATTTTTTTCTCCCAAAGGTATGTAGGAATAATTTCCCATCTGGCCAAGGATACTTCTACTCTACTATCTATTAAGAAATTTATAGTATAAGATCTAATACCACTTATTTTAATGTAAAATGTACATATAGGTAGAGAATTTTCTCTACTATTATTATTAATTAGATTAATAGGCATGACTTGTGTTTCTTCTTGATACTTTTGCCTTTGATAACTTTCTTTTGTCTTCTCTAATTCAGCAAGCTCATCTGAGGCCCATTGGTGGTATTTCCTAAGTTGAGTGATTCTTTGCATTCGAAGGAAGGATTCATCCATGAGTCGTATTTATTCTAGAATAGCCTCTTACTTTCCTATAGATGTAGTCTTTTCCATTTCTATATCTCTCTCTTTATCCTCTTCTTCTATGGGTTGTGAGTCTAGATATTTATGCCATTACCCTTTTATAAAATATCTCTATTCATCTAATTTTTCCTATTTGTCTTTGATCTTTCATTTTAGCGACATGATATGGTTGATATCATCTATAGGTTGGTTTTGTAATTTTTTTTCTAGCTATTGTAACTAGTATTTGATGATCTTATATGTAGGATCATCTTCAACTAGATCTATGCTAGTATCAAAAGATTGTTTAGATGTTGTAGGGTGCTTTGGTGATGGTTTGGATCTACAAATGAATTGGGTGTTCATATTGTAGTAATAATAAGCATCCAAATCACTACTACGGTCTCCTCCTCCTCTCGAAAAAGAAGGATCATTATCATTGACGGTGTAATTGGAGTATTCATCCGATTCTAAGAGGATATCACTAGGCTCCAAAGAGATAGAAGGGTCATCAACATAATCATAGTATTGCTCAAAAATATTATAATGTTCAATAAAATTGACATGCTAGCTATGCTTGATTTTATCAGGACAATCACAGGAAAAATGGTTTCCTTGGCAAACAAAAAATTTTACTTGTCCTTTTAGTAATTTTTGTTTATGACAATTGAACATTCCACGAAACATATTTTGGGGTTAAGCATATGTTTTCTTTTTCCATTGCCATTTCCTATATGGTTTTCTATGCCTAGGGTATTTATATTTATAGGGTCTCTGACAACAACCTTTTTCTTGCGAAGTCAATGTTGCCCATTTCTATTTAGGATAGACAAAGGTATAGAAGGACTTGCCTAATTTTTTGTTAATTTTTTTGATGAGTTGGATGATGTAACTAAAGCTATCCTCATCAAGAGTCTAATTTTGGTATTTTAGCTCTTGTAAATATTTTTCTCCAAAAGGAGAAGGCATTGCTCTAATAAGATGTTCTTTAGTAAATCTTTCATGAGTTAATTTAGCATGATAGTACCATTCTTCCATTTGATTGAGAACTTCTTCTATATCCTAGATACATTATAATCTGGTAGAAAAATAGCATTCCCTACAGGTAATAATATAATTTTCTTTATGACCTATAAATTATTTTGTAATTGTATTAAGAAAAAGAGCAGAGGGACTAGTTAATAGTTTTCTTTTTATATCTACATCAATTTGGTTCCACCATCTTCTAAGATTTCTAGTAAAGTTAAACACAATATTTTGGATAGCATGTTGTGCTGATTTTTTATCTAGAATGACTTGTCTTTCTATAAAACCAGTAATTTTATGAATGACACGTTGCCTTTGTGCAAATGTATAGTTGTCCATCAAAAATTTTGGTTCTTGTTCACTAATGGGTTTGGAGGATATTACTTGGTATTCCTAAGGATCTTGTGTATAGATCTTAGGGTTCTTAAGAATATTCTCCTTATTAGAGTTTAATTTACTTTTAAAGCCTACTACCATGGAACATGATTCTTCATTTGCATTTATTTTCCCTTTACCTTTTTGTTATCTAGAGTGTCTAGGCTTAAAGGTTTTGTGTTGGGAAGTCAGTGAGTCTGTGTTTATTCCCCATTTAGGTATCTCATATTTTGGTGGTGGAGATGAAACTTTTGATGTAGATTGTATTTTCTTTCAAATCCAATGTTGTTCTATGATTATGAGTTTTGCATTAATAGATGTCATTTTCTAAGTCATCCACTTATTATGTTTATGAGTGGTTTGCATATCTCCAGTTAACATGCTAATGTGATAATTTGCCCAATTTTCTAATCTAATTGTGTTAGAGAGAGGATCTAGGATCATTTTTTGGAACAAGGCATGAGCTTGTTCCATCTTTGGTTTAAAAGCCTATGATTATTTGGGATCTTTTTTGGTCTGACTTTGATTCTTTAGTGTTAGCACCTACTTGTCTATTCATGCCTATTTTTAACAATTGATCACACTTAGCATAGTGATACTACACATGGTATTTGACAACTAAAGTGTGTGGATAGATTGTGAATAGGCTTTCTATTTTTTCAGATCTAGCATTTGAGGAAATAGAGTCATCTAAGACTTCTTCTTGAACCTGTTTTCCCTTTAGTAAAGTATCTGGTTCTACTATTTTAGATAGAGTGGCTCATGGTGCTTTTGAAGTTTTCTCTAATATTTTATTAACGTCATATGTTATGTTTAAATCCTTAAAAATTTGAGTTAATCTTTCTTCCTTTGTTTCTAATTTGGGAAGATCAGATCTTGGAAGTATGACAGACTTCCTAGATGGGGATAACTCTAAGTGATTTCTTATAGGAGGTAGAATCTTATGGCTAGATTTGTAAATATACTTCAAATTCATTTAGTGAGTTTTGTAAAGAAAAAGGAATTTGACATATTCATCCTCCTCTTGGAACTCCACATGCAAATGGAATAGCAAAAAGATGCAATAGAATGTTGATTAAACATGCAAGATCCATGATTGTTGGTGTAGGTTTATCTAAAATATTTTAGACTAAGGCATTATGACTAGTGCTCATGTAATTAATAGATCACCACATTCTTCCCTAAATAATGAAGTGCCAGAGTCTTTGTGGAGTGAGAGACATGTTTTCTATAGTCATTTAAAAGTTTGTGAATGTGTTGCATACATGCATGTACAGAAGGAAAATAGATTTAACTTTGATGATAAATCAAAAGATGTATTTTTTGTGGATTATGGTAGTAATGAATTGGGTTTTAGATTATGGGATCTTGAGGCAAAGAAATTTTTAAGATCATGAGATGTAAAAGTTTAAGAAAATGTGATGTTTTAGGATTTTTAAAAGAAAAATGTTTTTGTTCTATTCCACAACAGGTTCCTAGATTTGTTTTCTAGCCTAAAGAAGATATAATGTAAGAGCAAGTTGAAAATTAGAATACCTCAGAATTTCAAGATAAAGATGAGGAAAATATTGTTGAAAATACATCACATGGGGTAAGACATTCAAGTAGAATAACACATCCTCCTACTAAATTTCATGATTATATTGTTTATACAAATCATGATAAACCTAAAATGGCAAAAAAACCTCTTGCAAGTAGTGATGCAATAAAATGGAAGGAATCTAGGAAAAGGGAATGGAATTCACTCCAAGAGAATAGAACTTGGGAATTGGTGAAATTACCCAAGGGATGTAAAACACTTTAAAATAGATAGATTTTTACTTTAAAGAATGAGGTAAATGGGGAAAATATTGTTGAACTTTTGGTATGTCAAAACCTTAAGGAAAATGAAGATTATAAGTTATTTTTGAATGTGGTTCTTTTACCAAACATGAAGGAGAGCTTAAGAGATGACATTTACAAAGAGATGCTAAAGTGAAAACCATAAGGACTCATCGAACATGAATGAAGACTCAAGAAATGAGAGCTACATCAAGATGTAAAGGTAAAGACTACAATTCCTTTAGTGGGAGCAAGGAAAAAGATGTAGACTACAACAAAATGATTAGTTCTCAAGATCAAGAATGAGCCAAATCCATGAAAGTAAGCCTTGAGAAGCAAAGTCCAAAAATTAAGAAGATGTTTACAAGAAGCAGAAGATGTCTTGGCTGAAGTACATAAGAAAAGAATGCATCTTGTAAAAATAGTAGACATATACTATGTGGAGAAAATATCTCCTAGAAGACATATCCCTTGGGCATGAGACATCTACCCAGAATTCAGGTCTAAAACATGAGATGTCCCAATGTTGAAGAAGACATCTCCCTTAGTAGTTAGATAGTTGTTGCATGAATTCTAAGGTGATTTTGGAAACATGAAGTCTATAAGAAGACTTCATTCTCTTAAGGAATGAAAAATTTTTTGTGTGCAAGAAAGTGTTAACATCAAGCAATCATTGTGCATATTATTCTATTATTTTTGTATACTTCATTGTACTATCTTTTGTATTGTTGTAAGTGATTAGTTGTGTTGTACCTCAAAGTACAAGGACCAGCAAATAAGTTGCATCCTTTCCTTGTAATTCTTGTTTCTCTTTTATTACCCTATGGGGTTGATGTGCTTCTTGTAAGAAGGCATTGTCCTTATGCTTGTTGGGATCCTATAGGATTGAGTGTTGGTATAGTACCACAACACTCTGGAGCGGAGCTCAAGTTATAAAGGTTGTGGAATCTTGGAAACCACTTTCTAAGATTGTTGGAACCTTATGGGGGTTGAGTGGATTAGTGGAATTGAATCACATTAGAGAAGAGCTTAGAGCTTGTACAAGATGTGGTACCCTTCAAACCACTTTTAAGAGAAACAAAGTTTGAAGGTGTGCAAGCGATCTATCCTTTGAGTGTGGACTATCCAAGTTGGGGGACCACTTTAAAATTGGTTGTATTCTTTATGGCTGAAAATTTTAATTTTGAAAACTTATTGATCCCCCTTCTAAGTTCTATGATCCTTAAATATTTATAAAGGTAAGTTGGTATCTAAGTGTTACGATGAACAACCAAGAATTGATTTTACAAAATTATTTTCTCCTATTGTTAAGCATTCTTTTATTCAGATTATTCTTTCATTGGTTTCTTGTTTAGATTTGAAGTTAGAATAATTAGATGTTAATATAGCTTTTTTGCATGGTGATTTAAATGAAGAAATTTATATGTATCAACCAAGAGGATTCATTGATCAAAATAAACCTCATTATATGTGCTTCTTAAGGAAAAGTTTGTATGGATTAAAATAAGCTCCTAGGCAATGATATAGAAAATGTGATTCTTTTATCCACAAAATAGGTTATTATAGGAGTGATCATGATCATTGTGTTTATTTCTCAAGTGATAAAAATAAATTTATAATTTTACAATTGTATGTAGATGATATGCTGATTCCAAGGAATGATATATCAAAAATGAAATAACTTAAAATAGAGATGAGTAAGTAGTTTGCTATGAAGGATTAGGGATAGGCCAAACAAATTCTGGGAATGCATATTTATAGAGATAGAAAGTAGAAAAATTGTAACTTAGTCAAAGTGAGTATATTGGAAAAGTATTAGAATTTTTTAATATGTTAAAAGTAAACCTATAAGTACTCCTTTGATTTCTCATTCTCAATTATTTAAGAAAGTTTGTTTCAATATAGAAAAAGAAATTGTAAAAGTAAAAAGCATTCCATATACTTCTTCTATTAGACTTTAATGTATGCTATGATATGTACTTGTCTAGATAGAACATATGTAGTTGGTGTTATTAGTAGATATAGGAATAATTATGGTTGGAACCATTGGCTTACTATGAAATGGATTCTTAGATACTTAAAAGGAACTCAATATACTTGTTTATGTTTTGGAAATAATAATTTGAATGTGTCATTATATGAATGCAAATTTTGCAAGTGATTTAAATATCAAACGTTCAACTATAGGATATCAAAACTTCAATCTATGGTAACTTTGTCCACTACAGAATTTCAATATGTGACATTGGTAGAAGCCTGTAAGGAGATGTTATGGCTATAGAGATTTTTATAGTTTTTCTTTAAAGCAAGACAATTATCAAATATTTTGTAACAGCCAAAGTGCTTTACATTTAGCAAGAAATTTAGCTTATCATGATAGAACAAAACATATTAATATTAAATATCATTTCATTAAATATTTTGTTGAAGAAGGTTTAATTAATTTGCAAAAAATTAATATAAAGAAAAATGTTGTTGATGCATTAACAAAAGTGGTAGCACGGGATGTGTATGTTTTCTACACAAAATAGCTTGGAATAGCAAAGATGTAAGAATGCAAGTTGAAACCAATGCATCTCTAGCTTGAGGATTTGTTAAAGTTTTTTAAGTAGGAAAATTGTTAACTATTAGTTAATGTGAAAAAAAGCTTCCTCTATTTTTATTAATCAAAGTTATGTTCTTCATAACTTCCAACTTTGTAATCTCTTCTTGAGATATAATTACCAATTTTTAAAATTATCTAAAGATTGTAATATAAAAAAAGACCAATGTTTTCTCCTATAAATTAAGGGTGTGAAGGTGTGTTAACAATAATAAAGTATGATGGAAAAAGCTTAAGGATGTGGTAATAACAAGAAGCTGTGAGAGTTATCAAGCATGGTTTGTGTCCTTGGATCACTTTCTTCAAATAAAGGAAGAGCTCTACATTGGTTCTCATAGTTTTTTTCCCACTTTGAGGTTTTTATGTAAATTTTGTTATGTGTTTCTCTTGTTCTCTTTATTGTTTTTGTTTATAGATTTGACTAATTTCATAACATTTTTTTCTTACTCATAAATTTGTTGTATATTGAACTTGATTTGTTATGTTGAACAAGAGTTGTGAACCATGAAAATATTTTCTCGACTTCCAAAATACATATCTAGTAGTTGCCATTTTTATTAGAATAACATGGCTGATTATGGATTTAATGTTGTCACAATTAAATATTACAAAATCGAAATCCAATTTTCCTCTATATTTGGTGGTGAATTTATTAAGTGAATACCTAATGCAAGATGTAAAATTAAGTTTGGATTCTCTCTTTGTATTTGAATTACCAAGATGGAAATTTCATCCTAGTGGAAAAATGAAGTTGAGAATCATCATTACATTACCATAATGCATGTGCATACAAATGAGTAAAATCCATGTTAGTTTTGGTAATTATGCTATTTGCGAATAGCTAAGTGGGCTGCTAGGCTTTGTTCTTTTTAAGAAAGGATTCAACTTAGATCCAATCAGAGACTATGTAAGTGAACATCATTTTTTTGACAATACATTCAAATACTATTTGTTCTATTTTCCACTATTGAAAATGAGGAGACATGTTATTTACATTCTATATTATTGTTTCTTGAGTTCCCAATAAATGAGATGGATGGTTTAGTCCAAGAGGTTTAGACACAAACTTAGGTATCCTTACAAAGGAAGAAATGTTCTTGCATTTATGCATAGGACCATTAGCTTCATCATTAACTTGCATATAGTGCATGAGTAGATTTTTTTTGCTATGGCTACAATAAGAGCTTGCTTTTCATTTATGAAGCAGGAAAAATAGGATAAAGGATTGCATGATGAATGAAGTGCATAGGATGATGATTAAGGATTTGGTGTAATTGATCCATGATATTCTAAAATTGAAATTCTATTATGTACTTAAACCTTTGAATTTGTTAGAAACAGTATGGATGTGTGCCTCCTAACTCCTCCATCTCTATTTCCTTTGATGTTTAGTAGAGTAGGAAATAGTAGTAGTCTTTCTTTTCATGTTGGTGTATTTACTTTGATGTAATAGGTGTTATAACTGCTTTTGTTTGAAGGAAAAAGGGATTTAGAAGGTTAGGGATTGAGAAAATTGCTAAGAAGAGGAAGAAGGGGCTAACAACCTTGATGTATGGTCCATATTCTAAGAGGCAAAACCTTTCACCAAAAACGTATAAATAGGGTTGAACCACTTCCATTGTATAACTTGTCTTGAATATTTAGTTGAAGTGAATAGAAGCTCTTTCTTTCTTTAATTCTTGAATGTTCTTGTATAACCTTTGTGTGCTTGGGGAAGCTCTCCTAGCTTTTTGCCATTTCTCTTCTTGCATTCTTACAGGATGGCTAGCTTAAAGTGAATCCCCTTTCATGGATTCTTCTCTAATTTCCTGCAAGCTTCTCTTTCATAGTTTATCATAATTTATGCATTCTCACATGTTTCTCTTATATATGTTTTAATTTCAAGTTTTTAAAGCTACATGTATGTTTCCTTATGTTTCTAATGAAGACTTGAAGAATTTAGAAGTGGTTTTATGGTTTAATTCATGGGTTTCACTCCCCATTTGTAGGTTCAAGAAAATTTCTCTTTATTTTCATGTTTATGCTTATGAATTTCAACCTTGTCATAATAATTTGATGTAAAAGCACTAACACTCTTTGTATCTACTTTTTTAAATATTATTTAGCATGTAAGAGTATTTTCTCACATTTTTCTTATGGTTTTAAAAGTATATGAAGTCATTTTATTGTGGATTTAAGAGTTCATGCATGTTTATGATGATTTTTTGCATTTTGCACATATAAGTTGAATTCAAGGTTCAATTCATGTTTATCTCTTAATTCAAACTTGTCTCACCATGTTTAGATGCTGTAGAATATGTTTCTAGTCTTTGTTTCCAAGTTTTGAGCCTCATATTTTCCTAGATTAGCATCAAATTTTGGTTTTGGTATTGTTCTCTATTTTCTGCAAGACCATGAATTCACCACAACATCTTCACAACTTGCTATGAATAGAGTAGTAGTTGCAGAATACCATGACTTTACCATGACCCATGATAAGCATCATCACCTTATCATAACTTGTGGTCCATTCATGGTTAATTTTTAATAGTCTCATGACTTGTAGTTTGGTCATGGGTCAACTTAAGTATACAAGGAAGTCCTAGAGAGGTTAGAACACTCAAAAAAACCTTACCATGGCTTGTAGTTAGCTTTTGATATATATAAAGTTCATTTTCTCTTTGTTTCTATCAAATCACAATCCATGACAAGATTGTGGTATAATAATATGACTTGACCATGATCCATGGTCAGATACCACTAGTGGCATTCTAGACCATAACTTTCCTACAACTTGTCGTCAACTCATGTTGGCTTTAATTGACTTCAAAGAAGCTCAAATTTCTATCAAAGTAGGCTTAGAGAAATCTCATTTAGCTATCGATCTCCAAATCTATTGAACAATCAAAATATACATGCAGTGAGCTTTGAAAACATCATTAAGAAAATCACCAAGTATTCCTGGTAACATTTGAAATAAATGAACCAAAATTATAATTGTAATATCCCATGTATCTCTAATGTGCTCTAATGCACTCCAATGTAGTACATTATAGGAAAATATGATATTCATTTTCAATGTTCTTTGTGGATATGAAAATCTATTTTTCATTTGCTTTTTTACAAATTTTGGATTTAAAGCATAGCTCATGATTTCTATACAACTAAGATTATTTATGACATAATTGAATAAAATTTGGATTTAAAGCATAATTCATGATTCCTATACAACTAAGATTAGTTATGAGATAACTAGGCATCCATACTCTATATGTTTATATTGACAATAATCATAACCATTATTTTATTTTGACTTTAAATCAAATACCTCTTCTATGGTAATTGCTTTGCTTTTTAACTAGTATTGGTATATATTTATATTTTTAAGTTCCTATTTTAATGTTGCATCCAAAAACCCTGGCTGTTGGGGGAACTAAGAAGTTTTTAGTGCATGTAGTTCTTAACCTTGGATCTTTAGGACCTTTGCAAAAAATGAGATCACCCAAGGACTTACGAAATGCAAACAAGGGTAATGCAAATAAAATGAAAAAATATAGATATGAGAGAAATTATGCTAAAACATGATAACTAATAATACTTGCATACAAATAAAATTGTAATCTTTATTTCAAAAGAATAAAGGGGGTATAGAAAATGTGTACAAGATTGCTTGTAGGAGTAGGGGGGTTCACTGGGATGGGGGTTTAGAATTTGTTAAAGATTCTACAATCCACTCCACAATCTGGATGTTCTACCAGTACCAATGTTATTGAACCTTTGCTATTGCCACACTAGATCTACAACATTTTTTATGTAAGAGGGGATGAGAGGTGTGAGGGATTTTGGCCAACCAAGTGAGCAATGTTGGGAGTTTGGATTCCTAGATGCACAGTGTGGATACAAAATTCTCATAGATCTCAAGGGGGTAAGGGGATAAAAATATTTGCAAAGGGCTCCATGTTAAGAGGACTTGAGAGGGTATGCTTTTGCAGGGTTGCAAGGGCTCTCCAAATGCCAAAATGCTTTAAAATGCCAAAGGGTGGAATTGCCAAAAGTGTGGAATAATTTCATGATGTAGGGGATTGTATTTATAGGGGTTTTCCACATTTTTTTCTACAAATTAGCTACAAATGCTGAGAAAATGGATGAAATTTTCTACTATAGTTAGGTGAGATGGATGTTCAAATCAAGGGACCATATATGGTAAGTGTCATATCCCCATGGCCATTCCATTTACTAAAAATTGTAAACAAGAATTTTATTCAAGCTAGATTTGTCCACCCATGCGAGGCATTTCAATTGCAATGTTGACATGTAGGATACTTACTAGAGTTGATGTTGTGTTGAGATCTTGGCCATGAAGTATCAATGTTGGCAAGGGGGGGGGGGGGGGGGGGGGGGGGGGGGGGGGGGGGGGGGGGGGGGGGGGGGGGAGGGATGTGTGATGTATCAACATTGGAGGGTTGATGTATCAACACTAGGGGGTAAGGGATATACCCCCCACATTGGACATGGGTGATGATAGACCTCTCTACATTGAGCATAAATGCTATCACATCCCTCCATGTTGGAGGTAGGTGAGTTATGCCCCCATGGAGGTGTCTTCTGCATAGAAAATGCTATACCCTTCATAAAACCCATCAAAATGCAAATTTTGGCATCCCAACAGGCATGTTTAATCCACACCCCCCCCCCCCCCCCCCCAAAGCCCAAATATAGACATTATGTGACTTTTCCCACTTGGGGGATGAGGCTTGGACCACTTATGAGGCATTTTTCAACCCTAAAAGTATAAAGTATGTGAGATTGCACCTCATGGATTACAATATTTACATTTAGAAAGAAATTTCACCTTAGGTTTCATGGTATGGGGTTACAAAGGTTATAACATGTGAATTTGGTGGTGTTTCATTAGACCCTCTTTGTTGGTGTCTGGAGGATTGACTCAAGAGGCATCGACAAAGAATACAAAACACCATGGCATATCCATCACTAATGTTCTCTCTCCATGCTTGATTTAGTCATGTCGAATCATGACAAAGAGTTCTTGTGATGATGGGACAAGGTTATAATGAGACAATGGTGATGTGACCATAGGAAAATGATCATAAAGGCTAATAATGGATTCTATAATAGAAATCACAACTATGGCACTAATGTGTTTGTCAATCAATGGTTTGAGATGTTGGTCACTTGGAAAATATGTTTGAGGATCCAACGCCTTGCTCCAAGGTTTCTTTGGTCACTAGTATCCTCCCTTTGCATGTTTGGAGCCATAGGTTCATTCTTTGATTTTCTTTGGCCATCCAGTTTCTTGGTAGTTTGCTCCCCTATTTTTATGTGTTTTTTTTTGTGGGGTAAAACCTTCATTATGTTTCTTTGTCAAGGATAATTCTAACATGATTTTCTTGCTAAATGAGGTGTGTTATAGCTAGTAGAATTAATGGTTTTTCCTTCAAGTGAGATGTATTACACTTGATGGAATTAATGGTTTTCCTATTGAATGACATGTGTTACATTCAATGGACCTAATTGTGGAGCATGACAAATGGATGTCATAAGGTCATAGTGCATGAATGCAAAAAATAGGTTAACATTTCTATTTAGGGTAAGGAAGGTTATAATAAGGTTACAAGGTTGGGTTTAAGGAGATGATAGTGGGAATAGAAGTAAAATATGAATTCTTGACACAATAGGAAAATCTTACTGAATCTTATGTATTAAGGTCATGTAATAACTTGTTGCCATGATGAGTTGCATGTTCACGATGACTCTAAGCTTCATATAGTAAGAACAACCCCAATAGAAAACGAAAACCAAGCAAAGAAAGCATGTTATCATGTTGCAATGCATAAGGCCATAGAATGATAAAACCAAGCTACCAATGCCATTGATGTTGCTAGTTTAAAACTATTAGTGGCCATGGTACTAGTTTTGGGTTGTGATAGGCCATGGTGGCAATTTCAGGCCATAGTGGACCATGGTTTCACTATTTTTAGGCCATGGAAAACCATCTTACAAATTTAAGGCCTCAAAAAACTATCGCAATTGGCCACTAATGATGAGTCATCAAATAAGTGATCTGATATCAGATCCATGATATCAGATATGCAATATCCGTATTGGATCCCCAATATTGGACACATGATGTCAGAACTTGTCTCATTGGCTATAAACAAGAGACAGGGGCACTTGGTCTAGGGTATTAGTTTTTCAGTCCCTTAGTTAAACTCTTACAATTTTTTTATTCTAGAGTTAGAATTATTTTTGAGTGCCCATAGTAGGAGTCATAGAGTGAACGGATCTTTATTCAAGCATTTTGTACTTGAGCACACCTTGTGTCCAAAAATAAAGACAAAATTTGTGATAAACCTTGCAACATTCAAAATATCTTAATTATTGCATTTCATGTTATTTACTATTATTTGATTCTTACAATAGTTAATTAATGTTATTTCATATAATTATTAATTATTAATTACCAATGAATTAGCACACTCAGCATGACCACTTCAAGCATATGTGGAACACTTGGTAACCCAGTAACAATTAGCATTTGGTAATTACAATAGTGTTACACTAGTTCAGGATGTGTCTAGAGAGTGGGAACGGATGTTGGTGTTAGGATTTTATTCATATTAGAGTTACAAAACCCAGTAGTTAATTAAATATTTTCATTGCACACACTTATGAGACTAGGATAGAAAATATAAAATAAAAACATAAAAATCATACACCTCAAGTTTACTTAACCATACAATTGTGCCTTACAAGTAAGCTTGGGAAAAAAAAATTGCATAACTCATCCTTATTTTGTGTAGGTGCATAAGCACTTAATCATTATAGTTTGACCAGATTGTGTGTGAACAGTCTTATTCGTATGGTTCAACATAGGGGTACCTTGCCGCTCATCATTGGTGCTGTTGTTGAGGATCTTGTTGTTTGTGCGCTGATTAGAACTTAGGAAATCCTTCCATCCTTGGAACAAACCCTTAGAGTTAACTATCCTAAAATCACTAAAAAATGGTATTACACACTAATAATCAATCATGTCTCCTTCTTCTTATGAGAGTGCTTCACCGACTAGGTCCAACACCATGAATAATTGGAGGTAGGGGGCACATGATGGTATGCCAGTGCCCCAACAGTTTCGCATGGTATATGCTCATCCCAATGAGTATATACCAAACTTTACCTTTATCCTTCACTAGGATGAACAACTACGATGGCATGATTTAGAAGGTAACATAGTGCTACC
This sequence comes from Gnetum montanum, assembly GCA_015680685.1. Lineage (NCBI taxonomy): Eukaryota > Viridiplantae > Streptophyta > Gnetopsida > Gnetales > Gnetaceae > Gnetum > Gnetum montanum. The sequence continues at coordinate 116,581 of MNCI01005009.1, read as the reverse complement.
TCCTGATCACTTGATTCTGAGAATGCTTCTTCGTGCTCTCACATGAATTGGTATGCAACACTTATAGTCAGAGTACATTGTGCATGAGCAAGATCTGAGATATTATCGATCCACAGAGGCACAACACCAGAGGGATCTACTACTAGAGAGACATTATGAATTTGTGAAGGGGAAGTGGTCTCAGGATGTCCCATATGTCCTAAGTGAAAATGATGGTGGTGATCCTATTGGGAGGTTTTCCACAAAACTATGTTCCTCTCGTTGACTTTGGTGAAGGAGATGGGTATTAGAATCTTCACTCAACTATTCATAATCCAAGTTATGATACCAATGGACATAAAGTGTCTAGAAAAGTAACACGAACACATGACAATGATAAACATTCTAATCGTAACCATGACTGAGGATGTGACAATCAAAAAGAAGGTGAAAGGTGTTGTCATGGTGCTAGTCCTCCTTCCTCTTCACCTTCATCATCTTCTTCTCCCTCTCCTTTGGGATCTGAATGCAGTCACAAAGGAAAAGACCATGAGGACAATGGTAAGTGAAATAGAAGTCACCAAAAAAACAATAGAAAAAGGGGACAAGGGCATTTCAGAGAGACACATCATGAAAGAAGGGAGAGTAGGGAACAACATAGGCATCATAGGCGTCATAAACAACATGATCACAATGAATCCCTACTCACCACCTAAAGTATGTTACATATAACAGAGATCATTAAGATCCCAAAAAGGCACTAGAAAGACATTAGGATCAAAAGACTAGACATGAATAACATCCCATGATTTGAAGGGGGACACAATGTTGATCCTCAAAATAATTTGCAAGCATTCCACAATGCATGCACCTTGCAAAATATAGAAGAAATGACAAAAGCTAAAGTTGTTTTCATAGAAACTGATCAAGGAAGTAGAAAGTTGGTACTGGTCCTTAGAATTGGAATCCATTTATCAATGAAGTACCATGTTGGAGCTATTCAATGATAAGTATCAAATGTACTCCCAAGTGTCCAACCTGCGTAAGCAAATCCAAGGATAGAAACAAGGAGGACATGAGTCCTTGGATGCTGCCATGGGTTGATATTATTCATTGTTACATTGTTGTCTTGGCCATGGTTACTTGTAGAAGAAACAACTACGCCATCTCGTAGATGGGCTTAGGTACGAAACACGAAGAACCCTTGGGACTTATGCCCAAGGAAGGCTATTTGAGCTCAATGTCCATCAAATACAAAGATTGTTGGAGCAAGTTTTCAAGGAGGGAGGCAAGTTGAGGAAAAGAGAAAGTGTGGAGGAGTACAATAGAGATCATTCCCTCTAAAGAAGGAAATTAGATTTTGTGAAGATGAAGAAGAGTCACCACTTGAAGAGATGGTGAATAGAAAGACTTTTCCCATTCAAAAATTTGCATCAGAAGTATTGCAAAGGTGGATCAAGTGTGGAACTCCCTAGACAATAAATTTCAAACTATCCTAAAAGTAGTAGAGGAGCCTAGAGAACAAAGTAGTGATCAAGAGAGAAGGAAAAATAAAGAAGTTGAGTATGCACATAACAAAGGTAAGGGCAAGGTTGTCATCATTGAAGAGGTTGTGGATTCAGACACTGACGATGATGGTGGATGTGAGATTTTCCAATATGATCATCCTAAGATATTTTCCAATATAACCATCCTAAGAGATGTTGCCCAGTGGTGTCACATCTTCAAGAGTCTGGGGTGTATGCACTAAACCCATGATTAAACATATGAAAAACACCTAGAAGGTTACCTTATCCTCAAGGTAACCCAAGGAAATTCCACCAATGTTTGACATATTATCTTAGTGGAGCTCTACCATAACCGAATGAACAGTATCAATGGTGGCAATACTCATAATTAGGGGGAATTCCACCACCATGTCAATAGTACCCTTACCATCAACCTGACCTATACGGGTATTATGTTTAGCAACTGATCTCTCCATGTGACTCTCCTAGTCACCTCGCTCTTCAACCTTACTACTAGAACCCCAAGTACTATATAACTTCTTCTTCTCAGGGTGATGCGCCACATACGTACTATCTTTCTCATTTGTATACATCTCTTCCACCTTCGACTCCATTACCACCTACTCCAACTATGTAGGATGATCTTCCTACCTAGTTGTAGCAACGTAACACTACAAGGGCTATCAATCTTCAACCTACTATTGGTTTGAACAATTGATCAAAGAAGAGACCTTTCTTTAGAACCAACAGCGTAACCAAGTCCTTACAACCATAAGCGGATAATTATTCAAATGGTTTATCATTGTTTGAATCTTCAAAGCTTCCTTCAAATCAAAGACCGCACTCAATGCATACTATTATGTTAACCCACATCATCACTGATTCGATTAAAGTTGGCCATCTTCCTAGGAAATTCTCTAATCTTGGAAGTCCTCTTACTTATTTGCAAATTGCTGAAATTGAATCTTACAAAGATCTTTTGGATTCAAGTTTTGGTGTTAATTTAATCTCCTAGGAAATGTATAAAGCCTGAGACTTGCCTTCACTAAAGAAGAGTAACATTCATTTAGAGTTGGTTGACTAGTCCATCACTATTCCATTGAGACTAGTGGAGGACATTGTCACCATTGTTTGTGAGTGGTTGTATCTAGCTGATTTCCTAGTGATCTAAGTCAACAACTGTAAGGGAGACTTTTCAATCATAATGGAAAGAGCATGGCTATGTATGATTGATGTGTGCCTAGAAATATGTGACCTTTCCCTAGAGATATCAAAAGAAAATGCATTTGGAAAGATCGAGAAGAAGAAATTTTCATGCATCAAATATAGTGACACGAGGTGCAATTGTGTGTAAAAGTCTTGGTTTGTAAAATGCTTAAAATTTCTTGCATGTAACTAGTGTGCATAAGTAACTAATATACAAAGATGCCTGTATGCAGTAGCCACAAGACAGGAAGGCACCCAATGGCTGATAACTAACTTGGAGAGCAATTCAACTTTATGCATGGAACCAACTGAGAGCTTGACTTATGCCTATATTGATAGCATAGAGGCATTAGAGAAAGTCCATTGCCAACTTCCAAGTATTGACATTGAAAATATCAACTGGGGAAAGTTGAAAATCCCTGATGAGTTTAACCAAGAGCCCCTTGAATAAAAATCATTGCCCACCGGTATGGAGTATGCAATTTTCAAGAATGGAAAATCGATAATTATTAATGCTAAGCTCGCTCTTCAAAAAAGACTACTCAAGATTGTAAATAATTGGTTAAAAGACTTTACTAGGTCATATCCCAAATTAACCAGAATAGATCCTAGGATATGTTAACATAGAATTTACACTGACCCCTCTATGAAGCCTCGATGACAACTGCAAAGATGACTAAACCCAAAGCTTAAGCAAGTAGTTAAGGAAGAAATTGAACAACTTCTGAAGGCTAGGTTCATCTATCCCATTGTTGATAGTGAATGGGTTAGTCCATTAGTTATTCTACCTAAAAAATGTAGTAAATGGAGGGTGTGTATAGACTTTAGGCTATTAAACATGGAAACATTTAAAGATCATTTCCCATTGCCATTTGTTGACCAAGTCTTAGATACCATTGTAAGGCATTGTTATTATAATTTTCTAGATGGTTACAGTGGGTACAATCAAATCCAAATAGCACCAAAAGACCAAGCCAAAACTATATTCACAAGTCCTTAGGGAACATTTGCATATAGGTAGAAGATGTTTGGCTTATGCAATGCTCCAGCAACATTTCAATGTTTGTTTCTCAGTATATTTCAGTAGCAAATAGGGAATGGTGTGGAGGTTTTTCTAAATGATTTCTCCACCTACAGAGAAAACATTGAATAAGCATTGGACTGATTAGAGAAAGTACTAAAATGATGTGTTGAAACCAACCTAAGGCTCAATTGGTAGAAAAGCCACTTAATGGTCTAATAGGGTATTGTATTAGGGCATAAAATTTCACAAACAAGGATGGAGGTAGATCCTAAAAAAATTAAAGTCATCCAAGGAGTCACTCATCAACCTAAAATTATAGAAGATGTTCAATCATTCCTTGGACATACTGGCTATTATACATGTTTCATCAAGAACTTTTCGAAGATTACAAAATCATTGGTAGAATTAAGGAAGAAGGACATACCCTTTGAATGGACCAAGGAATGTAAGTTAGCTTTCCAAACCTTGAAGCAAAAGCTCATAGAAACACCCATTCTACAAGTTCTTGATTGGTCTAGACCATTCCATATAATAACTGATGCATCCAAGTTTACTTTAGGAGCTGTACTTACATAGTTAGATGACCAAAAACATCCCTATTACATTCACTATGCAAGTCAAAGTATTGCTAATGCACAACTCAACTATACCACAATAGAAAAAGAGTTCATGGCTATGGTGCTTGCACTAGAAAAATTTGGGCACTATGTATTAGGCTATAAGGTATTTGTACACATGGATCATAGTGTGATTTGGTTCCTTATGAATAAAACAATGGTAAGCTCTTGCATCATACGATGGCTCATGATCTGGCAAGAGTTCAATCTTACAATGGTCAATCATAAAGGCACAAAGATTATTGTTGTCGATCATTTATCCTAGTTGTGATGGGACAACAAAGAGGAAAAATACCTAATTTTTGATCACTTCCTTGATGAAGTTCTCTTTGTAGTTGTAATAAATAATAAATCACCCATAGATACAAATTGGTAAAATAGTATTCTTACTTATCTTCTCACACAAGAAACACCACAAGAGCTAGACATTAGAAAGAAAAAATAGTTTCTCCACCGAATCTAACATTTTATGGAAATCAATAGACAGCTTTACAAGGTGTGTTTTGATGGCTTGGTTCAATGGTGTGTTCCCGACGTAGATTAATTATGAGTTCTCCAAGATGCTCATGAGGACCCTTATGAAGATCATAATGCTAGGAGATGAATAGCCATTAAAATCTTAGTTGTAGGATATTATTAGCCTGCATTATTTAGGGATGCCCATCATTTTGTCCAATCTTTTAAGTGATGCCAATACGATGGGAGAATGACTACTAGAATGGAGGATCCACAAAAATGGATTCAATCCTTAAAACCCTTTGACATATGGAGTATTGATTTTATGGGGCCTATTACACCAATGTCTAATGGAAAAGCATACATTGTTCTTCCTATTGATTATTTTACAAAATGGGAAAAACAGCCATCATTATTGACTGTACATCATCTATTGCTTCACGATTTGTTCAACAAAAAATTGTAAATAGGGTTGGCATGCCTTGTGCATTTATTTTTGACAATGGTACACATTTTATAGGTGTGACTTTTCAAAAGTTGATGTAACACTTAGAAGTTGAGCATAAACTAACTACACCATATCATCCTCAAGTGAATGGTCAAGTTGAAGTCACCAATAGGGAAATTACAAAAATTTTAACATGAATAGGTGAGATTAGAGCATCAAACTAAATGATGCTCTTTGGGCCTACCGCTCCATGTAGAAACTTCCTATAAGCTATTTTCCATATGAGTTAGTGTATGATAAACTTTCAACACTTCCAAGCTGAGCTTCGTACACTATCTACAACATGTGACCTTAACCTTGACCTCAGTCTAGCATATAAAGAATAGTTAATAAACCTTAACTTGCTAGAAGAAAACAAATTATTTTCCCTATCATCCAATGAATTGTACAAGGCCTTCAACAAGCAATGTCATGACCTAAGAATTAGGAAAGTCAAATACCAACTAGGAGATAGGGTTCTTTATTGGAATCCTGCACTTGTGCAACAACAAACTAAATTTCAAACATTGTGGAAAGGACACCCATATCATTCATGAAACTTTTCCTTTAGGGGCCATGATGATCTATAAACCTAGAAGCCCAGATAAGAAATTATTGATCAACATCTAGCAAAAAAAATATTTCCATATGCCCAAAATGCCTAGTACTAACACTACCTCTGTTGATGGATAGACTTGCTCATTATTTTGGTTCTCCTCTTTCCAACTCAGTCATGGGGGAGATGGCCACCAATGCTAATTATTATAAGCCCTTAGTTTCTTTTGTCCTTTTTTTTCTACACATTTTTCATATTTACTTGTTTTTGTTTTACACCATCATTAACATTTTTATTGTTTCTTTCTCTATTATATTTTGTTTGATTTATTCTCACTCATCATATAATAAGTGCTCATGATGGTGGAATGTACTATAATGGTGTTACTTACTCATGTTTGATTTTTACCTTTGACTTTTAATGTTGATACTAACATATGATTTATTTTGACAAACAAGTAATGAGTTCATGTCATCCATTCATCCATTCAACTCTGTGGTCTCCCTTTGTTTTGGAAATGTACTATCCCTATTTCTACTCAAACCTATTAATGAATTTTTGGCTTGGTATTCTTCAAACCAAAGAAAGATTCAAATGGATGAAAAAGGGTGTGACCTAAAGGGGAGTCAACGCATTTGTGCTATTTAGTCTCTTGGGAACTTAGATATGTTTCATAGGATTTCTACCATTCCATTGTTGACTAATATCAGGAAGTTGAATGACTCAACTAAGTCTTTGCATAGTATGCTTTCCACTCAAAAAAAGAAAAAAAAAACTGGTGGGAATTCAAAGCATACCCCTTAGACATAATAAAGGAGCATGGGCTGCAAGCACTGCTTATGTCACTAAAAAGACATGTTACCCATGCTTGAAGGTTCCATCTAACTAAGGTCCTTTCTCACTTCCTGCATCTCTATTCTTCTCTTTTTGGAATGGTGGTTGCTTTGTGAAAGCATTCTTGTTGCTTCAAAAGGATGGGTTGGTCAAGTGTGTTGTTGCAAGGTCACTGGATGTGGTTAGTTTTAATGTGAATTTGGGATGAATTTTATTAAGTCACCTTAACCACATCATACATAAGGGACTTTACAAAACCTTTATTTTGGGATTCCATTCCATTCTCTCTTCTCTTTCCATATTGCTTCGCATATTATACCTCATTGTTGGCTTTATGATTAGTCTATATCTTGGTTGACACATTGTTCTTCTTTGGTAAATTCTTTTGGGTGAATTCTTAATTGTTGTCTCCATATGTCATTCCTAGAGCCTACACACTCTTTGGTTTGTGGGTTTGTTAGGGCATAAATGGCATGAGCTTACTTTGGGCAGGACCCACTAGAATTCCTTTTCAGTGCAATTATTAAGTTATTTCCATTAAACATTTCTCTTAATCAACTATTTATCATTTCACCCCATCCATGATATCCATTTTTTATTTTCTCCACATTTTTATTGGCTTCACCATTTTTCTTCCTCCTATCTTCCTTTTTCTTTCATTTTCTATCTTGTTGCTATTGGAGGTTTACTCTTAGTCGTGGGGGCCTGTCATAAATTTTTCCATTCCATTACTTATCTCACCCCTACACCTTGGGTAGTTATCACTTACAAACCTATAACCTAGTATTTGCCATACCCACAACCTAGCTAATGTGCTTCATATCGAGGCTAGGTATCAACTGTATTATATCTTATTTATCCTTGCCAATTCATGATTGTGTTGTGTGTGCAAATGGCAATCACATGAATAATGGACTGGGATAGGAGGGAGAACTCAGGATGAACTGGAGTAGGAGCGTTTATGAAAGGAACAAGCTGAGTTATATGGCCATGGATGAACAATGGTGTGCACATTTTTGACATTGGCAGCAACGCACTTCATTTTTTTTCTCTCTCTCTTTAAGCTGTCAAGTAAGGGATTGGATGTCATCTATGTATAGTGTTCACCACAATGGTTATGAACACCAATGTTGTAACACATTTGTTGATTCATTCACTAGGCACTTTGAGTTTGTCATTCCATGTGATCGTTAGTTGTCATCCAGTGAATAATCTCATACCTTCCCAATATTTTGTAAGGAACTCAAGGACGAGTTTTCATTCAGTCATGGGGGTATGATGAGTCACCCAATAAGCAATTTGATATCAGATCCATCATATTAGATCCATGATATTGGATCCCCGATATCAAACATGCGATGTTGGAACCTATCTCATTGGCTATAAATAAGAGATAGGAGCACTTGATCTGGCACATTAGTTTTTTAGTCCCTTAGCTGAACTCTTGTAGTTTTTCTATTCAAAAGTTATAATTATTTCTAAGTGCTCATAGTAGGAGTCATAGAGTGAATCGATCTTTATTCGAGCATTGTGTACTTGAGCATACCTTGTGTCTGGAAATAAAGATGAACTTTTTGATAAACCTTGCAATATTCAGAATAGCTTAATTATTGCATTCCATGTTATTTACTATTATTTTATGCTTTCAATAGTCAATTAATTTTATTTTCATATAATTATTAAATATCAATTATCAATGAATTAGGACACTCAGCATGACCACTTTGAGCATACGTGGAACACTTGGTAACCCAGTGATGACTAGCATTTGGTAATCTCAGTAGTGTTACACTAGTTCAAGATGTGTCCAAAGAGTGGGAATAGATGCTGGTGTTAGGATTGTATTCACATTAGAGTTAGAAAACCCACTAGTTAATTAAATTTATTCATGGCACAAACTTAGGAGACCAGGATAGAAAGTATAAAAGATAAACATAGAAATCATACACCTCAAGTTTACTTAACCATACAATTGTGCCTTATAAGTAAGCTTGAGAAGACAACGACTACATAACTCATCCTTGTTCTATGTAAGTGCATAAGCACTTAATCCTTGAAGTTCAACTAGATTGCGCATGAACACTCATATTTGTATGGTTGGACATAGTGGTACCTCTCTGCTCATCAACTACATGTAGTAAGGATTTAAATATGAATGATTGATTGGATTAGCTAACTTATTCCCATTCATGTCTATGATCTTGAATGCTCCATAGCTGTAGGCTCTAGTGACCAATAAGGATCCTTTCCAGTTGATTGAATTTATCTACATGCTCATGGAAAACATTGAGTACCAACTCACCTTATTTGATCTTATTCTTGGTTAAGTTATGATTGTGATATTGTTTTTTCCTCTCTTAATAATGCTTGATGTGGGAAAGTGTTTGCACTTGCTACTTCTCCATCAAGTTAAGGTCCATGGTATGCAGCTTGGTATGTTGTTCCTCATGGATGAAGTTAGATAAGGCTACTTGGAGTGATGATGGTTGTACTTAAAGAGGTAAAATAACTTCAAAACCATAAACAAAGCTATAAGGAGTCATACCAGTTGTTGTATGATAGGTTCTTTTTGTAGGCACCAAGTACATGGATAAGCCATTCATGCCACTTACACTTGTTGTTGTTTAACATCTATTTGAGCAAGTTAATGATGGTCTTATTAATTACTTTTTCTTTTCCATTGGCTTGAAGGTAGTATGGTGACGAGAAGGAATGCTTAATGCCTAGGTCATGATAGAAATTATCCATTTCTTGACTACAAAACTAAGGTCCATTATCTATGACTATGATCATAGGTATGGCCAAATAGGCTATAATGTTATTCAAAATGAATTTACAAACTTGCTCAAATGTCACCCTTCTTAGGGGAATATCTTCAACCCACTTTATGAAATATTCTATTGCAATGATGATGAAACTATGCCTTATAGAAGATTTAGACATTATAAGTTTAATGATATCCAACCCCCACCATTGGAATGGCCAAGTTATCTAAGTAGTGTGCTTAGTTCGTGGTACGTGTATGAGATTGCTATGCCATTGACATGTATCACAAGTTTTGACCTTTTTTAGGTAGTTTTTTTTCATATAGGACCACTAATAGCCTAATCATCTCATCATAGAGGCCATAGCTCTAGGCCCTATGTGTCCCACACAAATACCCTTGTGAACCTACTCAAGGACAATTTGGGCTTCGGTTTTACCTAAGCATACTAACAATATGCCATTGTAGGATCAAAAACATAATGTATTATTACCTACAATTATATACTATTTTGATCATTTATGTACAACATCCTTTCAAGTAGTAGTTAGACCTTGTGAAGGTTCACCATGCATAAGGTAAAAATTGATATTGTCATACCACTCCCTTGTAGGAGTAGTCTAGACTACAACCACAAAGGTATCTTCAATGCTTTGTGTGATGGGGATAACAAAATCCATAGTCAAAGTGGATAATTTACTAAAAAAATCTGGTGTTACACTAAGGGCTAGAGTTGCAATGGCATCAGCTAGAGCATTCTCATTTTTGGGTATGTGTTGGATATCAACATCTATAAATTGTTGTAAAATTTATATTCCTTAGTCATAGTAAGGTTATAAATGTTTGTCTTTACATGCATGTATGTCCATTACTTAGTTAACCATAAGTTGAGAGTTACCTTTGATCATTAAGCACTTGATTCGTAGGTCATGAGCTACCATCATTCCTCTGATTAAACCCTCATACTCTGCTATGTTGTTGGTGCATGGAAACTCAAAATGATAGGTGAAGGATCAAATTTCACCAAATGGAAAAGTTATGATGGTAGCGACACTATCCCCATGGGTAGTTGAAGATTAGTCAAAGTACATGACCATCTCATAGTCCTTAGGCACTTGGCTAACAATGTTAATGTGTTCATTAGGGAACTCAAGATCTATAGTTGCATGGTCATTAACTTTTGAAATGGTAAGTTGTACGACTATATCTTGAGCTTTCATTAAGGATTGAGAGATTTAATGAAGGTCAAACTCCATTGTTATGGCTTTTCATTGGGCTATATGTCTACTTTCATAGATGTTGGTTGTTATGGATCTAAGTATACTATATTTACAAATGACATTGACTTGGCTCCTAAAGAGGTAGTGTCTCCACTTCTTCAATGAGAATACTAGTGCTAGACAATACTTCTCTACTTTAGTGTATCGGGTCTCATGGGCAACTAATTCATGGCTAAGGTAGTATATGGGCATATTCACTCCATCATCTCAATTTTGATAGAGTAGAGAAGAGATAGAAATGTTAGAGATGGTAAGGTAGATGTAAATTGGTTTACCCTTTTATGCATGATAGACTATCAATAGTTATGCCAACTCTTGCTTAAGGTTTTCAAAGGCTTCCTAGAATTGAGTCATCCACTCATAGTGAACTCCTTTCTTAAGAAAGTGTTGCATGGGTTGCAACTTATCTATAAGCCTAGTGATGAACTTGTGAATAAATTGTAATCTATCTTGTAATCCCCAAAGCTCCTTAAGGTTAATAGATACTGCTAGGTTGGATATAGCCTTAATCTTAGTAGGATCAATGAATATCCTTGCTTCAAACACTATAAAACCAAGCATCTTACCAATTTTAACACCAAATACACACTTCTTGGGATTAATCCTAAGCTCATGTTTGAGGCATGTTTAAGCACAAGATCTATGTTATTAGCATGGTTGTTGGTCACTTTGGACTTAATGGTTATATCTTCTACATAGTCGTTGAGCAAACTTAGCATGTAATCACTAAAGATATACATCATGGCTTGTTGGTAGGTTACTCTTCTATTTTTGAGGCCAAAGGACATTAAGGTATAGTAGAAGGTATCCCAAGGGATCATGAAGGTCATGCTAAGTTGATGTTCTAGGTTGGTCCTAATTTAGTTATATTCTAAGAACCCATCCATAAAAGGACAATAAGGCATGCTTGGCCATGGTATTGATAAGTTGGTCAATATTAGGCAAAGAAAAGTCATCCTTGATGATTGCCTTATTTAGGTCTCAAAAATCAATGCAAATGCAAATACTTCCATTCTTCTTAGGGACTACCATTATGTTTGACACCCATTCTACGTAGCTAACAACTCAAATGAAATTATCTTGGTAGAGTTTTGTGATTTTATGACTAACCTCTAGGGCTAAATCAAGTGTAATCTTGCAAACTTTTTGCTTAATTGGTCTAATGGTAGGATCAAGTATGATCTTGTGTTGTACGAGGTGTGGATCTAGGATTTGCATATCTTCATATGATCAAGCAAATGCCTTAATTTTGTCTTATAGGACCTTGGTGATGTCTTGAGCTTGTATAGGTTCTAGTGAGGAACCAAGTGTTATGGATTTCTCCTCACCACTATGTGTTGTGATAGGAACCTCAATGAGAGATTCTTTAGTAATGTCACTAGCCTCTAGGTTAAAGGTTTTAACTATGTTTTTAGGCCATTCTAGTGATTTCTCTATCAAAACTATGTGGTTGACAAGGCTCTCAAGCTCAAGATCTAGGAAAGTAGGTCAATGCATTGTTCTACATCACCATAAGGCCAACTTAGGTTCAAAGCCAAAATAATATTTTCCTACGTACTCATACATTAGTCCTACATGTTCACCATAAGCACATTAAGTGGAACCTAGGTAAATATGAGTAAATAATGTCAAAATTCTATGAAATTATGCAAATCCCTAATATAAAATGCAAACAAAAGCGAACAAAGCCATATAAGGCTATAAGAGATAGAAAGGTATCAATAAAATAAAATGAAGGCTAGAAAATGCTAAATAAGGCTAAAATAAGCTAAAGAATAAAAGATTAAAATAAGTTCAATTAAGAAGACAAGCTTACCAATTAAGGCCTCAATAGGCCATGATGCTAGTTTAAGGTCATAGTGGGCCATGGTCACATGGTGCCACATGATGCTTAAGGAAGATCAAACCCCATTATTTAATACCAATCAAAGGCTAAAAAAGGATATAGAAGGCTATCAGGTAGAGAATAAAGGCAAACACATTAAGATAGAAGTAGTATTGAGGCTAAACAAGGTCAACAATGGAACAATGGTCAAAACAAGTTGTAATATGGTGAAACAAGACCAAATAAGGAAAAGTGGGATACATATGGTGAATATTGGTTAAAATATGATAAAAAGGATTAGATATCTATAGTTTTAGGCCTTATCTAGCCATGGTCTCAAGCCATGACCAAATAAGGCAAATTGGGACACAGATGGTGAATCTTGGTTAAAATATGATAAAAAGGATTAGATCTCTCTAGTGTTAGGCCTTAGCTAGTCATGGTTTCAAGCCATGAGGGTCATAGGTAACTTTAGACATCAATTAGGGCTATTTTGAGGTTTTTTGAGCTAAAAATGCAAGGGTTTTAGGTTATCCACTCTAGATCCATGCTAGATCCACACTACCCAACATGTATAGGATGGTCCTCAACATGGATGAACCATCTAGACAAATTCTCAATCTTGTTTTGGGTAGTTTTAACTCCTATCAACTTGCATGTCTAGTGTAGTGGATTGGAAAAAGAATATTATGCTTTTGTCATTAGTTTCAACCCCTAGGAACTCCTATTAAGGAATGAAAGTGCCATCCACACTAGGAAACATGGATCAACATGGTACTAATGAAAATGAGTTACATGACATTTAGAGGATCAAAATTGGGATTCTAAGATCATTCCATGGTAGTTTAGGATCAGATCTATCAAGATTGATCATTTTAGAGGTCAAAAATGGCAAAAACGCAAGTTATAAATTCATACCCCTTGTATTCGTGTTGGCCAACATTGATGGAAGGGGGTTCAATGTGGATGCCTTAGATGTAGGCTATAATAAGGTTTAAAAGAATTGGATTTGTAGTTGGAACCTAGTTTTTGTAGTTGTACACTTCCAAATTAAGTTTTAAAGTCATTTCAAAAAGGTTTTAAGCATCAAATCTAGTTGAAGGTAGTGTTCATGTTGGCTAGTATGGATGGATGGGAATGGTCTTGATTTTTTATCTTTGGATGGCTTAAAAAGTGAATCAACAAAATTTTCAAGCTTCTACATTTGGAAACAATAAATTTTAGGATTTTTGATTAATTTTGACTATGTTTGAGTGTAGTTTGGGTCATGCATGATTAACCCCACTTTATTTGCATTGGGTAGCATGGATCTAGCATGGATGAGGGGGCATGGTGTATTTCAAGGCTAAAGCAAGGTTAGACAAGTGCAAAGCCAAGGTTGCTAGGTCCTAGGCTTTTTTGGTGTAGGTTTCTATTCTTTGGGCATGTCAATCTATTGCCAAAAGTGGAAAGGTAGTCCATCCATGCTACCCAATGTGGATTAGGCCTTCACTAGCATGGATAGACCAAAAATGTCAGATCTAGACTAGTTTTACAACAAATTGATCATGTATGTCATCTCTTGGGGTTTTCAATGTCAAGGGCTATGGTTTGAAGTCTAAATTTAGTAGTTTTAAGGGCTTCTAAGTGGTTTTGGATGTTACCCTCATAGATCCATGATAGCCAGGATGGAGCCAACATGAAGGATACAAGGGGATCAAATTTTTGCACTTTTAAACAAGTTTTGGTCATGCATGCATGTCTCTAGGATTTCTGGTGTTGATGGTCAAAGTATAGGCTCAAAATTTAATAATTTTAAAGGTTTTTGGATGGTTTTTGAACTTACCCCTTTGGTTGTCTAGCATGGACCCAACATGGAGTATTCAAGGGGATTAATTTCTTATAGCTTTTGGTCATTTTAAAAAAGTATAAGGGCTCTAGGAGGTGCTAACAGGGTTCTAAAGTGCATGCAAGGCCATCTGGTGTCATTTTGAGGTGTTTATGAGCCTTTCATGAATCTCCCCATCACTATCCACACTAGCTAGAATGGATGAGGGGTGTTACCAATATGGGAGCAAGGATGATCATGAAACAGAGTGGATTTTTTCAAGTTTTTGTCCACTTAAGTCTTTGAGAGGGTAAGGAGGTTAACACATGTTAATTTCAATGTAAATTGTGAGAGTTTTTCTCTACGTACCTCTTATCCATGTTGCCCAACATGGATAAGGTCCCCATTAGCATGGATAGATCAAAGATGATAGAGCTAGGCTTGTTTCATAGAAAATTGATCATCCATATCAGCTCTTAGGGCTATTTATGTTGATAGTTAAGATTTAGTGTCAAAATTCACTAGTTTGAAGGCTTATTAATGCCTCATGCAATCATCCCCCATGAATCCACATTGGGCATCATGGATCTAGTGTGGATGGGAGGGGATGATGGGTTTTTATCATTTTTGATGAATTTTAATACATCCAAGGATTTTGAGAGGCTTCCACATGATTGTAAGATCATTAGGATAGGTTTTAAGTTTATTTTTCGCTACAAAATTTTCTTTTCGGCATGCTCCTAGGGCATCCATGTTGGGCAACATGGATGGAGGTTTCACTAGCATGGAGAAGGTGTTTAGATGTAAAAAAAAGTTGTTTTGGCCTATCTATAGTACTAGGAGTTGACAATGGGTGGTAGAGTCAAGATATGACAACTAGGTGGTCGATTTTAGTAGCTTTAGTCATTCCCCCAACCATCCACATTGGGTAGCATGGATGAGGCTCCCCTAACATGGATCAACTAGATCTAGAAGTTTTGGACACTTTAAATAAGGTTTGATAGGGTTTGGAGCTATCAGGAGTGACTAGAAGAGATTAAGGCCATGTGGGACCCACTCTGGGGGTTCAAATTAGGGCTTGGAGGGCTTCAAAGGATGGGTATGGGTGTTACCCCCATTAGGCAACATTGGAGTCATGCTAGGCTACATTGCCCAAGTGTGGAAGCCAAAAGTGAAAAACTTTGACAAGATCTTACCCCCTTCTAAAGTTTGAGGTTTGCCCTTGTTGATCACAATTACTAAAAATGACATTAGGGTCAATGTGAGAGCATTGTAGGTGAAAGGGGGCTAGGATCCACATTGGATCCATGTTTCCTAACATGGATATAGGGGGGATAAGGTTGAAAACATGTTTAAGGTATTTCAAGGGGTTAAAACCCTAGCATTGATAAGGATTCCAAGCTTGGAACATCATGCACTATAGGCATATTGGTGGGGCCCACCACAAGAAATTCAAAAATTTAAATTTGGTGCTATCTCTCACCACTCATAGCATTGACAAGACTTTCCTTCCTTACACTTCTAGTGCACTATGAGTTTTAGTGCGCAGAATTGGCAATAAGGATGTAGAGGGGATGCCTAGGTTTAGATCTAGTTTTATTCCAATTTTTTGCAAGAAACCATCACAACTTCAATTCCACAACACAACACATTGGAGCAAAGCCTTGATACATAGTTTTGCTGCAAGAACCTTTCATCATTAGCTTAGTTGTTGCAGATCTCCTCCCCAGATAGTGTTGAAGCTTCCATCCTTCTAGTTTCCAAGGTCTCCCAGTGTTGATACTACAATCATGAAGAAAAGAGGTGGTAAGAACAAGAACCCAATGATTGAGGAGGCATATGTAGTAGCCCATGGCATATTTCAACTACCTAGGCCTATTTTTATTCAAAGCTTGTCCATTGCAACTCCAAGGTAGGTCATCACTAACCATTTTTTCTTATTTTCCTAACCATTTTGGTGTTTTTCTAGCTTGGGTTATGGCCATTTTTTCATATCTACACCAGGGTGATTGTTAAAATTGAATTTTGATGAAATCCTACGTCTTATTTTTCTAGTTTCTATGTGGATCTAAGGTTATTTGGGTTTCTAGGCTTGGTTTTATGTAGATGTTATTAAGTTTTGCTATTTTGTAAGTGTTTTTTACTAGTTTTGGTAAAAAAGAAAGTATACTTGTGTATTTTTAATTAGGGAATCTATTAAAAATTCTTAAAATATCATGTTTTGGATTTGTATAGTTATTTTTAAGGTTTCTAGTGGTTGTGGTTTTGTTTAATTCAGAGTTGTGATGAATGAGTTACAAGCATTTTGGCTATGTCATGTGGTTGTGGTTTGTGCCATTTTTTCATATTTTTCATAACGTTTACAAATTTTTTCCAAATAAATGGAAAGGGTTTCAGATATTTTCTTGATATGGTTGAATAGATTTTTTTTTAATCTTTCAAATGGTGGGGGAATAACTCCATTTGGAGCTGAAATGGATTTTGACTACTTCTTTATGAAATTCATGCACAAAGGGATGTTTTAGTGATGGCTATGTTACTACTCGATTTTCTAAAATTTATATTAAAATGGTGAATTTTTATTTTTATTAATTATGGCTATAAATTTCATGATTTTAGGATTCCAATGGTGTTGGAATCACTAAAATTAGAGTTAACATGAGTTTTTAATGAATTTTTTCCTACGATTGTGTGAATTAGGGCTTTTTAATTAATGGCTAGATACATGTTTGGTTTTCTCTATTTTTTGTAAAAATATCTAAAATTTTTCATATTTTCTAATTATATCTATGTAGCTCATTTTTAATGACTCCAATGGTGGTAGAATCACTAAATTAGGAGTTGCAGTTGATTTTTCATGAATTTTCCTATAAGGTTGCATGTGCAAAGGTTTTTCTAGTGTAACAATTTACCCCTTGGATGTGGGTAGTGTGGAAATATTTGAATGATTTTTCTTGTTAATGGCCCACACCCTTGGGAATGCCTAAGGATGTTTATGAGAGGTTTAAAATTGATTAAACAAGTTTATAAAATTTTTTCTATTTTTAGTAATGTTTTTCCTATGATCATTTTCTAGGTTTTAAAAGTGTTTTGTGTCAATGTTAATTAAGACTAAGGCATATCTTGATTTGTACATGTTATATGGTTTTCGCTATGATGTCATAAGGGCTATAAAGGTTTCAAAACATGTTTTTGAATTTATTGATGAAATTTTCAACTAACACCTTAGAGTTTTTTACAGGGGATCATTTCACCCCTAACCAGGATGTTTGGTAAAAAATTTTCAAGAAATTCTAATTGTTAAAATATGGTTTTAACAATGTGTTGTTTTCATGTATGGACCTATTGAATCCCATCCTAATCGTGGTTGAGTTGGTGGGCATCCTATGTTGCATTAACCAACCTAAGTCCAAAAACCCCCTTCCAGACTTGGTCCTTGAGTAGGATTTCCTATGTTTCTAACTAGGGGAAAGGGAATTCCTTACATATATTCTATAGAACTTTAGTGTGATGATGTGGTCACACTTAGCTATAGACACACTTGGGGTCATAGTAAAGGCCTTGATGCCTCAAACATCCAATTTGATCATTAAGTTTATAACTAATGATCTAGCCACTTAAGCGGCAGGGGAGGTAGTGAACAAAGGGACATCACTAGTACACGATACCTTTTGAAAATCTGAAGCTTGATAGAGTACCATTAGTATAATTATAACAATACTCTAATGGTGGTACATAGACTTCACACATTATTCTAGAATCCCTTAGCATTGTGTACCATCTATTGGGGTAAGCATGGTTGTTACAATGTTTTGATGTTTTTGGCTTTATTGGTTAAGTCACCTTTCCTAACTTGTTAGTTTTATGAACTTATTGTAGGTATAGGATTAATGATCAAGGCTTGATCAGGAATGATCAAACCTTGGTGGTGGCTCAAACCACCTTAAATGTATGTACCAAATGCCCCAAGATCATAACTATTGTGTATGAGCAGTTCAAAGGGAATTTTGATAAATACACTAATGACTTCAACCCTATTTACAAGAAGTGTATGGCCAACAAGACAACACACAGCTCATGGATTGGCCCCAAGAACACTAGGGATAAGACCATTATTTCTTTGACCTCTATACAAGCCTCACCTAGCAACAAGAAGAAAGGTGAGAATAAGGATTGTAATGTATAATGTTTTTATGGCTACTAAGGTTTTAAGTGTTCTATGGTTTTAACTTTTGTTAGATGTGCTATGTCGATGCTAAATGTTTGTTGTTGCTTTGCAAGATTTTCCACTTCTTTTTACATCACCTTATCTATTTTAGGATGCCCTGAGGATACCCTCATCCTAAAATTTGGTGAGATGGGACTATCCCATAAGTGTTTGAAGGGACAAATACCTAGGCACATCCAAGCAAACATTAAGTATGTAGGTTTTATTAATGTTTTCATGACATCTATCCCTTCTATCCTTTCTGCAAAGATGCTACCCATCATTGGCTCCTTTGATGTAGGAGCCAATCATTTCAACACTATGGTTTGAGATGTGCTAATCACCAAACCTATCAATGAGGCCATCTTTTGTGACCTTTTTGGTGTTCTCGCTGATAGGATGAAAGTTTCCAGTAGACTAGTGAAGGAAACAAGCCATTATGAGGAGGTTTTGAAGAGGTCTAGTCCTAGTAAGGACCACTCTAGACTTGCCTTGGATAGCTTCATGAATTCTAAAGTAAAGGCATCTTATACTTTGTTTATATCCCATGCATTTTCTAAACTATTATCACAAAAGAAGGTGATTAGCGTCCTAATGTAGGGTACTAGGTTTAATTGGGCTACTTCCTTGGCTAATGGGCTATAGGAGGAGATCCTTAAACTCTATGATGATACCTCAAAAATAATCCACATGTAATATGCATTCTTTGTGGTTATTTGAAGAGGTTTGTGGAGTTTTTGGTGGTGAGGAGGGATGGGAGATGGGTGTGCCAAGACCCAAATCAAATCTCTAGGCCTTGGATAAAGCATATTTATCCTACTATGTATGTCCAAAACCCACTAGAGGACATGGATGATTTTCTGTCTGTTACCAACAAGGAACTTGGTGATAGGAAATGTGCCTCTGCTAATAGCATAGGGGAGGAGCCCTTCAAAATTCTAGATAATGTCAAAAGGGACTGAGCATTATGTATTGTGGTTGATGGGGTAGCCAGTGCAAAGTTGAAAAGACTTGTAGAGGAAGCACCATCAACAACAGAGCATCCCACCACAAAGAAGCTTAAGTTGAGGCTTAACATTTCACATCATGTAGTTATTGGTATGTCTTAACTATGTTTTAGTATTTGGCTATGCTATGTTTTACATCTTATGGCTATGTTGTTATTTCATGTGCTAACTTTTGTTATGTCTTATGGTTATAGATATGCATTAGGATATGGTAGCCCAAGCTACCACTAAGGAGAAAGCATAGAGGCATGCAGTCATAGTAGTTGGGAAGACATAGAGGCATGTTGCTATTGCAACTATGAAGGAAGAAAGACATGTAGAGGAGACACTTATAGAAACATGAGGTTGAAGAGTTAGCCAATGTTGATTTGGATGATATTGATGCCTTGTTCAATTAGCCATTGCTAGGTGCATCCTCATCATTGTCCTAGAGGAGAAATAGGAGGAACCAAGTATGTACCCACCTTAATGCTACCTGCTATATACCATGGTTTTAATTCTAGTTTTTATTCTAACTGTTCAATGATTGTTATGCTTATGATAGTTCTTGAGCCACTAGCAAAGGCCCCTACTCATACATTTCATATGAAACCATGGGCAAAGGTCCTAGAAAAGGTGGATTTCATGCATAAGATGGCCAAGGACATCATTGACCAGCTACAACAAGTTGCACTTGAGATCGGTAAGAGCTATGTTTTATTTGAATTAGTTATTTTGCTATGATTTGTATCTATGTTATAGCTACCTTAGGTTGCATAGTTTACTTATGGTTATATTTATGGTCATGATTGTTTGTAGTGACATTAGTTGTATGGGACCCAAACCACAACATGGAGTTTAATTCCCTACTGAAGCTTTCCTCTGATGTTTAAAATGTTCCCCTAATACAAAATTATCATTGATCTTGTAGTTTCGTATGCAAAAAATTCATGGAAGTTTTAGAGGTCTAATAAATTCCTATTAGAGCAACTTGTGGCCTTGGGGGAGAGGATCAAGAGGCAAGCCAAGAGGATCAAGGATCTTGAGAACCGTAAGGCCTTTGTGAAAGCCCAAGTGGGTAACTCAGAGAATTTATAGACCAAAGAGATCACTTGGGCTCGTTACTGGCATACCATCCATGATAAAGTTACCCTTGCCAAGCAAATGGTAGCAATGGATTTGATCTCCCAAAAAGCCAAGGACTAAAAGGATTACTGTACCTTGGTCCTATAGTGGTAAAAGACACAAAAAGATCATAAGAGGTAGTACAAGGTTGATTAGGAGATATAACTTAAGTGGCTCAAAGAGGAGACAACTGAATGGTGCAAGAGAGAGTTACCTATTGCAACCGATTGATCATGTCTTTTGTCGTGCCTTGCATGAACTCCGTCTTATCAGGAACCTTAACCCAAGGCTTCAAACAAAATTTGGAGGCTGTTGCTTCCAAAAAAGGTTCAAGTACTATAAGAATTATGATCATTAATGTAATTAAAATAAATTTAAAACAAATTTTGACATAAATCGATAAAAAAATACATAAAAAATGAATAAGTACCTAGAGGACCATGTGGGATGTTAATAGGACGTTCATCATCAAATGTTAAATATTTAAATATAGCATCTAGGAAATCTAGTGCCTCATTAAATATCCTTTCTTCCTCCTCTTATTATCTTAGTGCTTCCTCTTCTTGGCATTTTTGCCCGGCTTCTACCATTACCAATGCTACCAATTCTTGTTGCTTCCCTGTAAGAATTGCAACAATAAAATCTAGAACAAGTTAGCAAAATTTTGTGTTAAAAATATAATAAGATATAACATAAAACATAAAAAATATATACAAAATGACATAAGAAACAATAATAGAAATGCATATAAAACATACCTTAAAAATATGATATGCCTTGCCAAACTTAAGAGATATCTTCTTCCTTGATGACCATTCAACAATAGGAATTATTTTCTCAACTAGTGGCCTTTTCAACTTTACTTTGGTTGCATCATCAACTTTTACATGCACCTCTTTGGCTCTCTTGGTACTCCCATGGGTAATCTAGGGTTCAATTTCAATGCTATCAAGGGAAGAAAAACTTACACTACTAAATTTCTTAGTGGTAACTGACAACGATTCTCTAACATCTTCAATTCATGGATCTTGAACCTATATAATTGCAATAATATGTTAAACCCAAGGCTTGGAAAATTTGGAGGGATTATAATTCACCCATTTTCCATCCTTTTATAACACTAGGAAATTTTCAAACCTTCTTAGATATGTAGCAGAAAATAAAAAGTTCATGTGGCATATCGTATCAAGGTTATTACAAAATTTTTGAATCTCCTCCCATATCCCAGAGGCCACATATGTAGCCCAATTGAACTTAGTACCCTCAATGAGGACCTTCTTCATGGTCCAAGCCTACCGAATACCAAGGATCTTCTTCTGTGATAGCAACAATGAAAATGCTCTAGAGTGGAATAGAGGATACATCTCGTTGGCCTCTATGACCTCACACCAATCTAAGGTCAACCCTCTACTAGTATAAGAATTAAGCCACTTCTCAACCTCCTATCTATGGCTCATCTATTTCCCTACTCTTGTGGAAACCTTGATGCTATGACAAGGTACACCAAAGAGGTTGCTAAATGTAGCTTCATTAATGTTCAAGGTAACAGACACAATATGAACATGAGAAATAGATTTTTTGACTCCTTTGTCAAAGGAATCAATTACATTTAACATATCTGTAGTAGGAATTAATGGAGTAGGAAACATAAACAAATCAAGCAAACTTGCATCTATGATTCTTTGTTGGATCTCTCTAGGTGCTTTGCTTACCAACCACTCCTACACTGAGTCTACATCATTCCACTTGAGAATAAGCTTATCCTCCTCATGTCCTAATGTGATTATAACAATGGTAGATTTAGGCACAGGACCTACAACACAACATGAACAATCCATTAGCCTTTGGCATAGATAGATCATACAAATCCAAAAAGAAAATAATAAACATAATAAATTCAAATTAAATTTATAATCACATAGTTCAAACCAAATAATGAATTAAGCGAAAGTAACTAAAAAATAACACAACTAAAAAATGTTGATATTACATGAACAAAAAAATCAAAAAATAAAAATTATTTAATTTTCTTACATAGTTTAGGCAATGTAGGGGCCTTAGAAATCATATGTGCATATATGTCCAAGTCTAGGAGATTGCATTAAGTATGAGAAGTTCTAATGTCCAAACACTTGTGGTAAACTTGAGAAAACCATGAGGTATGTTTGCTAAAGTCATCATTTAGCTACTACAATAGCATAAGTCTCATTGCTAGGCCTTGTGCAAAAAACTCTAATGTTGTGTGTGCCAAAGATAGAACTTGGTCACTTTTGATTAACCCTCCATCATGCATCCTATACCTACAACATGCGAACACAAAGAACTGTTAGAGCAAAATATCCTAATGAAAACAAGAACCAAACAAAAACTTATGATGGAACTTATGCTTGCAATAGGTAGAAGGTGCTAAGTGGATTCTAAAACAAATTGTTGATCTAGTGGCCTATTATTAATGTGTTGTTGACATTATAATGAACAAACTCAAGCATGTCCCAAATATGGAATAACTTGTGTATCCTCATTGTGTATGAATCATTGCACCAGTCACCTTCTACATGAGTGCTAGGATCATCCATCATGAGCATGGAAATGTGGCTAGCAAAGCTCGGTAGGAGTGTCTCTGCTATAACAACTATAGTATCAGTGGCCAAGTGTGACCACATAATCACATTAAAGTTCTCAAGAAAGTATGCTAAGAACTCTTTGCTCCTAGGCTTGAACCATAAAGAGTCATGATCAAAGACCATGTTGGAAGACAAATTGTTTTGTGCTCGCATACCTATGCAACAAAAAACCCAACTAGTTCCACAACTATTAGAATAGGCTTCAAAAAGGTCATGCATAATTAACAAAATAAGCCATTAAAAAACAAGATAAAAATGAATAAAATTTAGTAAAACTTAAGCAAAATAACATGTATAATGTCAACTTGGCAATATAAAATTACACAACCAAACTCATTAGCTTCAACCATAATAAAAAACCAAAATTCAGCTTATTGACATTTTTACAAAGAACCAAGTAGCCTAAAACAATTAGGGCAATCCCATAGCTATGAAAAAATGCATAAAAAATTACAAATATTTCTATTTAAAGTACTAAAAAATGGAAATAATTTTGTAATATATTAAAAGCCAATCTAACAATGCTTTAAAAATTGTAAAAAATTAAAAAATTTAGCTTGAATTTAACTGAAATTTTGCTAGAAAGACCAGATTATAATGAAACAACTATAGTAAAGACTCTAGGAAAGCTAGAGAAAAAATTTCAAAAATTTCAAAATGCAAATTAGGACTCTTGTACACCATGTAAATGACCTCTAGAAACCTTAAACATAGTTCAAAATAGACCAAAAGTGATTAACACTACCAATGTAGTATAGGAAGCTTGCAAGCTCAAGAATTAAAATTGCAACTATATAGGAAGTTCACATGGCCACAAAAATTCATGAAAAAATTCTTTAAAAATTTTTGTAAGTCTATGCATCACAAACCAACAAAACTAAACTCAAATCACACTCCAACATTGCAACAAAAAGCCTAAAAAAGTTTCAAATTATAACCTAGAATCACTTGAATATTTTTTGAAAAAACCCAATTTGTAGTGAAACAACTATAGTAAAACCTTCAAAAAAATTGTAGAAAGAATTTAAAAAATTCCAAATCTTGTGTAAAGCCCTTCTACACTATCCCAGAAATCTCTAAGGTTAGGACATTGCCAAAAAATTATGAAGGTAGGACAAAGTTGTCAATTTTTTAAGGAAAAAATATCAAAAAATAGAGAAAATGCTATGCATTGGTCTATGGAAAAAATCATAAAATACTAATGGGAGCTCCAAGAATAGTGATTCTACCTCCAATGTAGTTGTTAAACCTCATACAACAATCCCATGAACTCAAAAGTTGCAAATTGTGTGCGATAACATTAATAGAAATAGCCAAGTTTGGCTTTTTTCTTTGACAAATTTAGGGCAAAATTGCATAGAATGGACTTTAAAAAAATTCAAATTTTCATAGAATCTAGCCCTAAATCCAAAATCATAATCTGAATGCAACTATACAGCCTAGACCCAATGTTTGATACATACAAAACCAAATATTTTCAAATAAGCAAACCTAGGCAATAGAAAATGCCTTCATATTACATCAAAATTAGTAAAAAATAAATAGTAAATGATGGGTACCTGGCTAACATGGTTGAAGGGACCTCATCAAGGGAAGGATTAGAAAGCTTAGAGATGTCCTTTATAGTAATGTTTACCTCATCCAATGCAGGGTTTTTGCTTGATGCTCCTCTTCTCCTTGACATCTTGCAAAAATAAGAGGAAAACCTTCACTTCTTCTATAAATTCATTAACTATGCAGGTGGTAAAAGAGTGAAAATATGCTCTTGAATGTTGCAACTTGGAGTCTAGATCTTTCAAAAGCTTTTTTGCTAAGCACTACCTATACCAAAAACCAAGCTTAGGAAAATTTTATGCACAAAAGTATTAATGCTTAAACCCTCCCTATATTTATGCATTGAAATGGAAACTAATACCCTTGAAATGACCAACTTTGCATCTAGTGAACTCAATGTTCACAAAGGGAAAGAAATAATTATGCTAGGTTTGCATAATATTTTCTCTCAAATAGCCTTTTGACCTTGGGTGGACCCCCATAGGGTTCCACCCAAAAAAACCATGAAAAATCCCAATACGCTACAATTTGAGACTTTAACAAGTTTTTATGTTGGGGTATGATGCCTATCCAAACATGTAGGCCATGAAATAAGTTCCAAGATTCAACCATGACCAAGATATATCTCTAGCAATCCATCGTTGATCCATGGTTGTTAATAGAGCTTTTTTCCACACTAGAACCCCAAACATTATAACCATGAGACCTCTAGATGCTAGTAAATAGTCTACAATAGCTAAATAAAACCATTCAAGTGTTTTTACACTAGCACCACATCATAAATACACTAGCTAGCATATTTATGTGTGGGAAAAAGATAAAAAAACACACATAGAGCCTCAAATGATTTTCCAGATTTCCAACACTAACCGTAAAACCTAGTTGGAGCCTCTAATAGCCATGAAATACGAAGCACTAAGATAAAAAGGGATAAAAACTAATCAATCCTTGATTTTTACACTAGGAATATACAGGAAATAAACTAGCCAACATAAAATTTAAGGGTAGCCCTTCCACCAATCCAAACAGGCTCAAGATACCACATTCCAATTACCAAACCTAACTAGATCCTCCGATAGACATCAAACCTTAAGAGTTAAGCGAAAAAGGTGTCGAAATTAGTTGATTCTTTGTTTTTATGTTGGACACACATCATAAATATGTTGGCCAACATATTTATGTTGGAAGTAGAGATGAAATGATCAAATGAATCCTTAGGTGATCTCCTAGATTGTCAATCCCAACCCTAAACCCTAATGGTAGACATCAATGGCCTCTAAAGGCCAAGAAACCAAGTCAAATGATCACCCACATTGCCTAGACATAAAATTTCATAACAAATATGCTAGAAACCTAGAGAAAATACATTTTTGGATGTATTTTTGGTTGGAATGATAATTTGGACAAGCTTGTGACACTCTAGATTGTTCAAAATTTGAATGGGAAAGCCTAGGATCCTAGAGCTAGAAGCCAATTGTAACTTGACCTTGGTTAAGCATAAAAATTTTAAATTTCACCATAAATGTGATGGGGATTGAGAAACATATGCTAGCTAGATTATTTTTTAGGGCTTGGTAGCTTACAATAATCTTAACAAGTCAAATTAACATCAAAATTGACACATTCTCCATCTTGAACCACTGTGTTGACAACACAAGGCCCAAGAAGCCAAAAACTAGTCAAAAAAGCTCCTAAAAATAAATTTTATAAGAAATACATTGGCACCACAACGAAAATACATTGGACAATGTATTTCCTACAAGAGCCAGCATAAAAACCATAACATGCCTTTTTCCCACCTAGAAACCAGCTTAAAACAACCATGTGGAGTGCTTAATCCCTTCCATAGGTCCTGAAACCTATTACCATGGCCTGCTAAGGCCTAAAATTGGCAAAATATGAACATGATTGATCTTGTTTGATGATGGTTAATCATATACTATCCTACCTTATCCTTTTTGGCCTTGTTTCATTATGATTTTGATCTTAATCGTATTTTATTCTATCTTTGTAGTATTTTACACTATTTAACAATTTCATCATGTAGATGCCACTTGGTGTGCTTATGTTAACATGTAGGAAATGAGCTTGGAGGATAATGAAGAAAATTAGACTAGCCTTAAGGCCTAAATGGGTCTCTCTCATGATTTTGTTAGACCAATTTGATCTTAAAATATTCAAACTTTAGGACTCAAAGCCATTCTACCGTATAACTTTAACATCCTGAACTAGCCTGATTACCATTAACCTTAATGCCAGAAACATCATAGCAGATTCCTTGATTCAAATTTCCATCTAAACCATGATGATGAGGAGAAAACACACAAAACCAAGTTCCTCACTAGACCTTAACCTTGCTCAATACATCATTAAACCCTTGCAAGAAAACATTAAAGCGATCACATAGCCCTTTACTATAATACTCACATGTTTTCTTGTAATGTTATTTACCATTTTTGATAGGTTAGAATGAATGACCGATGTTGATGATTCTAATGATCTACAACAAGTGAGCCCTAATAACCTCTATCTCTCTCTCTCTCTTTCTATCATAATAAATGAACTACAAACTTTGTAAAATCTATGATGCAAGGCACAAATCACTCAATGTTGTACCAATAGTAGCCTATGATGGTCTATAGTTTCTTGGTTATCTCATGTGCCCTTATGCAATGTCTTGTAACAACATGTATTTTTTGTCTTATTTTCTTGTTCTCTTAGAGTTGTGCTTGTAGGATGAAGCCTAAAGGTCATCACAAAGGTGTGAATCATCACAACATTAAGTCACCATGTGAGCTTGAATCATGAGATTTGATTAGCTTTCCTTGTTTTGTCAAGAGTTCTTGTCTTTCATCACTTTCATTACCCCTTTTAAGCTCCAATCCCATAGCCCAATTAAAACCTTACTTACCGTAGTAACAATGATGACCTATGTTCAACATTCATGCACTGTGTCCATGTGACATCTCCTTCATCATGCTCCACCATCAAGTTCATTTGATGTAACACATCTCATTCAACAAAAAAACCAAACCAAGTTCAACCTTGGCAATGAAACCTAATGAGGGTTCTAACTCTCAAAAAAATGAAATTGGAGAAGCAAATTTCCAAGAAAATTGAAATTCCAATGAAGCCCAAAACTCATATCAATGACTCTAAACAAGTAAAGGAAGAAGTGTAATAACTAAAGAAGCCTTGAATTGGAGTGTTGGTTCCTCAAAAACACAAGCATGAATGCTACACTGATCAACAAGCATGTCATTGCCATAACATAACCATGATTTCAACATGTAGAATTCATTATTAAATCCTATGTCCATTCCCTTGTAACCAAATATAGCCTTTATTCTATATCATCCCATCATAACCTTATATTACCATCATAAGCACTCTTCAACATGGTTCAATAGCTACAAAATCAAGCGTCAAGAGGAAACATTAGTGATGGACCTATGGTGATGTTTTGCATTCCTTGTTAATATCTCTTAGATCAATCCTCAATACATCAACAAATAGGGGCCCATGAAACACCACAAAGAAAACCCATGTTGAAGCCCATTACCAAATTCACTTGTAATTTGATGGAAAATAATGGCAAATACAATTGTCTTATTCTTCCCAAAAACTTGCATTGTAGCCTTCATCACTAAAATCAAAGGCAAAATTTTTATTGTAGAATGTAAAATTTATAGTACATAGGCTAAAATCTCACATAGCTTAACTTATGGAGGTTAAAAAATGCTTCATAAGAAACAAATGCTTGATTTTCTAGGTAAGAAAAGCTATAATTTGCATATACCTAAGCTTGGGAAGGTTGAAAATGCTTTGAAAACCATCAAAATTGGGTATTTCTTAATATTTATTCTAGCCATAACATTTTTTATGCTAGAGTAACCTACAAGGCCAATGTATAAATTTTGGACTTGCATTTGTATGCTAGAGGGGCCTACAAATCCAAGATATAAATTTAGGTGATGAAGTTTTATGTTGGACTTGGATTTTTATGTTGGGCAATCATGAAGCCAACATAAAAAGGCATAAAAGTTTTTAAATTTAATAAATACATTAGGGCTAGAAGACTTGCATACACCAGAAATTTGTATCAATCTATTAGCAATCATGGTAGAAATCTGTAGCAATGAATCAGTCACCAAATGACCTATTTAAACCAAGGATGATCACATTGAAAACATTTTTGGCAATTCACATTTAGGCTGAACAAAGAGACTTTTAGAGTAGTGTAGATTCACCAAATGTCCACAACCATTCTATCATTCAAAGTATAGATCTCAATACTGTAGAAACCAACAATGAGCTTCAGGAGTAAAACTTAAGACTTTTGAAGAGTAAAGATGATTGCAAAACACACCCTACCAGCTAAATCAAGCTCCAAGAATTCTCCATCTGGGTCTTTGTGCATTCAAAGCACATAAATTTGTACTCATTTGAACTTTATTCCTATAAAGAATATTATTATTTGAATAAAAATTTATAGTCCGTTTGTTTAGTAAAAATTCATTTTTAGTTTCTTTGCATTTAGATTTGCATCTTGAATTTTATTCAATCGCATTATTAATAAATCATAAGTTCCTAGGTGATTGACAAGACCATCTAGGATACTTTAGATCCTTTTCTCTGAGGCCTATGAGATTTGAAGCTAGGTTGTTTCCCTCTAAAATCTTTGGCCTTTTAACACTAAATTTTTTAGGCATTATAGTGAAGGAGGCCCAATGCACATATGATCATCTTCTAGTCTACATGCCTCTTATTGCAAGAATGAACTCATACAATAATATGTATTTTTCTTATGTCCCTCAAAGGAAAGGCTTTAGATTAGTATTGAACCTTGCTTAGAGGTTCCATCCATTCTCTTGAACACTTGATAAACTAGTTTGTCAACTACTTTAGATACAACTTGAAGCCAAATGCGACATTGGACCAACTCATGAAGGTGAGGTAGAGGCCACTTGAGCTAGTCTAAAGGTTCATTCAGAGATGGAATTCAACATTCAATGAGATTCCAAAGCCTATCTTTGAAACTTACCTTTTGGATATTTTTAAAAGAGCATTCAAAGACTTCATTAAGTTAAAGATCTACTATGTAGAGCCATAATTATTGAACCAAGCCTTTTCGAAAACTAACATTGAGGAGGTAGCTAAGACTAGTAACAATCT
Organism: Gnetum montanum; assembly: GCA_015680685.1. Classification (NCBI taxonomy): domain Eukaryota; kingdom Viridiplantae; phylum Streptophyta; class Gnetopsida; order Gnetales; family Gnetaceae; genus Gnetum; species Gnetum montanum. The sequence goes on along the minus strand of MNCI01005009.1, from coordinate 86,567 downwards.
AGCCTATGTGGCTTATAAAAACCAGCATGTAAGGAGGGATAGGAAGAGAACGTAGTAAGAATAAATAATTGTGGAATAGAAAAATAGGAAAGGTGAAGATCATCATCATGAAACACATATTTTAACTCATCATAATCATCCACTTTGTTGTGATCAAAAAATTCGATTACTGGTAAAAATCAAAGAAGATCTAGTGCATAACAGTCGTCAACCCATGAATCTCTAGGGCCTTTAGAAAAAATGGAATTTGGGGCATCCTAGCTAGTCTGGTAGATCAACCAGGGACTTACAAAATATAAAGAAAATAAATTATGAAAATACAATACAAAAATTATAGATCTACAAAAAGAAATAAAAGGTAAATGTAGATTGCACACATGATGAAACTTTAAAAATTTATTAAAACAATAAACAATGGGTTTCAAAAATGTGTATAAAAAATGCTTGTGAAAGAAAAGTGGGGATTCACTAGTATAAGAGTTTAAAGCCAATGCAATTTGCTCCATGATCTAGCTACTAAGCCACTGATGATGCTTTTGAATCTTCTCTATTGAAATCTCATATCTATAGGTTGGCTATGGTGGAAGCTAAGAAGTGTGAAAAATCCAAGCCACCTAAGTGCTTTATGCTGGGAGTTAGAAATCCCAAGAGAATAGCATGGATCTCAAAATTTTACAAATCTCAAAGGGGGATTGCAAAGTCACAAGTTCATAGAGTTTCTATGCTGGGTTCAAGAGAAAACACCTATGGAAACTTGCAAAATCTCTTGAGTGCTTGAAAATGATCAAGTGTAAAACTTCAAAATTACTGAAAAAGTGTAAAGTGCGGAACTATCTCTATATTGTGGAACCTATAAATGGTATTTGAGGCTAGTCTTAATACGTTTTGGGCCATGAATGGGGCTGAAAAATGACTATGATTTGGTTGAAAAATGTCCATAAATTGGCTACCAAAATTTTTCCTTGTTTAGGCGAGATGGGTGCCCAAATTTTGGGGGTTACTATACATAGTAAGTGCCTTCCCCCATGGCCATTCTATTTACTATGAATAGTAACCAAGGCACACCTTTCATGATGAGCTCTTCACCATGCTTACTGAAGTGTCTGGTCAACATTGAAGTTCATGAAGTAATTATGCCTTCCATGTTGGGGGATGCAATTTTTAAAGTTAGGGGTGAAGACTCCATGCTAGGGGGAAACTTCCACATTGAGGGTAGAAGGTTTCTAGGTTATGCATATAGTCTCCACACTAAAGGGAGAAATTTTCCAAAACACCCCACCCTTCCATGCTAGGGGTAGGTAAGATTTACCTCCTTGCATGTGTTTATAGCATAGAAAAGTGTATACCTCCCATAAAACTCATCAAATTTCCTTTCTTGACATTCCAAAAGACATTTCTAACCTCCGAAAGCCCAAATATAGATGATGATTTTCACTTGAGTAATGAGGCTTTGACCACTTATGAGGCATTCTTTAGCCCCAAAAGTATAAAGTATGTGAAATTATCCACTATGGGTTACAATCTTCACATTTGCAATGAATTTTTCCCTTAGGTTTCATGGGGTGAAAGCTACATGATGAAGATTGGCTATACCATGCAAATTTTTATGGTGTTTCAATGGCCCCTCTTTGTTGATGCCTAGAGGATTGACCTGAGAGGCATTGAGAAAGAATACAAAGAACAACTACATATAATAATGCATATAGGCCACATGAGAATAAAGCTATCTAGGTCACCAAAGTTGCTAGTTTAAGGCTATGGTAGGCCATGGTACTAGTTTAACACCTTGGTAGGCCATGTTGCCAATTTAAGGCTATAGAAAACCATTGAAAGTAGGCTTTCTTGTCAATGATTTGTTAGCTACATGTAGTATGACTTTAAATATGAATGACTTACTAGATTGGGCAGCTCATTCCAATCCATGTTGGCTATTTCGAATGCACCATCACCATAGGCTCTGGTAATAAGGAAGGGCCCTTCGTAATTGGTTGAGAATTTTTCCATGTGTTAATAAATAGCCTTAAGGACTAGGTTACCCTCCTTCATCCCATGCATGGTCATTTTATGGTGATGTTATTTCTTGTGCCTCTCTTGATAGTGTTTTATGTGAGAAAGGGCTTTCATACATTGCTCCTCCACTAAGTCTAGGGTCGTTGTTCATAACTCCTTGCTCTGCTCATTGTTGATGAAGTTGGTCAAGGCTACTCAAAGAGATGGCACCTATAATTCAATAGGTAAAACAACTTCAAAATCATAAACTAAGATATAAGGGGTCATACCAGGTGTTGTGCCATAGGTTGTTCTATATGCCCATAGTGCATGGACAAGCTGCTCATGCCACTTGCATTTGTTGTTGTTAAGCTTATTTTTGATTAAGTTGATCATGGCCTTGTTCGTGGCTTCTACTTATCCATTGGCTTGAGGGTAATATGGAAATAAGAAAGAATTCTTAATACCTAGGTTATGATAGAAATATTTCATTTCATGGTTGCTAAATTGCGGTTCATTATCTGTAACTATGATAATGGGTATGCTAAAATGGGCTACAATGTTTTCTAGGATGAATTTGCAAACTTTCTCGAATGTAGTATTTCTTAGGGGAATTGCATCAACCCACTTGGTTAAGTATTTAGTTGATATGATGAAGAAGCTATGCCCTATGGAAGACTTAAGCATTATAAGTCCAATTATATCTAATCCCCATCATTGAAATGACCATGTTATTTGAGTGGTATGTAACTCAATTAGTGGTAAGTGTATAAGGTTGTGATATCGTTGGCAGGTGTCACATTACTTCACTTTCTATAGGTAGTCATTTTTCATATGGGGCCAATAGTAGTCTAGCCTTCTAATTTTAGCGACCATAGCTTTTGGTCCTATATGTCCTCCACAAACACCCTCATGAACCTCCTCTAGGATTATTATAGCTTTTGTTTTACCTAAGAAATTTAGGAGTATGTCATCATAGGATTGTTAACATAATGTGTTATCACCCATAATTACATACTACTTCAATCGCTTATGTACAATGTCCATTTGAATAGTAATCAAGCCTTGTTAGGATTTGTCATGTATAAGGTAAAATTTGATATTATCATACCACTCCCTAGTAATAGTATGAATGAAGACCACAAAGGTATCCTTAGTTCTCTGTGTGATGGAAGTAGCACAATCAATGGTTAAGGTGGGCAACTTGCTAAACGCATTTGGTGTCACACTAAGGGCTAGCATTACAATTGCATTAGCTATGACATTCTCATTTTGGGGTATGTGTTTGATATCAACATCTATGACTTATTGTAAAAATTAATTTCCTAGGTCACAATATGATTGTAAGTGTTTGGCTTTGCATGCATAAACTTCAATTACTTGGTTAACCATGAGTTGTGAATCACCTTTGATTGCTAAGAATCTAATTCCTAGGACATGAGCTACCATCATTCCTCTAATCAAACCCTCATAGTTTGCTATGTTTTTGATACATGGGGACCCAAAATGATAAGCAAAGGATCAAATCCCACGAGATGGGAATGTTATGATGGTAGTAGTACTAACCCCATGGGTAGTTGAAGCTTCATCAAAGTGCATGATCGCCTCATAACCATCAAGAACTTGGCTAATAATGTTAATGTGTTCATCAAGGAATTTGGGATCTATGGCTGCTTGGTCATTAACAAGAAAAAGTGTAAGTTGTATGACTATAGCTTGACCTTTCATTGAGGATTGAGAGACATAATGAAGGTCAAAATCCATGGTTATGGCTTTCCATTAGGCCATACAACTTATTTGGTAAATGTTGGTCATTATGACTCTAAGTATGTTGTCCTTGCAAATGATGTTGACTTGGCTTTTGAAGACATAGTGTCTCCACTTCTTCAATGAGAAGACTACTACTAGACAATGCTTCTCCACTTTAGTGTATTGGGTCTCGTGGACAAGTAATGCATGACTAAGGTACTATACAGGCATTTCTACTTCCTCATCACATTTTTAATAGAGTAGAGAGGTAATGAATGTATCAAAGATGGCAAGATAGATGTACTATGGTTTACCCTCCTATGGAGGATAGACTATCGGTAATTGTGTTAACTCTTACTTAAGGTTTTCAAAGGCCTCTTGGAATTAAGCTGTCAACTCATAGTGAACCCCTTTCTTAAGAAATTATTGCATGGGCTATGGCTTATCTAGAAGCCTAGTAATAAATCGAGGAATAAATTGTAACTTTCCTTGTGATCCCTAAAGCTCCTTAATGTTGGTTGGTGCTACTAATTTGGATATGGCCTTAATCTTATTAGGATCAATCTGTATCCCTACTTTAAAGACTACAAAGCCAAGCATCTTTTCAATCTTGACACTAAAGATGCATTTCTTAGGATTGAGCCTAAGCTTGTACTTGATACATCATTTAAGCACAAGTTCTAGGTCATTAGCATGGTCATTAGCTATCTTGGACTTAACATGTATGTCATCTACTTAATCATTAAGCCAACCTTGCATGTAATCGCTAAAGATATAGGTCATGACTCTTGACTATGTTTCTCCCACATTATTAAGGCCAAATGACATCATAGTATAGCAAAAGGTCCCCCATGGGGCTATGAAAGTTGTGCTAAGTTGGTGTTGTAGCTTAATCCTAATCTAGTTATATCCCAAGAATCCATTTATAAAGGACAACAAGGCATGTGTGGTAGTAGTATCAATAAGTTGATCAATACTAGGTAAAGGGAAATCATCTTTAATAGTTTCTTTATTTAGGTCTTGAAAATCAATGCAAATATGAATACTCCCATTTTCTTATGTACTACCACTATGTCGAACACCCATTTTGTGTAGTTGATAGCTTTAATGAAGCTAGATTAACAGAGTTTTGAGATTTTATCATGAACTACTAAGGCCAAATTCGGTCTAATCTTGTGCACTTTTTGCTTAATTAGTCTAATGCTAGGATCTAGTATGATGTTGTGCTAGATCAAACATGGGTCTAGGCTTGGCATGTCTTCATATGATCAAGAAAAGGCATTAATGTTGTTTTGTAGGATCTTGGTGATGTCTTGAGCATATTAAGGTTCTAGTGAGGAACTTAGTTTAAGGGTTTTCTCCTCACCACTATGTGTTGTGATAGGAACCTCAACTAGAGAGTCTGCAATTATGTCACTCATCTCTAACTCAAAAATTTTAACTAGGTTTTTAGGCCATTCTAGAGGTTTCTCTATTGAGGCAATGTGATCTACAAGACTCTCACGTTCAAGATCTAGGCAATCAAGGTCAATACACCATTCAACATCATCGTGAGGTCCATGTAGACACAAATGCAAACTGATTTTCTTGCAAGTACTCATAATTTGATCTTGCATGTCAACCAAAAGCACAGTAAGTGGCATCTAGGTAAAAGGGAATAAATAATGTCAAGATGCTATAAAATTATGCAAATACATGCAAATCTAATGCAAACAAGGGCATTCAAGGTTATCAATGAGGTAAGGATAATTTGACAAAGTGTAATAGAGGCCAACAAGGATTACATGAAGGCCAAGTAAATGGGTAGTATAAGAAATAAGGCTACAAATGGTTAAGAAAGGTCATAATTTTGCCAGTTTTACACCTTAGTAGGACATGATTCCAGCTTAGAGTCTTTATGGATTATGATGCCAATTTAAGGCCTTAGTAGGCCATGGTCACATGGTGTCNATGATGCCAATTTAAGGCCTTAGTAGGCCATGGTCACATGGTGTTAGAAAGTGGTTAGGGAAGGTCAAACCTCATTATTTCATACCATTCAAAGGCCAAAAAAATGCATATAAGATTATAATAAGGCAACTAAAGAACATAGAAGTTTATAAAAAGGCCATAGAAGATAAACAAGGTAACACAAGTCCAAAAATAACCCAAAATACTATGTAGTAAGGCAAAAATCAAGTAAAATAGACCATATATGATAAAATTTGGCTAATATAGGTCAAAAATGATCAGGTTTTGCAAGTTTTAGGCATTAGCGTGCCATGTTTTGAGGGTACAAGGCTATTAGGTGAGTTTGGACATCAATCAGGGTTATTTCTAGGTTTTTGGACCCAAAAATCAAGTGTTTTAAGGCTTGCATTCTAGGCTCAAGGTGGAAATTGTGATCCTCAATGTGGAACACAAGGAAAATAGGTTTTTAGATGTTCAGATGTTCAAAATTTAGGTAGCACACAACTAGATCCATCAAAATTGAACAATTCAAAGGTCTGTAAAAGCCAAAAAGTAGGTTCTAGAGCCTTCCCCCACCCCCACCCCCCATTGCCCTCCCCCCTATTTCCACATTTTCTAGCATGGAAGAAAGGGGGCTTACCCTAGAAAACCAAAACCTTATCCAAAATAGGGTTAAATGAGGTCAAACAAGTAGCTAGAACCTAAATTTAGAAGTTGTGCATCCTCTAGCTTCATTTTGAGGTAGTTTGAGTTGATTTTGAGTGTCAAAATATGTCAAAATGGCTTCCCCTCCCCCTTTTTCCATGTTGAGCATAGTATTTTTAGCATGGAAGAATGGGGGGACACTTGTTTTGTAAATTCAAAGTGCTTTAGAAGTACTTTGACTAGGTTTCAAGGTCCTTAGGGCTATATACTTTGATTCTTCAAGTTTCCAACTCAAGGGTGTACCATCAGAAATCGTCGGTGAGAGGCTGGAATGAATAGACACTGAGAGATCTACGAATGAAACAGTAAGACCCTACCTTTGCTTGAGGGTAAGCTAGAAATGAACGAAGGTAGAGTGCCTTGAATGGTCTTCACACAGATCAAATGAGGACTTCCCCAAACATACGCAATCACGGTACGTTGTGTTATACGTAAAAAAATGCAAAACAAAAATGAATGTAAACAAATGAAAATGAATGTAAACTGTTTAAACAATGAAAACAAGAAAATGTGAACAGAAAAAATAATGTAAAGTATATGAATCTGGGAAATAATGCAAACTGTTTGTATTGATAAACAATTAAAATGTAGACCCGTCAGAATGCAATTGAGGAGTGGTCGCAAGGAGGATGTTTAGCCTCGATGGATGAGAATAGATGCTAGGAAGATGCATGTTTTGGATTACAGGTGTGTAGCATCCAAATTCTGTGTGAAGCCCAGCGTATGAGGTTTCTTCCCCGATATCTTCAGTGTGTGAGATTCATATTTTTTGAACCCTGATCTAGTGGAAGAACAGGAGATTTATAGGATTTTAGGTGCAAGATTCAGATCTAGGAGAAGATCAGTGGTTGCAAGATGAGAAAAATTTAGATTAGGTGATAGGTGTGTGCATTGACCAGATGCACGAAATGTTACAATGTACAGCATGCAGCGTGACCAAGATCTCTTACGCTGATGTGTGTAATCCACAGCGTAAGAGCTTGATGCGTTGAAAAATGAAAAAATGTATAGAGAATGTTAAAATAAAAGAGTGGATCTAGGTGTCTACCCTCTAGATCTACAGTTCTATGCTATTTTTTGTGCTACCAAAGCCTCCAGCGTGCATGGATCTAGCTCTAATGTGTGCGTAGCCTATTCTGGCGTCAGCGTCTAGCGTCTAGCGTCAACGTCTAGCGTCTGGCGTCAACGTCCAATGTCTAGCATCAGCGTTAGTGTCTAGTGTCAACATCAGCATTAGCATCATTATTAGCACCTAGCATCAGCATCAACATCTGGCGTCCAGTATCTAGTGTCAACGTCTACATCTAGCGTCCAGCGTCAACGTCATTGTCAACATCACTAACAACGTATGACCTGAAAATAGTGCATTTTGAACCCATTTCTAGCTTGTGAGACCCTTTTTCAAAGTGGATCTACATGCCATGGTTCATGAGGGTTTTGTGTCACAAATTTTGGCTGATTTGGACATCATTTTGACCCTATTTTTGTTGATGACACTAAGCCTTAGGCTGAGCAGTGTCTGAAAAATGATCCCAGCAAGTCAAAGTGGCATATTTGAGGCCCAAATATTAATTTTTTAGAGACTAGGACCTATTGGGTACCTTGGTGAAGGTCATGGAAGGTCCCTATGCTTGATTTCAGCCTGTTTTGACTCTGTTTTAGGGCTCCAGAAGTTGGTGACGTTGAGCCTTACGCTGAGCAGCGTCTGAAAAATAACCCCAATGTCACCAAGTCAAAGTGGCATATTTGAGGCCCAAATCTTGATTTTCTGAAGGCTAGGACTTGCTAGGGACCTTGATGAAGGTCATGGGAGGTCCCTATGCTCAATTTTGGCCTATTTTCACTCAGTTTTGGGGCTCCAAAAGTTGGTGATGCTGAGCCTTACGTTAAGGAGCGTCTGAAAATGTAGCCAAATTATACTTAGCCAAAACCAAGCATTTTGAGCCCAAAGCTTTTGATTCTAGATGCTGAAAGTTGGTTCAGTCACTTGTGGGCCCTTAGGGAACCCTAGATGCTCCATTTCTCACTCCATTGTATGTCATTTCATGCCATTTTGGAGGCTCTCATGTTTGGTCATGTTGTACTCATGTTGGGCAGCAGCATGACTTAGCTTAATTCTTGTATAAAAATCCAAGTTTTGGGGATGAATGGGATGTATCAAGGGTGTAACTAAATAGAGTAGATAGAACATGCTAGGGAATGAGGCACATTTGGGGAACTGGGAATGTACTTATGAATGGTTTCATTAACCTAGTTACATGCATTAGGAACAATGTGGTACCTCGTTGCCATGATTAAATGCATTCGTGTACGAACACCTCTGGGTGTCATCCTACAAACAAAACTCCAAGAAGACAAGAAAACCATAAGTGAATGAGTTAGCTTAACACTTTAAACATGGATGCAATCGATGGGATGGAGACACTGCGTGCAACTATAGGTAAACAAAATTGAGCAGCAACAATGTTGTCAAAGTCCATGTGATGAATTCATGCAGCAAATTGATGAAGATGTGCCATTTGATTACAATGAAAGATTAGTAGGCCAGTGAATAAGTTGCTAGTTTATATTCTTGGCAGAATTTCATGGATTAGTTTTACATCATAACTCGTTGGACGTTGCTAGTTTAGCATCATAGTAGATAATGAAATGCCAGTTTATAGTCGTGGAAGACTATGGAGAGGCGAGCTAGTTCATAGTCTTAGTGGACTCTGTCAGATGAGAGTGTGGTAGTTTATTATCATTCCAAATGATCTGTGGTATCCATTTTAGGTCATGATGCTAGGACCGTTTTGTGGTATCAGTTTATCGTCATGATTCCAGGATGAGTCTGTGGTATCAGTTTACTATCATGCTACTAGGATGAGTCTATGGTATCAGTTTACTATCATGATGCCAGGATGATTCTGTGGTGTCAATTTACCATCATGATGGTAGGACAAGTCTACGGTATGAGTTTACCATCATGATGCCAGGACAATGTGTGGATGCATGCACGTACGTCTAGATGATCCTACAAAAGAAGAAACTAGAGAACACAATGTCAAGTAATAACCATTGAAAAAAGAACCTAAATTCAAGGTTGTGTGTTTAGGGCATTTTTGGGCCCTGTGTGGTAGTTTAAAACCATACAGGGTTGTGTGTCAGTTTAAGGTCTTTTTAGGCCACATGTAAATGTGTAAGCAAGTACAATGTAAATGGAGGTGACGTATGTAGAACGAACCAAGGTGAAGAGTGGGCAGCGATCAGACGTGTTTTAGGTCACATGGAAGCTTTGATCATGTGGTTTTTTCCTAGCCAAACATGGTCTAGAAGGCATGCTAGGTTTTGGTTGCTCTGGGAGGCTTTTGGTTTTTACCACTCGTTCAGGCATTTTATCTCTAGGTGTTGCGTTGGTTGCCACGGGTGTTCCATCGAGAGACTCTTTTTTCAAGACTTGTGACATGTCTATGTTGTCAATGGCTTGAAAGGGAGTGTTATTGCCATGTATGATGACTTGTCCACCTTCGTATGGAAGGCAGATTTCTTGATGTGTCAGTGAGGAAATAGCCCGTTATTGGGCTAGCCAAGGTCTACCAAGAATCATGTTGAAACTTGGCATCTCTTCTATGATAGTGAACTCTGCACTGGTGGGGAATTATTCTCTTGCCAAAAAGGCTAACTTGATTGTGCCCTTAACTGTGAAACATGATCCATTGAAGGATTTTAAACATGTGGTTTTCGTTGGCATGATCTCATCTGCCATGCCTAGTTTATCAATGACGAAGTATAAAGCTACATTTTTTGCCACACCATCATCAACGTGCACTCTATGAATGCTACATTTCCCAACACGTACGCTAATCGACAATGGAGCTATTGTGACTTCTCCTTGTTTAGGGTTATGTTTAACTGCATCATCGCGGAAGGCTGAGGTGTTTGAACCTAATCCTTGTTGTGTGTGTTGAAAAATCGTTTCACAGATGGATTTCTCATTTGCAAGGATGTCCTCCATAATAGGAATGGATGCTAATGTTTGAGCCAAGGCTTTGCGGTGAGCCGATGATGTCATGACCAAGTTGTAAAAACTCATGGTTGTGTTCTTTTGTTTGAGCATTTGTTTCACCTGGGCCAGTGTAGCTACAAAGTTTGTGTTGTTGGTCATTGTGTTGGCTTTGGCTTCCTTCATGTGGGTTGACGGATGGCACTCTTGAGTAGAGGGCTTGGGCCTAGTTTGCTTGGGATTAGGGTCAAGGGCCCCAACATTCGATTGCTATGTACTAGGTGTGGCCTTTGCTTTGGTTGTGGGTGTCTCTTGTTGTTCATTTATCCTCTTCTACTACCATTTGGTAGGCTTACCCATGTTGTTGGCAAGGTTGAAACTCTTGAGGGAGAAGAGGTTGAGACGTTGCCTATAGTTGGGCTTTGGGTAGGTGAAGGGCCATCGCGTGGTGGCATCTTTATGAAAAATGGTAGTTTAGGAGGTGTTGTTGTTTGACTAGCTTATTATGGCACCTTGATAACGAAAGGTTTCTTTGTTGTTGTCGTTGGCACATCGTGCCAGTTTAACGTCTTAGTAGACATTGATGCTTCCTTCCAATTTAATGTCTTAGCAGACAACTGTGGGGATTCTTGCTAGTTTAACTTCTTAGTAGATGACTGTGGTGGTACTTTGACCATAAAGGGTATCTTCGGTGCTCTTGATTGCATTGAATCTTACCAGTTTAATGTCTTAGCGGACGTGTGAGGTGGTGGTACTTTGACCACGAAAGGTGTCATCGGTGCTCTAGGTGGCACCTTGATGATGATGGGAGGTCTCTTGCTCATGGAGGCAAAGGGGATTTTTGCCTTGTTGGGAGGCACACAGATCACAAAAGGGTGCCGCACAGGTTTAGGCTTACTAACTATGCTAATGGATTTTATGACATAGGAGGCATCATCTATGCTGGGTTGATTCAGGGTGTTGACATTTAATTGGCCCCATTCTATCATTGCTTGTAGATCATCTTGTAATGCATGATAGGTGTCGGTGTTGTGACCAGACATTTGGTGGTAGTGATAGAATTGGTCTAACTTGAAATGTCGTGGAACCAGGGGCTCGTTTGGTGCTGCTAAGGTGGGGTTCCTCAGTAGCTTGCAGTACCTATCATGTCTTTGACAGACATTCTCTGCTACTTGTTTGTATTGGATTTACCTAGTTTTGAGGAGTTGCTCTAGTAGTTCAGAAGGTCATGTGGGTAGCAGCGTATACTTAGAGCTATCCTTGCGCTAAAAGTTGGACTTTGGGGTGGCCCCTATCATTGCAAGTATGTTGGTACTAGTGTTTTCTATTTTTGTGCTTGTGGCTATCGTTTCTGTTATTGTCTTTTGTTTGGAAATCTGTTAGTTCTTGTAAGCCACATAGGCGGGATCATTGCTAGTTTGTGTAGCTTGTTTAATGTTCTTGATTTATGTGAAGGCTTGGCTCAACATTTGAGCACTTAGGTAGTACAGTTTTAACTTAACGAAGTCATTCATGGCTCCCTTCAGAATCATAAGAAAATACATTTTAGGGATGGGCTCATGAAGTTCATTAAGGGCTGCACTCCATCGTTGAATGAACTTTTGCATAGGCTCTAGTGGTTCTTGTTTCACCTGTATTAGAGTGTCTAGTGTGGCCTTAGGCTTGAGGTTGTACTTAAACCGGGTGACTAAATGATGTAAAAAATCCTCTAGAGAGGATATGGAGTTACATGATAGGGCTCAGTACCAGTCCAAGGCTACACCCATTAAGCACATAGCGAACATGTGCAAGATTGGGTGGGGCCAAGCTTGAAGCAATAGAGTTTCTAATCGAATCATGACTAAGTGACCATTTGAATCTCCATTCCCATTGTACTTGGTTAAATATGGGAGTATGATTCCCTTGGGAAAAGCTAATGGTGGCACTAAAGAGCTAATTGAATCATCTTGGTAGAAGTCCAATACTTTGACTTGTTCAGTGTTTGTCGTTTTGAGGCGCTTTACCTCTTCAGCTAACGCTTGCATCATTTGTTTAGCTTCTGCCCACTCTTCATTGGTAGGCAGATCAGTTGGTTGGGGTGGTTGTTGGGTTGTCATTTTTTGCTGTGGAGCAATGTTTAGACTTGTGGTTGTCAGGTGTGGCACATGGAAGTGAGTGGATTTTTGAACAAGGGGTATGGTTCCTTGCCTAGCCACAAACTGTGAGGTGACACCCTGAATGTGTGGGGCCAATGTAATGAAAGTGGCCCCATGTGTTTACACTAGTGGCATGTACTAGGTGGACATGGACGTGGGTAATCTCTATCGGGGTACTGATGCTTGTGTGCTTGTTGACACTTGGTAAGTNGACGTGGGTAATCTCTATCGGGGTACTGATGCTTGTGTGCTTGTTGACACTTGGTAAGTGGCCGTCTGTCCCATGCGAGGGTGGAATGATGGATTTACATAGGCATGGGGAGTGAGAGTGTAATATGAATCCTCATGTTCAAATTATTCCTCAAAGTCATCTACATCATGTTGGTTTTAGGGCTCCTCAGTGGGACGCCATGTTTTTTTCCTCCTTGCCAGAAAGAGCTGAGAGATGAGTCATTGGTGAGGCTTAGAAAGGAGGATGATGCCATATACAAAGTGGACAAATTCATGACCTCCCACGTATATGCACTCAAATTTTTGTTTTACCTCCTATTTTGTGATGTCAAGGGGAAGGTTGGCCTGAATCTTCACATAGATAAAGTTATACTGTTCTTGTGTGAGGATTACGTGAGCATGTGTGTTGGAGATCTGGGAAGACTCCATGGTGATGTGTGACTAAGTTTGCTTATCCTTGTACTCTGGGAAGCAAAACAACCCCATAGGGTAATAAAAGAGAACTATAATCACAAGGAATGAATGCAACTAAGTTTGCTTATCCTTGTACTTTGAGGCACAACTCACTTTAACCAATTACAATAGATAAAAGATTGTACAATGAGGGATAACAATGATTACAATTGATAGTTCATACTGNACAATGAGGGATAACAATGATTACAATTGATAGTTCATAATTCTTGCTCTTTTTCCAATGAGAGTGAAGTCTTCTTATAGCCAATATGTTTCCAAAATCACTTTAAAATTTGTGAAATTACTATCTAACAATCACTAGATATGTCTTCTTCGAGATTACGACATCTTTCTACATTAGGCGTTTATTCTAGAAAGATATCTTCTTTACAAGGGAGACATCTACTATTTCTAAGAGATGTATTTCTGGGTCTTCTTCAATTCTAGCAAGATGTCTACTATTTTTGGATGACGTCTTTAGAAAGATGTCTCTTCTACAAGGGCCAAAAATGAAACTATTTGTTTTGATGCTTGGAGGCTTTGAATGTCTCCAAACAAGTTCCCATAGAACTTATAACCTCCTAGACTTAACAAAATGATTTAGAAACACTCTAAAACATGCCAAAACATCCATGAATAATCCTAAGTAAAAATAGATACATGTTCTTAAATTCTTCATCTTCGTCCATCCTCCCCTGAGTTCTTGTGATCCCAAATTTACATGTGAGCCCTTGAGTCCTTTACTCTTGCTCCTATAGCACAACAACCGCACAAACATCCTTGTACTCCATTTTCCTTAACATTTTGAAATACCAAAAGATAAATAGTAGTTCCAAAGAAAAATGGAAGCATTCATATCGGTATTAATTTCTAGAACCGTAATAAGGCAACCATTAAAGATGATTTCCAATTTCCTAGCATCGATCAACTTATTGATACCATGGCTAGACATGCCTTGTTATTCTTTATGGATGGCTTTTTGGAATAAAACCAAGTTAGGATTAACCTAGAGCATGAACATTACATGACCTTCATGACCCCTTGGAGAACCTTTTGTTATACCATTATGCCATTTGTTCTAAAGAACATAGGTACAACCAATCAATATGACCTATATATGTAGTGACTACATGCTAAGGTTGCTTAATGATTATTTTGATGATATAGTAGTCAAATTAAAAATAGCTAATGACCATGTACATGACCTCAATTTAGGACTCCAAAAATGCCTAAAATATGAACTTATACTTAATCCTAAGAAATATGTATTTGGATTTAAAACAAGGAAAATGCTTAGTTTCATAGTATCCAAGGTAGGGATATGTGTTGATCCTAATAAGGTTAATGCAATAACCAACTTGGCAACACCTACTAAACTTAAAGGGCTAAGGAAATTACAAGGTATATTACAATTTATTTGTATATTCATATCAAGGCTTATGAATAAGCTATAACCCATGAAACACTTGCTTAAGGGAGTTCACTATGAGTGGAATGACCAATGCCAAAAAGCCTTTGACAATATTAAGCAAGAGTTGGCTCAACTCCCCATTATGTATCCACCACAAAACACAAACCATTTTACATCTACCTTGAAATCTCCAAAATGTCCATAGCCTTTATACTCTATCAAAAACAAGATGATGGAGAAGAGCTACATGTATACTACTTGAGCCATGCATTGATAGCCTACAAACATATAGATCAAGAAGTATTTCCTTGTCCTAGTCTTCTCCTTCAAGAAGTGGAGACACTACCTCCTTAGAAGCAAGGTTAACATTATATGTAAAGACAACACACTATAACCAATATATATGAGAGTAGCCAAATAGCTTGGTGGAAAGCCATAACAGTTTGGTTTGACCTACACTACATCTCCCAAGCTTCAATGAAAGGTCAATTTATAGCCACACAACTAACAACATCCCTAGTTGAAGATAATGCAACCATTGATCTCAAGTTCCCTAATGAACATGTCATTTTCAACGAGATACTTGAAGGTTATGAGGCCATCATGCACTTTTATGGGGCTTCAACTACCCATGGGGCCAATGCTTCCACCATGATAACATTACCATCTAGTGTGATTCAACCTTTTTCATATCATTTTCAATTTCCTTGTACCAACAATGTAGTAGAATATGAAGGGTTCATAAGAGAAATGATGGTAACTTGTAAACAATGAATTAAACATTTAATGATAAAATATTATTCACAACTTGTGGCTAACCAAGTGACTGAGGTCTACGTAGGTAAAGGCAAATATTTATAACCTTACTATGACCTAGCCAAGAAAATCATGTTACAATTTATAGAGGTTGGCATTTAACATATACCCCAAACTAAGAATACCTTAGCTAATGTCATTGCAACCTTATCCCTAAGTGTGACACTAGAAGAGTTTAGAACGTTATCTTCCTTGATGGAGCATTGTGCTCTTCCCAGCACATAAAAAACTAAAGGCATGTCTATAGCCACTATAAACAATAATGTTCCTCAAACAGAGTGGTATGATGATATCAAGTTTTACCTGATGCATGGTGAATCTCCATAGAACTTGACTACTTCTCAAAAGGATACCATATGTAAAAGATCAAGGCAATATGTCATTGTAGCTAACAACACATTATGTTGAAGGATGATGGCATATTATTAGTGCACTTGGGCAACACCAAAGCTCACATAGTCCTTGAGCAAGTTTATAAGGGTGTATGTGGAGGACATATTAGATCTAAAGCCATGGACATAAAGATTAGATGATTAGGATACTATTGGTCCTATATGGCAAGAAACTACTTACAAAAGGTTAAAACTTATGACACATGTCAATGACATGACAACTTAGTACATGTGCCACCAATTGAGTTACACACTATTCAAATCACATGGACATTTTAACGATGGAGCATAGAAATTTTTGGACCTATAATGTCTAAGTCTCCCATAGGACATAGTTTCATCATCACTGCAATCAAATATTTTTAAAAATGGGTTCAATCTATTCCTCTAAGGAAAAAAACATCTCAACAAGTTTGTGAATTCATATTAGACAACATACTGTTTTGTTTTGACATACCCTTAACTATAGTCACAAACAATGGACCAAAATTTAGTAGCCAAGAAATGAAAGCCTTTTGTGAACAATTAAGCATCAAGCATTCATTTTCATCACAGTATTATCCTCAAGCCAATGAACAAGCCAAAGCAAAAACCAAGATCATTATAAACCTACTTTAAAAGATTTTAAAAATAGCAAATGCAAGTGGCATGAATGACTATTACATGCCCTTTGGGATTATAGAACAACCTTTAGAACTATAATTGGTGCCATCCTATATAGCCTTATTTAAGGATACAAGCGATTTTACCTCTTGAATTATAGGTGCCATCCTTGAGGGTAGCTCTATCAGTCTTCATCGATGATAAGAAGAATAAGGAACTGCATACCATCGACCTTGATTTAATGGAGTAGTCAATACAAATGCTTGCTCATATTAAACGATATCAAGAGAGGTAGAAACAATAACATCATTGTGATCTAAATAAACAAAAAGTCAAAGAAGGAGACCTTGTCCTTAATGTCATTCACAAACATGCAGACAAGTTCTTAGATAACTGAAAGGGACCTTTCTTGGTTACTAAAGGTTATGGCAATAGGGCATTCAAACTAGAAAACATGGATGTAAATGAATTGGCCAATTTGCTCAACCATTCCTATTTAAAACCTTCTTATGTCTAATGCTAACATTTTTTTCTATAGTTCTTGTTCACCTTTGTTTATGGCTATGAATGAATGATGAACATCAATAACCTTTGTAGCCTATAACAAGTAATTCTATGTGACCTCTTATTTTTCCATTTTTGGCATAAAAAGATACTACAAGCTTTGTATAAATATGTGAAACAAAGCATAAATTTCTCATGTTCTACTGATTGTAACTCATGATGGCCTATATTTTCTAACTACCACATGTGGCCTTAATTAAGCTATTACGCACACATGTATTCTTTGATTTTTTTTCTTATCCTCTTGGCGTTATTCTTTTTAGATGAAGCCTAAAGTCATCACAAGAGTGCAACTCATCACAAAATTTAGTTATGATGTAACCTCAATACATGAGGTCTAGTTATCTTGTTCCATTATGCTAAGAGTTCTTGCTTCACATCACTTTTGTTACTCCTCTAGAGCCATAATCCCATAGCCCAATTATAGCCTTCCTTGCCCTGATAATAGTGAAGACCTATGTTTCACATCCATGCTCTATGACCACATGACATATTATTTAACATACTTCACTATTAAGTTTTTTAAATGTAACACATCTCATTCAATAAGAAAAAAAATAAAAATTTAGCCTTGGCAATGAAAACCAAGGAAGGTTTCACCCCATAAAAAAAGGAGGGGAAAATGAAGAAGAAAATTTCTAGGAAAGCCAAGAGGGCAATGAAGCCTAAAGTTAAATTAATTGCTTCAAGAAAACAAAGGGAGAAGCCTAATGACCAAAGAAACCCA
This sequence comes from Gnetum montanum, assembly GCA_015680685.1. Lineage (NCBI taxonomy): Eukaryota > Viridiplantae > Streptophyta > Gnetopsida > Gnetales > Gnetaceae > Gnetum > Gnetum montanum. Next base: position 68,857 of record MNCI01005009.1, on the reverse strand, counting down.
AGAGTGGATTACTAGTTCCTCTAACACATTATCAAGTAGCCAATAGTCTAAGCACCAAGCATGAAGATCACTTTGATCAACTAGTGATGAACCACATTTTTCTAGCTCTGATATCAAATATCCGATATCAAAGCCTTGATATTGGATATGCAATATCAAGTCCCAAGAAGTGATGTCAAATATCCAATATCATGGGATGTGTGCTAGTGTATAAATATAGTGTTTGAGCACACAGTTTCAGGAAGTTTTTTGTCATAGCATAGCATAGCTCTTGTAGTTTCTTTTCTCTAGAGTTAGAATACTTTCCAAAGTGCCTATAGTAGGAGCCATTGAGTGTATGGATCATTATTCAAGCACTGTTTTACCTAAGTAAGGTAGAGTGTGCAACAATAAAGACAAGCTTTCTGATCGAACCTTGTAACACCTTGGCTAGGTTAAATATTTTATTCATGCATTTAATGTTTTGTGAAATTTTATTTAATACTACCAAGAAATTAAGCTAAATTAAGCTAGCTAAATTAAATAGTAATTAATTAAGCACATAAGTATGACTACTTTGAGCATGCATATGACACTTGGTAACCCCAACAATGCTTAACATTTGGTAACCCAATAGCATTATATGTGTTCAAGATGTGCATGGAAAGTGGGATAGGATACCTATGTTAGGATAGTTAGTTATTAATTAGCAATTATATTAGTTAGAGTGGTTCATAAATTAAGTTTCAACTTTTTGTTAATCATAGATGAATAAAATACAAACTAATAAAAATCATCCTTCTTAATTACACTTAACCATACAACTAAGCTCCACAAGTGTAGTTGTGAAGACGACGATTGTCATGATTAGATTTCATGTCCTAGAACCAATTTACTTGGGAACTTAAGGTCTACATAATTTGACTAGATTGCGCATGAATGCTTGTGATCCATATGGTTGGGCATAGGGGTACCTCACTGCTCATCAACTAGAATGTCACTGTTGTACTATGATCATGATGTCAACATTTGGAATTTTTTATTAACCTATGTAACCATTCGCCAATAACCAATACAACCTTTATCTTATCTCAAACTTATAAAATTCCATCATGAAATTATTTCACAATCACAAGCACTCCTTGACATAGTTTGAAAACTACAAAATCAAGCATGGAAAGGAAGATTTGGTAATGAAACTTGTAGTGATGTTTCACATTCTTTTTTGATGTCTCTTGATTCAATCCTCAAAACATTAACAAATAAGGGCCAATAAAACACCTCGAAAGAAAATTCATGTTGCAAACCATAATTAAAATTCTCTGTAATTTGGTAGAAAAATAAAGACAAATACAATTTCCTTATTTTCCTTGAAAATCATACATGTTGGCTTTATATTGCTAGAATTTAATGTATTTTTTAATGTAAGAATTGAGATGTGTAGCCCACATGCTACAAATCCCATGTATTCTAGCTTTTGGAGGTTAAAACGCTTCGCATGTTATAGATGCCTTATATTCCAAGTTGTGCTAAAAGATGCTTTATAGGCTATGAAAATCATTATTTTCACCTCATATGCTAGGCATCTTAACCCACATGCTAGCCAACATGTGAGGGTAGCATGTGAGATTTGGACTTTACTCTCATACATTGGGCATTCTAGGCCCTAATGCTAGGTAGCATGTGGGGGCAGTGTGTGAAAGGTAAAAATTAGATAACTTTGCTTACATATTGCATGAATTTGTTCCAAGTGTGATAGAATTTGCTAGGAATCTATCAAAAATCATGGAAGAATTAATTAGCACTAAATCAAGACATCAACAATCTATTTAAATAAGAAATTACTTCATTGTAAGGACTTTTGGAAAATTTGCATTTGAGCTAAACTTGAGACTTTTGAAGTAGTGCATATTCCCAAGAGTCAATAACTAGTTTCTCCCCTATCAAAAATAAAAGTAGTGAAGTAAACATGTAGCGAGTGGAGTTTCAAGGGGCATATTGTGTTGGATACTTGAGGATAGTTCCAATTATACAACACATCCTACTAGCTATATTGAGTTCCAACCATCTTCCTTTGAATCCCTTGGGCATTAGAATTCCAAAGCTTTTATTTTCTAAACTTTGGTTCTACCAATTTTTTCCGTGGTTTTAATACAAGTTTGTAGTTTCTTGTGTTTTCTACATCTATTTTTCTACATTTCTTTGTGCTTAGGTCTAGCAATTTAATTACCATTACAATACGTTTTCAATTTTTAATTCACATTTTAGCAATAGACTTCTAAGTCCTTGGGTGATCGACAAGATCATCCAGGGCACTTTGGATTCTTTTTTACAAGGCCTTTGGATCCAGAGGTAAAGCTATTCTATGCACCAAATTTTAGGAGTTCTAGCACCAAATTTTTTAGGTGCTACAAAGACTTTCTTAGTCTATTCATTTGTCACCATGACCATGATGTCAAGATTTGAGATTTCTTATTAGCCCATGTGGTCATTCCCTAATAACCAATGTAGCTTGTATGTCATCTCAAACTTATAACATTCCATCATGACCTTATTTCACCATTTTGAGTACTCCTCCACATGGTTCGACAACTACAAAATCAAGTGTAAAAAGAGAGTGTTCATGATGAAATTTCAACAGTGTTTCACATTCTTAGTTAAGGTCTCTTAAGTCAATCCTCTAGCTATCAAGAAAGAGGAACCAATGAAACATCCCAAAGAAATTTTACAATTTGCATAAAAAAAAGTCTCAAAGCCAAAAATTTGCATTGTCATTTCATGAAAATTTAAAGGAAAAAAATAATTTTCTATTTCCCATCAAAATCCTGCATAACAACTTTATTCTTGTAAACTTTTGGACATTTCTTCTTGTATAAAGATGGAATTAACAACCCACAATGCTAGAATTCCATTTAAGCCAACATGTGAAGCTTAAAATGTAAACATGTTGAAAACATTGATAACAAATAGACAACACTATTGGTGGCATATATGCTAGAGTTTGGGCAACGAAAATAGCCCTAATATGCCATCAAATTTGGCAAGAAAAGTCAAAAATGTTGTTGATTAATATGCTATACTTTTTGGGTGGTGAAAGTGCCAAATACATTGTTATTTCATGCACAAGAGATGAAAAACATTGATGGATCATACGTTGCATATTTTGGCCATCAAAAGCTTCCAAAATGTTGCAAAATTTGTTAGAAATTTGTCAATAATCATGGCATAATTAACTAGCAATAAATCAAGATACCCATAACCTATTTAAACCAAAATTTACTTCATTGTAAGGACTTTTGGATTTTTTCCAACTCCTTCAAACTAGAGACTTTTGAGACAGATAGAAATTCAAGAGTCTAGAGTCATCTTCAAGAGCATATTTTTGGAGCATAGAGAACCTATTGTAGTGTAAGAGTGAGCCAATGAACCAAGCCCATTTGGAACGACTATAGGATACACACTGCCCATTCATAAGTCAAAATTCCTTTTTCATTTTACAAGGACATGTGGAAAAATTGTAGTTTTAAATTTTGTACTCTCTAAACCTTATATTTTTACAACATTAATACAAATCATTTCCAGTGTTTTGGTTCATTTCCTCATTATTTTCTGCAATTGTATTTTAGCATAGGTTTTGTTGTTTATGCATTTTCTCACTTATTTTTATCACAATTTCATCCCAATAATAGATCTCTAAGTCCTCAATTAATTGACAAGATTGTTTAAGGCACTCTAGGTCCTTTTCTAACGCTCATTGGATCTAGGGTTAAACTATTTCATATAGGAATTTTTGGCCTTTCAACACCAAACCTTTCTATTGCTACAATGGGGATGCATCGATGTAGCCACTCAACATATGATGATTTATGACTCAACTATTTAATTTAAAACTTTTCTTTTATTAAATGTTATGTCACTATGAATATTTAATCATGCTTATTTTATGTTGTATTATGCATATATGACACTATTCATAGAATATTTAGGATCTTATCCCTTCCTAACCCATACCACTTATAATTTTTTACCATCAAAACTAGAATTATAAGTTTAATTTAATTAAACCCAAATATATGTTAGAATAGCCTTCTTAAGAAAGTGCATTAAGTTGATGTCCTACTTAAAATTTAGCCTTACCAATCTGTTTAGGATGTTTTAAGACTTTGGCTTTAGTCCTTGTTTTACTACAATAAATTTTGTAAAAATTCCATGTGGAATATAGGTTTTAGATTTAAAAATCATGTTATAAGCCCTTCTTCCCTCTTTTCAAAATCATGTTTCATATCATGAACATTTGTATTTGTATAGGTAAGGCTTATGTATTTTATTGAAATAAAAGAAATCATGCATGCACATGTACCCAAGATATGTGAAATGAAATGAAATTAAAGTTTTATTATGTTCAAATACATATAGGATCTATTGGAAAAATATTACGTTTTCATAAAAAGTAAATATATACTCTACAAGTTGACCAAGCACCAATGGAGATAGCAAAAAAAACCATACAAGTTTTTTACTATAATATTATAATGTTTTCTCGAATGGGTAGTCATAGCATAAAAAGGAAACACATGTAACTCATATTCAAGTGCTCTTTACCTACACAACCTATAAATGCACTCTTCTATAGGGAGTTGAATCTATCTTTTGCTTTCAATTCTAAGATGATGAGACCTAAAGTGAAGCTTGCTAATAGCATTCTGGATATGTATTACTTTGAATGTGTTGCACCTCCCACATAAATAGGTCTTTACCTTTCTCTACACTACGTTTTTATCTATGGAAGACCTAAGTCTAACGGGTTTGAAAGGAGAGAGAATATTATAGGGGATTGGGGAAAGAAAAGAAAGAGAAAAAAAGATTTTGAAGTACTATAGAACTTTTGTCAAAAGGCTTAATTTATTTTTCTAGCTATGATGTTGTTCTATTTTGTTGAAAATTTATACACTTCCTCCTTATTGCCTAAGTCTTTGCTATTATTTTGTTCTTTTTATTATTAAGTCAAGATGTTGCCAAATTTTTATTGTATTAGGTTTTTTTGTATAGAAAATATATTGAAAATCTATCCAACTTATTCTATGACTTTTTGCTAATTTTTTAGGATATGTTAAATACTACCAAACTTATCTCTCAAATATTTCATGATTATTTAATGTTGCTTCTTATTATAGGATGGGATTTTATTCATGTTTTGTGGAGATGATATATATATTTGTGATTGAATTTTACTCAATTGGTAGTGAAAATTTCAACTTTTTGAGATACCCTTGTTTGCACATACTAGTTAAGTATTTCTTAATAAGTCCCATCCCACAATAACATGGTTTAAGATAGATCTCTAGCCTTTGATTTGATTGTGGATTCAACCAAGACCATGACACTAAGTAGTTTAGTTTACTGGTGTGTAATGAGACATAGTCAAGACTTGGCCTTTCAAGATCTATGCCATAATTAACTGATGAGTGGTGAGGTACGCCAATGCCCAACCATACGAATCACTAAGGCATTCACATGTGATTTGGTTGAATTCTATGGACCTATAGTACTCTAGTGCACTAGTTCTTCTAGGAAATGAGATGGGCATTGAGAACAATCATTGTCCTCCCAACTACACTTGTGAAGCTCAAGGATATGGTTTAAGTGTAATTGAGGTACATGATTCCTATCATTTTATGTTTTATAAGTTTAATCACCTACAACAAGAATAAAAGGTAGAGTAATTTAAAATCTAACTCATTCACTGCCTAGCTAGCCTAACACAAGTATTCATCTCACTTTCTTGGACACATCTTGAACCCATATAGCACTATTGGGCTACCAAACATTAAACGTTGCTGGGTTACCAAACACTATATGTATGCTTGAAGTGGCCATGCTTGTGTTCATTAACAACTAGAAATTAATTGCTTAATTTAAATACATTAAAGTAAAGTTCATTAAAGGAAACATTAATCTATTCTCAATGCTACAAGGATTATCAAAAGGTTTGTTTTTATTCTTGTCACACTACTGTGCTCAGGTACATGAGTGTTCGAACAAGGATCCATACACACTCAAACTCTTGCTATAGGCACTCGAAAAATATTCTAACATGCAGAGAACAAATTGCAAGAGCTTTGCTACTTTATGCAAAACTATGAAAAGCTCCCTGAAAATCATGAGCCCAAGCACTATATTTATAGGCTAATGTATACCCTACGATATCGAATATTCGACATCATGTCTTGAGTATCCAATGTCGTGGCTCCAATATTGGGTATTTGATATCAAAGCATGTTAGAACATGACTCATCATTAACCATCAAATATATATTAGCAACAAGGCTATTGTTAAGACCTAACTATTAGGGACTCATTTTTGATGATGTAGGATAATATGATTTTGGCAATGAGATTACACCAAGCCTTGTCTATTTGTTTACACTAAAGTTAACCAAGACTTGCTTTTGAAGATTCATAGAATACACATAAATTATATGAAAATTTAGAACATTTTTAGATTTTGGAATATATTAAAATGTTTAAGTAAATCTTCTACTTGATTAATTTACTTTGACTTTTGTTCTAAAATATTATATGCTTCATAAATAAGAAATAAAACAATCTTTCTCATTAGAGGGGTTCTAACTTCTACATATTACTAAGAAACTAAAAACAAGGAACCTAGCATGGAATATGGTATAGTTGAAGATACACCCTTTGAAATATTAAAATCATTATTGTGTATTTTCTATTTCTAAGAAATGTGAACTATATATGAANTTGTGTATTTTCTATTTCTAAGAAATGTGAACTATATATGAATTTTCGATATTTAAGGTATGCACCTACTTTTTTAAATAAATAATAAACTATTATACTTCTGAAAATTCTATCTTTACCATTTTGTATAAGACATCATAAAAATCATTTTTCATTTCAATGCATTTTATCCATTCGAAGAAAAATAATATTATTTTAATAAATACTATTATTTTAATGTTAAATATAATATTTGTATTTGTAAAGTTAAAATGTAAATAACTCTTCCTTCACATGCTATTTTTATTATTTGATTAGATTAAGGTGAAATCCTAATCCTTGCATTTGTAACATTTCCATTCATTATTTATAGGAAATTATAAATAATTAATGAGAATGTTGCATGGGCTATATTAGAGCATAGGATGTAACACTTGCCTACTTGACCCAAGCCTAGATTAGGATGAAACCACAATCTATTGCATCATTGCAAACACAATGTGCCACTCACATATGTGGATCAAACAATATCATGGAAAGTCATAAATCACTCAATGAAAATCACATCGATAAACTATGGAGCATAGCATAAGCACATAGCAAACCAACATGTATACAGTAACATCAATAAAAAAACTTAATCATGAAAGAGGGAGATAAGCCATATATCCATGCTATACATACATTAAGTCTGAAATATCACAACACATTAGTCAATATGTCCATCAAAGATCTTGTATTTAAGAACATTATATATACACTATACAAAAGAACCATAGCTCACATGCTATCAAGACCCATATTATTAGAAAATGGATCCATCTCTCTCATAAAAACATGCAACAAGAAACACAAATGCATTGAACCAAGGCCTTCATCCCTTTCCTTAGGCCTATTAACCTCTTAAGCTCCCACCTCTATCACCTGCATATAAATAGGGTCAATACAAGAGAGGTGCAGGTTACTTTGAGCAATGTACATTAGGATCAATACATCTCAGGTATATTAATCATGTCACATCATATAACATAATCAAGCCACATCAATGTCATAATCCACATCATCAAGCCCATAGTGTTATAATTTTGGAACCACCTATCAACTTTACTATCCACACTTACACATGGCTACCACTAAAACACCATATAACTGTGATGCCATATAATGGATCACATAACACATTTATAACATTCATCATGGGGCTCTATCATATGACTTGTTTAAAGGAGCTACAATCTACTTTGATGTGTTAACTCATCTTATCATTGATTGTCCCACCATTGCCTAGGCAATGCTTCTCAGACAATGGTGGGACCAATATTATTTGTTTAATTAAGATTAAAAAAATCAAACTATTGCATTTAAATAGGTAGCCTAGTGGTAAAGCATGTGAGTTTCATAACACAAATCATAGGTTGAATTCTTTTGCCAACTCTTTTATTTCTTTTTAGATGTGATATACAATTTTTTCCTAAGCTATTTAGGTAGACTTATTATCTTTCTGACTATGATGATGGTCTTTCCTGATCTATTCAAGCCTTTCTCTTATTGTGCATGCACTAAATGATCTTCCTTGATTTTTTATCTTCTTATCCTTTCTTTCTTACCTTGAAGATTTTAACAAAAGAATGTATGCATGATAATCTTTCTTATCTTCCTACAGTGTAGAGGGTGTCCTGAATTTAGGCATTTTTTTAATTCCTACATTCTCAAAAAATTCTTGAATTTAGGTATTTTTTCAAATACTGCCATTGCCTTTTCAAAAATCTATGTTTCCTAACTAAACAAGTTTCTCGATTTGGGCAACACAGGAAGTTAAGAGCCTATTTCTTGTTGACGTGGCAATTATCTTAGTATTCATACTGAGAGTGGGAGAGCATCATTTCATATGTCAATTAACATAACTATAACATTTACAACACACTACCACTACACAACACAAGGACTAACGGAAATGAATGCACTACAAGCTTGCCAAGTCAACAAGCATTGCATAAACATGCATTGCCTTGCCCATGGCACACATAGACCATGACTAATGATTGTGATAGCCTCGTGATTTCTCTAATTGGATGCACAAAAAAAATCAAAATTGCAATTTCCACACTCACCATTTCTATTGGCCACAACCTAAACCATGACTCACACCTCACCTACAATAGATCATTTCAAAGTGTCATGATCTCAACAAAACTCGTGTCAAGCTTGCATCATGTGCAAAACCATGGTTACAAGCCCACTACTACAAATCTGTGATTGTCAAAAGTCCATGATCTTGATAATATCATAACCCAAAACCAAGTGCAACCCCATCACCAGCACTTCATGACCCATAGTTTCCCAAATTGCAATGCAACTATGAAACAATAGGAATGCAACTTGGATCCCTTCATTCTTCTTGAGTGTGAGCTTATTGCGTGGCAAACACAACTAGTGTTCAACACCAAACTGTGACTCCATTGTGACCTATCTCTCAATTGTTCTTATGATAGAAAATAAACTCTAGATAAACAATGAAACTATCAATAACCTAGATCAAATGCAAAGCACTTGAAAAACATTCTAAAAAGTTCCAATCACCTCTATAGGTTAGCAATGGTGCCCTATAGAAATATGTGCAATCCATTATGGCTAAGGAAGTAGAGAAAACAATAATTAAACATATATGGAGTTTCTAAATTCAATCAATTTTCCAATCCTATTTGATGCATCCTCAAATATCCATGAGTATGTACAAGAATCAAACACCAAAATAGGAGACAAGTAAAGACACCTACATAAAATCTGAAATCTACCAAACTTTAAAAATCAAAAACCAAAGTACCAAAATGCTTTTAACAAAGTCCTAGATCGTCTAGAACCTAAAAAAAAGCACCCTAGTGGCAACCTACCTTGAACTAGCTTTAAAAATAGTTTTGCATATTGATCTTTGCTTGAAAAATTCATCATTTGATGTTTTTTAAGGAAATTATAATGACGAAGTTGGTTCACATTTTCTATGTTGCTAACTACATAGATACAAGATAGGTTCTTTGAAAGCATTCAATTTTTACATCATCAAATTTTTCTCTTTTTGATGAAGCTCTAAAATAGTCGATGCATCAACTAGGTCGTGTATACACGGCCTTGTATATGCGGCCCCGTCAACGTGGCGCTATTTACACAGAGCCTGTTTCACCCTATAAATAAGTGGGCTCCCACCACACTTAGGTACCTTTTTGGTAGTTTTAGTGAAGCTCTTGAAATTTTTTTTCATGAGAGTTACAATATTTTCAAAGTGCCTACAATCAGTGTAAGAAAGGTGTTTGGCTTTTTATTCAAGCGCTAATGTACCTGAGCCCATTGGCGTGAACAATAATAAAGATGAGCTTTTCAAGCATTCCTTGAAGCAATTGGACTTACTCATTTGATGCATTTAATAGTTTAATATTTATATTCTTTAATAATTCCTTAAGTTTCTGTTGTTATTTTAATCACTACTGCTCTTTTATAGCTCGTAGGAACCATAAGTACGACCATCTCAAACATAAACCCAACACTTGGCAACCTAGCGACACTTAATGTCTGGTAACCCAGTAGTGGTTAGGGGATGCTCAGGATGTGCATGGAAGATGGGATCAGATACTTATGCTAGAAAGAGTTAAGATATAGATTAGGATACTTATAGATTATGCAATATTCCATTCCTTACTTTCCATTCCAAGAATTAGACGCTAGAAGATAAAGTGAAAAAGCCAAAAAAATCAGTTGCCTCAATCTCACTTAACCATTGCAATCAAAATATCAAAAGTGAGGTTGGGAAGACAACAACCATTCTAACACAAGGTTTTTCTAGTTAAAGTTTGATGTATGCAAAGTGCTTACAGTCTATGAAATTTGACTGAGTCACATGTGAACGCTTGTGATTCATATGGTTGGGTGTAGGGGTACCTAGCCGCTCATCATTGGCACTATTGCCAGGGACTGTTAGTCTTACATGCATCTTTTAACCTTAGAAAAATTATCATTCACGTCATTGGAATGGACCCAGGATAGTAAAATCTATGCATGCTAGGTGGACTAAGTAAAACATAAGGTACACCAATTAGTGGATCATCTAACATCCAACATGTCTTCTTCTCATAGGTGAGATGAATGCAACCCACTAGTGCCACAAGAATGTCAGGTGGTCTACATGCATCTAGACGAATATGTACTTGACATCACCTTCATCCTACATAAGGATGAACATTTGCGATGGCAGGACATGGAAGGCAACATCATACTATCGCCTGACCGATTAGCTCCTAGAATGTTGTTTCACAATCTTGCCAGACTAGGCATTTAGGAATGTGGTATGGAGTACGTCATGGAGGACCATGACTGCCAGGACTATCGTCCCACTAAGGCCTAATGGGTACAAGACCAACAGTAGGCAAAACATTATGAACACATAAAGGGGAAATAGTTCAGCAATCCCTTATTCTTGCAAGGGCTACAGGATAATGGAAAGCCTATCTTTCATGATTCCCATTTGGTGGAACTTCCTTTGGGGCATCAAATCATTCAAGAATAAGAAATCAAGTGACCGGGACCCCCAGGAGGATGGAGGATCACGTAGGAGAGGTCACGGCACAAGCAAAGATGGGTAGGAAGATCGAGGCCACCATCAAAGTAGAGGGGGAGATCGACACCAAGGTGGTGGCAATTCCTCTCCTTCTTCTTCATCCTCTCACTTCCCTCTACCTTCACCTATTTTAGACTTTGATCATAATCGTGGTAGAAAGGAGCGAGGTGATGGTGGTCATAAGGACCGAAGGGAATGGTGTGAGGAAGCACATGACCAATCATGTGAAGCTCACTGTCACGAAAGGAGAGGCAGCTAAAATCATCATAGACATCATGGTCCTTAGCAAGACTATGACTTAGATGAACCATTGTTGGCTACTCAAAGCATGCTCCATATTACTGACGTAGTTCGGATACCCAACAAGAACTTGAAGGATAGCTGGATCAAGTGCATCAACATGAACAACATCCCTAGATTTCATTGGGGTTTCAATTGTGATCTGCAAACTCACTTGCAAGCATTTCATGATGTTTGCACCCTGCAGAACATTGAAAATGATTGGTAAAAGCTTAAGTTGTTCCCTTGCACACTGATCAAAGAAGCAAAAAGTTGGTACCAGTCTTTGGAACTGGAATCAATCAGGAGATGGAGTACAATGCTAGATATCTTCAATGACAAGTATCAAACCTACTCTAGAGTGGCAAACCTAAGATGTCAAATCCAAGGCTGGAAGCAAGGTAGTCATGAACCCTTGGATGCAACCATGAGTAGATACTATTCATTGTTACATTGATGCCTTAGTCATGGCTACTCTCAGTGGGCATAGCTTCGCCATATCATTGATGGCTCTAGTTTGAAACTAGAAAGACCATTTGCATGTATGCCCAAGGATGACTATCAGAACTAAGGGCCCATCAAATGTAGTGCCTAATTGAGCAAGTGGCTAAAGAAGAGGGGGAACTTAATAAGAAGGAAAGTGTAGAGGAGTTCAATCAGGATCCCTCCATTAGAAAAAGGAAGGTTCAATTTTGTGAAGAGGAGGAGGAATCACGACTGGATGCAACAGTGAACTGAAAAACCATGCCCCTACAAAAATTTGCCTCTAAAATATTGGCAAAAGGTGACAAGATGTGGGACTCTCTAGATGAAAAATTTCAAAGTGTTCTAAAAATTGCAGAGGAGTCCAGATAGCAAGGTAATGATCATGATCTGCATAGGAAGAAAGAAGTTGAATGTGCCCACCATAAGGGTAAGGGAAAAGTTGTTGTAGCAGAATAGGTTGCAAACTCTGATATAGAGGAAGATAATGAATGTGACATATGCCAATATGAACATCCTAAGGGGTGTTGTCCCATGATGTCACATCTACAAGAGTCTGGGATGTATGCATTGAATCCTCACTTGGTAAAGAGGCAAACACCCTGAAGGGTGCCTTACCCACAAGGCAATCCCAAGCAATTCCACCAGCAACAAGGATATTATCCAAGTGGAGCACCACCGCAACCTTATGAATACTTTCAATAGTGGAAGCATCCACAAGAATTAGGGATACCACCTCCAAGGTAGTAGTACCCCTACCGATAGTCAGATCCCTATGGGTATTACATTCAGCAACCAATCTCTCCATGGGACTCTTTCAGTCACGCAACCTTTTAGAATTACTACCACCCCCTAGAATACTTTCCACCATAGTCTGCATCACCCAAGGGGGAAAGCCCACATCTCTACTATCCTCCATCACCTTCTCCTACCATCCCTACACAACAGCATCCCACTTAGCTACCACCTGCTCCACCTATGCAAGGGGAAATCCCACCATAGCCATAATAGCACAATGCTACAAGGGCTATCAACCTACAACCAGCTCCTTAGCCGAATGGACTGAAAGCCAAGCCACGAAAATGTCCCTTCTTCCATCCCAATAACTTAAGCACATCCTCACACACACCTGTCGCTAGTGCCTCTGAACCTCAAAATGCCTCCACTGTTCCATCCTTCAAGCAACCTTCAAACCAAACATCCTCCAATGTACAAATAGTCATGCTCACACATGCAGTGATTGATTGGATAAAGACAAGTCATCTTCCCCAAAAATTGACTAATTTGAGAAGCCCCCTCATCTATCTTCGGGTGGTAGGAAATGAGCCATGTAAAGCTGTTTTGGATTTGGGGTTAGGAGTCAACTTGATTTCACATGACATGTACAAGAATTGGAACCTTCCCCCATTAAAGAAGAGCAACATTCAGCTTAAGTTGGCATACCAATCCATTACTATTCCCTTGGAATTGGTAGAAGACATTGTGATCATCATTTGTGAGTGGTCCTATCCTATTGATTTCCTTGTCATCCATATGGAGAATTGCAAGGGAAAATTTCCAATCATAATGGGAAGAGCTTGGCTAAGAACTGTGGATGTAAGACTAGGACTTCAAGATCTTTCCCTTGAAATTTCAAAGATAAATCTTTTTGGGAAGATCTAGAAGAAGCACATTCCATGCATCATGTACAATGACTTCGGGTGCAACTATGTGTAGCAGCTATGGTCTGCTAATCGAACATCTATACAAGCATGCACTCGGTGTGCTGAGGAATCGCTAGTTCAACAATGCCTATATGTAGTAGCCACAAATCAAGAAGGCATCCAGTGGCTGACTGCTGATCCTACTAGTAGCACCTTGTGCATGGAACCATCTGAGGGGCTTGTATGAGCCTACATAGAAAGTATGGATCATTTGGAAGAGGTTCATCAACAAGTATCCACTGTTGATGACCATGATGATTGGGGAAAGTTGCAAATCCCTAAAAGTTTCAAACAAGAGCCCTTGGAACTCAAACCCTTACTGGCCCACCTAGAATATGCATTTTTGCAGAATGGAAAACTGGTGATTATCAATGGCATCCTTGCTCCTGAATAGAAGAAGAAATTGCTGAAGGTCATGAACAAATGGGAAGTTGCTTTTGCATGGTCATATTCTAAATTAATAGGAGTTGATCCCAAGGTTTGCCAACATCAGATTTATATTGACCCCTCCATGAAGCCACAACATCAACCATAATGGTGATTGAACCTGAAATTGAATCAGGTCATCAAAGATGAAATTGAGTAATTGCTAAAAGTGGGATTCATCTACTCTATTACCGATAGTGAATGGGTTAGTCCACTCATTATTGTGCCAAAGAAGGGTGGAAAATGGAGGGTCTATATAGATTTCCAATTGCTCAACATGGCTACCTTCAAAGATCACTTCCCACTCCCATTTGTGGACTAGGTGTTGGACACCATTGTAGGGCATCGTTATTACAGCTTTTTGGATGGTTATAGTGGCTATAACCAAATTCAAATTACACCAGAGGAC
>MNCI01005009.1:19892-45242 GCA_015680685.1 Gnetum montanum | reverse complement strand
TCTGGGGAAAATTAGGAGTAGATTGCGGAGTTGTTCTCAAATGTTTTTGCAAAATTTTATTTGTTACAAGTAGGTATTATAAGGACTGCGTAGACTAGGTAGTTGAACAAAATAGGAAATTTTCAAGAACTCACAGTACTTGGCAAAGTTGGCTGAATCTCTTTAAAGTAAGTCATTTGTAGTTCACACACAACGCAATTGTTACATTTTATACAACCACACGCCGCAATAGCACACACACATACTCACATTAACTACTAAGTTTATTTAGAGGTATCTGGGCCTTGGTGTTGCCAGAGACTAGCAGGCACCTAAATCCTGTTCGAGGACACTCGTTGGCGGTCGCGTCCCAAACGGTCGCCAACAACAACCTTCACAAGTCCTTGAGGGACTTTTGCATACAAATAGATGCCTTTTGGCCTGTGTAATGCACCTAGCTCTTTCAAATGCCTTGTCCTCAGCATCTTCTAGCAGCAAATTGGGAATGGAGTAGAATTCCTCATGGATGACTTCTCTACCTATGTGGCCACGTTTGATCAAGCCTTGGACCACCTTGTGCAAGTTCTAAAAAGATGTGTGGAAACTAATCTACGGCTCAACTGGTAGAAAATCCACTTAATGGTCCAAGAGAGCATTGTGCTAAGGCACCATATTTCACAAATAGGGATTAGCATGGATCTTGACAAAATCTGTCATCCAAGGAATTACCTGGTAACCAAGCACTGTAAAAGATGTTCGGTCATTCCTTGGCCACCCTGGTTACTACCGATGCTTCATCAAAAATTTCTCGAAGATTACCAAGCCATTGGTGGAATTCATGAAGAAAGATGCTCTATTCATCTAGACCAAGGAATGTGAATCCACATTCCAAACAATTAAACAAAAACTTGTGGAGACCTCAATTCTATGGGCACCTGATTATTCCAAGCACTTCCACATCATGACGGATGCATCCAATTATGCATTGGAAGCCATGGTTACATAATGGGACAATCAAAAACACCCATACTATATTCACTGTGTGAGCTATAGCATTGTGGGTGTTCAACTTAGCTACACCACCATTGAAAAAGAGTTTATGGCAATGGTGTTCGCCTTGAAAAAATCCCAACACTATGTGCTCAGGTACAAGGTGTTCATGCATACCGACAATAATGCCATCCAGTTCCTAATGAACAAACCAATGGTGAGCCCCTGTATCATATGGTGGCTAGTGATTCTTCAAGAATTTGACCTCACTATGGTAGATTAGAAGGGAATCGAGAATGTGGTTGTTAACCACTTGTCTCAATTGCGATGGGATGAGACAGAAGAGGAGGAGTCCCTCTTCGACCAATTTCCAAATAAACTTCTCTTCACAGGAGTAGTCAATACGTAGGTGCCCAAAGAATCACCTTGGTTTAGCCACATCCTCACCTATCTCACAACCTAGGAATTGCCAAAGGAGTGGGACCATTGGTAGAAACAACAGTTTCTTCATAAGGCCAAGTGCTTCATGGAAATCAATGGCCACCTTTATAAGGTGTGTGTAGATAGCCTAGTTCGATGGTATGTCCTTGATGATGATACAATACGTGTCCTCCAAGATGCTCATGAGGCACCTTGTGGGGGCCACTATGCTAGACAACACATGTCCATTAAGATCCTACTTGCAGGGTATTACTGGCCTACAATTTTTAGAGATGCATAATGGTTTTTCCACTCCTGTGAACAATTCCATAGAGATAGTGGGATGACTGCATGATTAGAGGAACCTCAATAGTGGATCTAATCACTAGAGTCCTTCGACATCTGGGGCATCGACTTCATGGGTCCCATCACACCCTTATCCAATGGAAAGGTGTACATCATCATGGTTATGGACTATTGCACAAAGTGGATGGAGGCAGCAGCCATCATTGACTATTCCTCAAACATTGCCACATGATTTTTCCAATAGCAAATCGTCAACAAGTTTGGAGTGCCATGTGCACTCATCTCAAACAATGGAACGCATTTCATAGGTGTCACCTTTCGTAAACTCTTGAAACACTTGGGGGTTACCCATAAATTTATAACACCTTATCATCCCCAAGCCAATGTGCAGGTCGAAGTCACCAATCAGGAGATCACCAAAATCCTCACTCGAACCATTAGTAAATATAGGAGGGACTGGAGCACCAAACTTAACGATGCCCTCTGGGCCTATTGCTCCACTTGGAAACTTCCTATAGGTTACTCTCCCTATGAGCTAGTGTACGGTAAGCTACCAAAACTCCCGATCCAGGTAGAACTCTGAATACTATCTACAACCAGTGACTTAGGTTTTGACCTACCACTAGCACAATGCGAATGACTTATCAACCTAAGTGTGCTAGATGATAATAGATTAGTGGCCCTATCTTCAAAAGAGATCCACAAGGCCTACAATAAAAAATTTCATGATCTTAGGATTTGGAAGGTAACATTTCGATGTGGAGATAAAGTGCTTTAATGGAACCTCACACATGTACCACAACCGACCAAGTTTCAAACATTGTAGAAGGGACCTTACATTATCTCCGAAACCTTCCCATCCAAGGCCTTGCTTATACATAAACCTAAGGACCCCACTAGAATGCAGTTGGTCAATTAGCAATAATTAAAACCTTTCTATGAACTCCACCTAACTAGTGCTACCACCTCATCGTCGTCGGGATAGCCTCGTTCCATTTTTTTCATCTCCTCCATTCTACCAAGCTCCCCATTATTTTTGAATTTTTTTTTACACCTTTTTTTTCAACATCATTCATACGTTTTCCAATTCTTACTAACTTTTCCCTTCTTTAATTACTTTTCCATTTGTTTGTTGATTATTTATGCATATGTGTGTGTTTGATTTTCAATTGGTTGCTAATAAGTCATCTTATTGTCATTAGGTATGGTGCAGATGGTTTTCATTGTGATAGGTTGCATGAAATGGTCCACCTAGTTTATCTTGCTCCTACACTCGCATTGTTATTCTTGGACTTTACGTCTATTTTTATCCCATAAAATCGAAAATGAGTCCACATCATCCACCCATTCATCCACTCCATGGTTTTCCTTCCTTTGGAAACATGCAACCCCTTCACCTGCAAAAATTTTAAGTAATGTGTGACTTGTGTAGTTCCTAGACTCAGGGATGATCAATGATTTGAATCAGGTGTGACTTTAAGAGGAATGCAACATTTGTCATCCTCTTCTGTCCCCTGGTTTTTTGATGTGTTCTTATGGATTTATTACCACTCCACTTTCTTCTCTACAAGGAAGCTTTTGGGAAATTTAACCTTGCATGGTGTGGTCCTCATCACAAAAATTCAAAAATTCAAAAAAAAAAAAAACATGAGGATTCAAAGCACACCCCTTGGTCAGATGCATGCAACCAAGCATGGATCTTTGCATGGTGTGGTTTCCATGAAATAACATGACAAACAAAAAATAAAAACCTAACTATGTGGGAATTCAAAGTACACCCCTTAGACTACCTCTCACGGGTCACAAAAACTAGTTATGGGACTCACTCTGTCCCCTCTAACTTAGTCTGGTTTCACTTTCTTCCTCTCACGCCAATTGGAGTGGTGGTTCTTTATGGGTGCATTCTGGTATACTTGGAGGATGGACAAGGCTTTGCATGTTGTTGTGATGTCACTATATGTGGTTGTTTTTGGATCTGAACTCCGGAAAGGTCCTACTAGGTCACTTAACCACAACTTCACACAGGGTTTCATGTGATCGATGATCAGAATTCCAATTCTCTCATCTCCCTCTTCATCCATTTCTCTTCATAACCCACCTCACTGTCCATCTTATGTTTTGAAAGTTTGTCATGGTTTCCATGAACTTCTCATGCCTTGGCAAGTTCTCATGGATGGGGGTATTAACTTGCGATCATCATTTCTTGACCTTGTGGCCCATGGACTTTGGTATTGAGGATATGCAAGGGCTACTGAGGCTATCACCTACTATGGGGAGGACCCACTTGCATATTCCTTATCTCATTTGTTAGCCTCCCATCCTTTTGATTTTGTTGGTTGATTGTTTTCATGATACCCATTGCTTGACTTCTTCTCCACTGAGTTCTTTTTCCCCACATTCTCCTACCTTTGACTCTTTTTCTAGCCTGGTTTACCTTTCTCTTGTCCTCAGCTACGTTCTTGATTTCTCACGCTCTTCAACTACCCCAATTTAGTGTTTTAAATTCATTCTTTTCGGGTTTTTCTGGGCTGGTCAACTTGCATATATGTGGCCCCATCGACACAGCCCTACATCCCTATATATATGCCCATTTTGACTTATACTTTTGTCATTTTACAAACAAATTGAGGGGAGATTTTTCCATTTTCTGCCTCACATCTTTCCAAGCACCTACGTTTTCTATCGTGTGTCTGCATCAACCTATCCTTCCCCTTTTAAGCACCCAAAGGTATGCTCTCAGTCATGGGGGGGGAGGGGGGGGGGGCGTGAGGCCTATTAGAAATTAATTGATCAATCAATTAATTAATTGATTAAGACTTCACACCTCTTAAGGGAAGAAACAAAAACAACAGTTTAAACTCCAACTTATCCCTTATTGTTTTTGGTTTTAATCCATCAACTAATACTCCAGGGAATTTAATGGGATGCACGTGCCAACATTATAACTTAGTCAAACTGAGAAGGTGTATGAGGGCCATTTTGAG
This sequence comes from Gnetum montanum, assembly GCA_015680685.1. Taxonomy (NCBI): domain Eukaryota; kingdom Viridiplantae; phylum Streptophyta; class Gnetopsida; order Gnetales; family Gnetaceae; genus Gnetum; species Gnetum montanum. The sequence goes on along the minus strand of MNCI01005009.1, from coordinate 40,563 downwards.
GAACTTGTGCACAATCTAATTAGTGGTTATGTTCTATTGTAGATGGCACTGAAACCAAGGTATCCAAGGGGAGAAGGACCATCACAGCCTAGGGACAAGCATCCACAAATGGGAAGGGGACAAGATGTGCAACACCCAGAGCACACAGAGGGCTTCCATGCAACCGGCCCTCTCCACGAAGGACCTGATGTGGAATTTTTCAATCAGATCCCTGAAGAGGAGATTCCCAACGAGCAATCACAAGGGGATGAAACTCTGGGGATGACCCAAGAATTTATTGATGCTATCAAGCCGCGGGAAGTGCAGAAAATGGTCCTACAAGAGTTAAACTTTGGACCATTTCTCAAGAATGCATCAAAATATGTGAAACTTCAATTGCAAAATTCTCCTATGTGGCCAATCATCACAATCAGTGGTGAATGGTACTTAGGAGAGACCTATCTCTTCTGAAAAAATTAGCAACCAAGGTCGAGAGTAAGAATTAAGGACATCTATGTCTCTTACTTTGTAGAATCAATCATGCAAGCTCTGGGGTTGCCAAAGACTAGAGCAGATGTGGTAGAGATCTCGAAGCAAACTAACCCTAAGGTAAGGGGACTGGATTAGGTAGTGCTATGAGGTGGATCGGAAAGAGTTCGACACTTTGACCAATGTGGAGAGGGTGTATTCAAAAATTTCATCTTACCACCTGAACCCAATGGTGAAACCTAGAAAAATAACTGCTTTCTCCACTCATGCATGTGCTGCCTTAAGTGGGAAATTCCCAATGAGCCTTCCATAATTTTTATTCTTGGAAATTGAAAAAAGGTTTGCTGAAAGGGAACATGGAAGGCAGGCTCTCCCCTTCCCCTGCCTAGTCAGAAAGTTATGCAAACAGGAAGGGATAGCATGGTATGCCAATGATACACTCTGGCATGCTCTAATTGCCTCATGTAGGAAATGATGATGGACAGGACTCTAGCCATCACAAAAATCGAGGAGGAGTAGCAACCACCTTCACCACTCACACAAACAATGAGGTTGGGTTCGCAAACCATCATAGAGCACATACGTGAAATCTGACAATCGCTCTTGAGCCAACAAGAGTAATCTGGAAGGATAGGTGGAGGAGAATATCCTTTGGTCTATCATCCTACAATGAGCCATCTATAGCATGTGTCTTGCTCAGTAAGTCTACTAGAAAGAGTAGGGTTGTTGTTCTCTATCGTCCAAACATAGGTACCCATGAGAATTGATCCTAGTGTCTAGGAGGTAATGGTATCCACACAATAGTTATTTCCTAAAATTTCAAGAAATGCTGCTACTTTCTTAGTATGCTTGCAAGATGGTGAGGGGGCAACAGTCCTGGTGATGCAACACCAAGGATAGGAGGTTGCAGTCGAAGTGGTCACTAACATAATTGCTACGACCCTCAATGCACTAGCGGCACCTATACCAGACGTACATGGACTTGAAGATGTACAGGAATTCGTTGCGACTTCATGTAGTAGGATCGATGCAGCTCAACAAGAAGAACTATTGGACCGACTGGTGGGAATTGGGCAGTCACTTCCAGAAGTATTTGACCTTCGAGACAACATCACTGTAACCCAATCAAAGCTGCTCTCGGTAAGGGGTAAGAGCCTTATCTTGGAAGGGCAACTTGAAGTTGCTCAAGTTAATTGTCAGTGCTTGGCAATAGAAGTTGCTCAATTAGGAACCCAACTTGCTGATGCAGCTCTTCTCAACCATGAGCTCACCAGAGATGAAGCTTTTCAATAGCGTCAGGTCAAACCTCAAATAGTTGAGGATGAGTGAGAGTCAACGATCCTTGCTAAGTCCTTGGTAGATGCTCATGCATATTATTTAAACAAGGAATTGACAGATGTTCACCAGGAGAACGTTGGGTTGACTACAGAATTCCATTGTTTGTGCAATGTTGTTGCTGAAAATGAGCACATGAAAAGCTTTATTCACCAACAGCAAGAAGAGCTAGCCAGGGTGAACGCTAATGTGAGGAGGTTGGCTGCTGAAAATCAAAATTTGACTATGGAGGAGGTTCGAACCTTGTGACAGAAATCAACCATTGAAATTTCCTCTTGGAAGAATGAAGCCCTTAAATTTAAAAAAGTTAAGAATCATTATAGGGACCAAGTGGGGTTGCAAAAGGAACTGAATGAAAAACATATTCAAATTGCAAAGGCTAAAAAGAACCAAGCACTCCAGTAGCTCTGAGAAGGAGGTGAGGTATGGCAACCTATCTTTGATGGGTTGAATGCCTACAACTAGGCTAAGATATGCCTCAAAGAACTGCAGATTGAAGAAATGATAGAATACATGGAGTTGGCCAACTTCGCTATGCAAATATGGCTATGCTAACAGCCAAGAGACTGTGGTCTAAACTGGAAAAGCAACTGGCCACCTCATATTCTTTATACAAGCGTGAGTTCCAAGTTCACAAGGCAACAAAATAAAAGTTGAAATTAGCAAATGCGGAACTCGAGGTTCTCCGTACACGTTTTGAAGGATAACGTGCAATCACAGAGAAATTGGCCCATCGAATGAATGACTACCAAAAATTGAAAACATCAATTTGAGCATTCGACAAAGAATGAAAATAGTTCATAGCCTGGTTCATCAATCTAAAAGAACTCTTCCCTATGCTATCGTGCCCTTGGGATGTTCGAGTCCCAACACACATTGGTGAAGCCACCTGGATAGTGAATGATCCTGGAAGTAAGGAGGAAAAAATGAGGGCCCTCTTGGAGGCTTTCCAGTTACCTCCAAAACTTGCAGCTACTATAGAAAAGCCATTGTTCATGCCACCATCACCATGTGGGCCAAAGGCTGGTGAAGGTCCATCAAAACCACCGTCCCTAGGGATGGTATGATCTTCTTCTGCAATTTTTGCATCTTTGAACATGGAAGAGAATCCAAGACCATTAGTGTGTTCAATTTTGTCTCTAAACACCACCATTTTTGTAGTTTTTCCTTCTTTGTACACTCAGGCACTTGGTGCGTCATGTGTGTGTGTGTGTCATGTGTGTCAAATCATGTCTGTTGTAATAAAAAGTCCATACCTTCCAAATTGTAGAGGAACTCGAGGACGAGTTTTTACTCAGTTGTGGGGGTATGATAAAGTGCTAAAATAGTCCATGTGTTGACTAGGTCATGTATACACGGCCCCTTTGACGCATCCCTCCATGGGTCAACATGACCCCATTTACGCGAAGCTTCTTTCAGCCTATAAATAAGTGGGCTCCCACCACACTTAGCTACCTTTTTGGTAGTTGTAGCGAAGCTCTTGTAGTTTTTTTTGTGAGAGTTAGAATATTTTCCAGGTGCCCACAGTAGTTGTAAGAAAGGTTTCCAACTCTTTATTCGAGCATTGATGTACCTAAGCCCATTGGCATGAACAACAATAAAGATGAGCTTTTCAAGCATTCCTTGCAGCAATTGGACTTAGTAATTTGATGCATTTAATAGTTTAATATTTCTATGCTTTAATAATTTATTAAGTTTTTGTTGTTATTTTTTTAATCACTCCTGATCTTTTATAGTTTATAGGAACCATAAGTACGACAATCTCAAACATAAACCCAACACTTGGCAACCTAGCGACGCTTAACGTCTAGTAATCCAGTAGTGGTTAGGGGATGCTCAGGATGTGAATGGAATATGGGATCGGATACTTATGCTAGAAAGAGTTAAGATATAGATTAGGATAATTATAGATTACGCAATATTCCATTCCTTATTTTCCATTCCAAGAATTATATGCAAGAAGATAAAGTGAAAAATCCATAAAAATTAGTTGCCTCAATCTCACTTAACCATTGCAATCAGAACATCACAAGTGAGGTTGGGAAGACAACGACCATTCGAACACAAGGTTTTGCTAGTTAAAATCTAGTGTATGCAAAGTACTTACAGTCTATGGAATTTGACCGAGTCACGTGTGAACACCTGTGATTCGCATGGTTGGGCATAGGGGTACCTAGCCACTCATCACTTTTGAACTTTATAAAATGCATTTCTAGATTTGATATTGTAATGCAAGTTGATATTGCAAGTTTAGATAGATGATTCATTTCTAATGAAATTGATCTTGAAAATGTAGAAAATGGCACCAAGGACCTTGAAGGCTATGTTGGAACCTTAAAATTGTCATTAAATATTGAAAAACTTCATGAAAAATGAAGATTAGTTTACAATGTGAGCTTTTCTTCTAAAGTCCTTGGTAGATTTCATCTAGATGACCCTATAAGAAGGCTTCCACTCACATTAGACTAGGTTTACTATAAAGTATACTTTAAAACTTTGAGGTGTAATAACTTACTAATTTACTTTGATAGGCTCTCCAACATATGATGTATTTGAGAAATTTGACAACATTGTGAACCTTTAAGTTGGTGCCCCTTGGCAATTCCCCAAGACTCAAATCTCTGTAACCTTATTTCACACTTTCAATGTTATAAGTAATCATATTTTAATATAACCTAATCTTAAAAGGCTACTCCAATAATGAGATGTTAGCCTAGTAGTAAGACTCTTTATTTGAAAGCTCCAAGGCATGGGTTCGATTTTGGTGAAAATGGTTGAGCTATAAAGTTCTAATTGGACTATATATCTTAGAGTCTATACTCTTGAAGGAATAGACCTTAACAAATTTCAACTTGAAATCTAGATTTCCAAATCTTTGGCACTCATACTCATCTTGTAAATACTCCAAAGTAAATTTTGAATTAAAATTATCAAATAGCATGCTATTAATCTCACATCATATGGAAAGCAATGTAGTAGGGAAACAACTATATGCTATCGAACATTTCAAGGTACCATCAACTGAAACTATGTTTTCGGATGATATTAGGTTACTAGGTAAATTTTGGATTAAAATTATGAATTAGCATACTATTAATCACATCATATGGAAAGTAATATAGTAGGGAAAAAGTGTATTCTATTGAACATTTCAAGGTACCACCAACCAAACCTATACTCTTGAAGGAATAGACCTTAACAATTTCAATTTGAAATCTAGATTTACAAATCTTTTGCTTAACTCATACTCATCTTGTAAATACTCCAAAGTAAATTTTGAATTAAAATTATCAATTAGCATGTTGGTAATCTCACATGATATGGAAAGCAATGTAGTAGGGAAAAAAGTGTATGTTATCGAACATTTAAAGGTACCACTATCCCAACCCATGTTTCCAAATGATACTAAGTTACTAGGTAAATTTTGAATTATTATCAATTAGTGTGCTATTAATCTCACATCATATGAAAAGCAATGCAATAGGAAAAAAGTGTATGCTATTCAATATTTCAAGGTACAACCAACCCAACCTATGGTGTCAGCTGATAGTATATTACTATGTAAATTTGTATTAATTAGCATCATGTTGATCTCACATGATATGGAAAGCAATGTAATAGGAAAAAAAGGGTAGTGATCCAACATTTCAAGGTACCAAAAACCCAACCTATATTCTTAGATGATAGTAAGTTACCAAGTTACAAATGATACTCCAAAGTAATTTTTGAATTAAAATTATCCATTAGCATGTCGTTAATCTCATGTCATATGGAAAGCAATGTGGTAGGTGAAAAAGTGTATGTTATCCAGCATTTCATGGTACCACCAACTCAACCTATGTTTTGGGATGATAGTAGATTACTAGGTTGCAAACAAACGTTTTCACGTAATAGCATTGCAAGAGAACACCCGTTAAAAACATTTCTTAAAAAAGGGTGAAAATACATTCCACTTAAAGATTTAACCTCATGGCATGATATATTGAAGAATCTCTATGATGTTTAGAGAATACAAATTGCTGCCATGTTAGGTTTTAGCCTTATATTTAGACAGCAATCATCTACATCATGCTTGTAGAAAACTAGTATTCTCAAACCAGCTCATTTGCAAATGTGCATTTTTTTGCCGATATTAAAATATCTTGATTCCATTGCATAGCATGTTTGCAACTACCTAATTTGCTAGACACGGCATATGTATTACACATATAAATAGATTATTTCAATTATTCTAATAAATATATAAGAGGAACCCTTAAATAAGGAGAAAAGATGGCACGTTAGCATCCAATTAGTATATTATAAAAAGATTGTACTAGGAACTTCAGATATGTCATTCTACTTTTCAAAAAGCCCCAGTTTGAGAATCACATAATAAAGATTAGAATTTGCCTTTCCAAAAAATTAGAAGAGCTTAGCTTGTTTCATGGGAAAGGTGCCAGTTCTTTTTCCATTCCTCGATTCAGATCTGTAAACTCTACAGCCATCCCATGAACCTGAAAGAAAAGATAGGAATATTAGTTTGAAAATTTTCATCCTGTCCCCATGATTAAGGCATTATCCCCTCCATTGGATATTAGAGCCAGTCTGCTTTCCAGAGGCAACACTCTGTACCCTACAATTTACCATATCACTATTTTCACTTTGTATCATTTCCACAGATTGAAACATATTTTTTCATATAAGAACAATGTGTTCCTTAAAATATCTTTAAAGCCTAAATCAAAGCACCAAAAATTCATTAGAATAGAAAATAACATGTTGAACAAAGTGATCAAGAGCAACATTTTGCCTAAAAACACTTCCAACAAAGCATATTATATCAACATTGAATCTCTTCTGAATTAATTATATGATCTAGTCCACTTTGCATCCAAGAATCTATTGATGGTTTCTCAACAACAACAACAAAAGCATAATCTACATGTCCATTTAATTTCAAAGAAAAAAAAAACTTTATTTTACCATTAAAACATAGACAAAATATAAGGTTCAAAATAATATGTATAGAATTTAGAAAAGTCAAAAAAGCATCAAATAAACTTAATTCCAATATCCTATAACAAATAAATAATAAGTGATTCAATACAACTAATCATCATCATTATCCTAGCATTGTCCTAATGATATGAAGTTGGCTACATGAGTTTTCTTTTGTCCTTTCCCCTTTATAAAGAGCTATAGCTTAATCTATTTGTAATTTTGTTGGAGAAGAGATTATTATGTAGCAAATATCCCAAAAGAAGCTGGATACCGTATGCAACTACTCTAGCCAAATAGTTATTCACCTTAGAGATGCATACCCTCCAAATGCAACATAAAAACCAAACAGTTCAACTATGTGGATTTGCTTTTTGCATTGTGTTTCGCAACATAACTACTGCATAATACTCAACTGTTTTAATTATTTCATTTTTGTTAATTAAAATCACTTATTATAATAAATGGAAAAGAAAAAAATAAAATGCTTAAATAAACCTAAGATAGTATGATCTAGTGCTCTACTATTTTGTGTACAACATTCTCGTTGCTTTTTTAAACTTCTACCTTCAATATCATCCAACGTGAAAACTTTATTGCTGAACTTGCCTTTGCATGCATAACATTTTAAAATGTAAGGCCTTGATTCTACTGTTTACACTAGGATGCATTTGTATTCCTATTCAATTACTAGAGTCTTTCGAGTATTTGATCATTTTTGTCTCCTTGACTCTCTAACTATCTTGCACTCCCTCACACTTGCTATTTTGGTGCACTAGTCTTGAGAACTAATGAGTACTCATGAGGCTACATTACTGGGTACATGACACATCCCAAACATGCATGATCCATCTTCTTTGGTGATAATTCTAGAATTGAGTTTCAATTTAAAAAGTGCAATACACAATTTTGCAAGACATGAAATACCCACAATCAATATTGCTTCCATGCGACTTCAGTTGTGTCAATTGTGTTTGGAAAAGTAGAGGTATGGGACCATACTTAGTCAACTGCAACCCATGCTACTTCAGTCAAACAACCAAAATTTTGCATTCCATTGGTCAAACGCATTTGTCAATGCAACTTCCATTGGTACATTCCATCTTATATGATCTACTCTCTCATGTAACTCCCAAAAATGCTCCTCGTTGAGGTTTAAGCTAGTACTGTTACACATACAAAGCAAAGTTTCAAAGTAAATGCATTATTTTTATTTTTAAAAAATAATATCTGGAAATGTACATAAGAATCTATCCCTAAAGAAATACAAAACTAACAAACATTGCCTTAACATTGAAACTCCAAAAACATTGAACGTAATCAATAAAATAAATCTAAAATTGACATTCATAGAGAATAAGAAAATAGAATGTAAGCAGAGGTTGTAGTTGTTGTGGGTGCTTGATGCTTGCCATCTTTTCACAATCTTTCGAACCATTTGTAATTGATATAGAATAAAACAAATTATCCATCCTAAAAATCAACCATGTAAGAACAACAGCTCAATGATTCCCTGTTATCATTTAAAATCTACAAATTCAAAAGGTTTTAAAGACATTAGGTCAACCCCACTATGTGAGGCACACAGTTTGCATCTTGTTATTCCAGAAATTATTAACAGCATATGTGACCGAAACAAAACATGATAAAAAAACTAAGACCATACCAAAATAATGTCGTAGTGTATGAAAAGTGAGAATACACCAAAGAAAGAGCAGTTAAAACAACCATAGTAGCTGCAATACACACAGACTTATACTTTCTGACTTTCAAGTGTTAGAGATCTACAAAATAAAGTTGTTTGTTTCTTACCATAAGAAACCGTACATTATGATGGAATATATGAACCTATACTTTTTTAAAAAAATTAAAATATTATTTTATGTACTTATTTCAACTGCAACTACTAGCAAGGGTCACATCCCTTAGAGTTTTTCCTTATATTCGAATTTCACTACTTTGCCTATGTTCAAATTTCACTAAACAATTTGAATAATTGGTTGACTACTTAAAATTTACCTTTAAACTTGTAAAAGTAATTTCTTTACTATTATTAAAAAACCAAGCCCTTTTACCTCATAGAATATAAAACAGTTATCTTAATTGCAGGAACTACCTCTCAGGGCAAAGAATTATGGAACAAATAAATTCTTTCATTTTTTATAGTTTAATTAATTATAAAATCTAATCATGGTGAATGATGGTAATAAACAAAATTCTAAAATTGGAAAATGAGTCATGTTTACCTATGGAACAAGATGAAAGGTTAACGAGTTGATGTACCTCATCATCATCCTAGCCTTGTCCTAACAAATAGTGTCGGCCAGAAAATAGACTTGGCTACATGAGTTCTTTTTCAATCTCTATGAAGAGCTGGATCTTTGTTTATTTGTATTTTTCTTTTATTTTTTATCATCTTTGATCTTATTTCCCATATCTTCTTTGGTCTTCCTTTTGGTCGTACCAACCTTTATATATAGGCTCATTCTGATCTTCTTTGCACAGGGCCAAACCATCTAACCTACCATTCTTGTACCTTATCTAAAGCCTTATCTAGAGTAGAAGCCACTCCAAATCTTCCTATGATGTTTGTCATATTGATTTTTTGGTCATACCTTTTTTCATCACCTAGCCCAACATTCATGATTCATTCAGGTAGGCCTGCTGTCCTGCAAAATTTCTTCTTCAATTTTATTACATAAGTATAATGAGCACCATAGAGTACTTCAAAGTTACGTAATCTACACTTCTTGGACTTGATGGCACAATAGCGCGTATTGCTGCAGGCCCTTAAACCCTTGTCATAACAAGGAGATGCATCGTTATCAAAGATAAGGCATATATCGATATAATTTATCATCCGTAAACTAAAAGAGGCTTTCAAAGACATTTAGAATTTAGTGAGCCGCTCCTTGTGCAAGAATCACCATGCATGTCCTTGTTAATACCGTGCAAAATTTCAAGTGGTTGAAGCATGATAATGCCAATAACTGCAAATTTTGGCAACATCAAACCTTCCAGCATCCTGCCCAATAATTCAATGCAACCCGAGGTGTCTCAATTTCAGCTGAGGCCGCCTGCTCAACATTGTTGGCATCGACATATTCTCCGTTGCTGCGCACAAATCCAGCTACTCCCTTTCACTCAAAATTTGGCCATTTCGGTGTCGATATGCAACCGACATTGACCTTTGTTTAGGCCCTTGATGATAAGGTGTTACCCAGTGGTAAGAGTTTTATTCCATGAAAAATACTGTGTTACCCTAGTGGTATGAGTCTAGTCTTGGTAATCCCATGTCACACTTTTGATTTTATTAGGGAGCATGGAGTCTAGACTTGGGATACCTATGTTTCAATTATTTTAGTTTAAACAACTTTTGCTTTGCATGGTCTAAGTTGTGTGTTGGAATTTGGTGAGAATGGTAATTTATAAAGTCTTTATTTCACTATATATTTTTGGATAAATATTTTATCAAACAAGATCTTTCAGTTCCAACACCCCCTACTTTGGCCTATAGTTACCCATACCACAAAACCTCACCTTGGGGGCAATTTCCCTAGGGTAAACATTGTTAAAAAAAAATTTATAGCTATCCACCATACAACCTTGGCTTAGAGGTAAATATATTTAATAAAAAGTGTAGATATTGTTAAAAAAACATTTCAGGTTTCCAACACCCCTTGGCTCCAACTCATAGCTATTCATAATAAAAAACCTTGCCAATATGGCACAACCGTTACTTTAGAGCTAGAAAATCTTGTAAAACACTTGTTCCTAGCTCATCATATCGTTCTTATTGCTCATGGGTTCACATATTAATTAGGGCACTATAGGAAAGATAGCCACATTCCTAGCTCCATTTTCATCTCAATAATGTGGCTTTTTAGGTAAGTTCTATGACTTTTGTTTACCATCATTCCTCACTTCATTCTCCTCATAGTAATGGGGGTGTTTGATGTAAGTTTAGATTAGGAATGCAACTAACATTGACTTATTAACCATTTATCATTGGTTGTTGCATGTTTTCTTGGTAATGAAGTGTTTAGCTTTGGAAGCTCTAAGTTATAGGTTTGATTTTGTTAGGTAATGCTAAGGTATAAAGTTTATTTAACTATATGTCTTAGGGTAAATATTGGTAAAAAATGTTTTGGGTTTTGGCATGCCCTCAATATGATGAATTAGAGAATGAATATCATCAAATAAAAAATTTTTAAGAGATGGATAAAAACATTAGAACAACCTACAACTCCAAATCTAATTATGTTCTAGACAATTGTAGAAGTAATAAATACAAGAATCTTCCATGTATAATGTAAGTCTTGATGGTAAACCATACATAGTGTATTTTTGTAACAATATTTAGAAAGATCCCTTGGATCTATTAGACCACTTTTAAAATCCCTTTCATGATTTTTTTAAAAACATTTATAATTTAGTGTTGTCGAGTGGTATGGAACATATGACTTGGGATTACCAAGCCAAGACTCTTACCACTAAGCTAATGCCTAATTGTTAATAATATAAATTTGTTAAAAGAAAAATTGAACTTTTGACCTTTCATTTATAACTACATATGACTATTCTACCTTGCTTCATTATAATTGAAAACATTTTTATTATTATTTAAATAATTGTACCTAGGACTTGGAAACACATAATCATGGTTGAGACCATCATCATGATGGTTATAGGATATACCATAGGATGATTTGCACATATATTTATGAACTAATGTGGATTGCTATATGTTTTTCAATCTTGCATCATTAATAGCATATTCTTCATATTAGACATCAAAATCTAGAGTCCACTTATGAGCAATTAACGTTACACACTTATGTATAAAAGACCCTATATTTAGTGCAAGCTCCATCATCAAAGTGTTACCTAACTCAACAAGTAGAAAAAAGTGAGAATGATACTAACATGAAGAACTTGAATGTTATGTTTTTTTATCATATTATTTAACCATAAAATGAAACTTTGATTAGTAGGCAAGTAATCCAAAATTTGAATAAACACATATTGATAAAACCTATTTTTGATGAGACACAATATCATATCTACGACATCACAACTATATATACATCATTGTTGATGCGATGTAGTGGGTCCTGTTCATCCCTATAAATACCAACACTTGGTTGCACCAAAGAAAACAACTTTCATTTCACCCATAGTGAAATTCTTGTAGTTTGTTTTTGTAAGTTACACTTAGTGATAAAGTGAATGCCCACAGTGTGGTGTTAAATAGATGAATGGAATCTTTATTCGAGTGGATTGTACTTGAACACAATTCATGAACAATAATAAAGATTGAGATTGTTTACCATCATTGTAGCATCCGCTTAGTCTCTTTATTTTTCTTAGCTAATTTCTTTAGTTTGTTTAACTTTCATTTCTATAATATGCATACTTTAGTTTAGTCCTTTATATTTCTCAAGCACTTTACTTTTTCATGTTCATTAGTAAGGGAAAATGAGTACAATTGGTTTTGAGCATATAAGTGTAATCATTTGGTAATCCTAGTAGTGTTATTACTTGGTTTATCTAGTAGCATAACACTTAGTAACCCAGTAATAGTTACATGAGCCTAAGATGTTTACAACAAGCCAAGAACAGCTACTTATTGCCATAGGATAAAGTAGATTTACATTTCTATTATCACTTAGACTTAGATTTTATTCTCACTTTCATTATGTTTTCACTTAGGAGTAACTTGAGCCAACAACATCAAGATATCATATGCCTTACATAAAGTTAAACCATACACTTTCACTTTACTAACTTAAAGTGGGAAGACAATGATCATGAACTGATTATCAACATCTTGCATACTTACATTGTTCATCCATGGATTATGATCTGGTCAAACATGTGCACTCATGACTTGTATGGTAGAGTGTTGGGATATCCAGCTACTCATCATTGGTACCATTGCTAGGGATGTGTTGATGTTTTCTTAGTAGTTAATCTTACAGAGTTCATTGTATTTAGAATCATAAAGTTTATCTTTCACATCTTTAATAAATATTTTTAACACATACACACACACATACTTGGGAGTGTCCAAGGTATAACACAGCTTCTACACTTAAGAAAAAGTCACCACTTGCTAAAGAAACTCAAAAGAGTCATGAAAAGGAATGTGATGAAGAATATTAGAGTACACCCATGCAAACTAAAATTTCATAAACTCATATAGATCCATATTATCCTGATTTCACATTTATCTTCCACTAAGATAAATATCTTAGGTGGAGAGATTTGCAAAGCAATGTAGTTTTGCCTCCTAAACATTTAGCACCATCAATGCTGCAAAAAATCTTAATGAGGTTGAACTTTGGTCATGCACAAGAAGGATATCATGTTACTAAACACATGACCATGCCATATCAACCCATGGAAGCATAGGTAAGAAGGGATGTTGCCATGGAGACAAGACATGAGAACAACAAAAGAAAGAAAGTAACTCATAATGTTTTCTTGAAATAAATAAATGATGATACATTCCTAATGGAAAAACTCCACCAAGCTTATGAATCTCATTCATAGACATCTATCATTCGTCTAGAAGAACCTATCAAAATACAATTGCATTTAGCCCTTGTGAAAGCACTTGGGATAGATGTAGAAGACTCCAAACCTAGATGGAGCTGGTGGCCTAGAGCATCTACAAAATCATAAGAGAATGACTCACAAAGTCATAGAAGGAGAACTGGCTAGCATCATTCTCCAACTACTTTCTCTACCTCATGATCATTAGTGGAATCTGACAAGAGGAAACAAAGACCCAAAGACTATGATATGAAAGAGAATCATGAGAGACATGGATATTGAAGAAGGTATCCTAATGAAGAAGACAATGATTATGAATAATGAAGAGACAAGATCAAGCATGAAGAAAGGGAACAACACTATGAGAATTGAAGAGATCACAACTACAATAGAGCCTACAAACCTAAAGATCATGAAGAACCCCTCTTGGCCACTCGCAACATGATTAACATTAGAGAAGTAGTGTATATCCTTACTAGGCATATAAAGTATCATCAAATCAAGTGACTACACATGAATAACATTCCCAAATTTGAAGGTGGATATAATGTGGATCCACAACATCATCTTCAAGCATTCCATAATTCTTGTGTTTTTTACAATATAGAAAATGATTAACATAAGTTAAAGTTGTTTCCCAAGACTCTCATCAAGGAAGTAGAGAGCTGGCACCAATTCTTAGAATTAGAATTAATCCAATGATGGAGTACCATTCTAGAGCTCTTTAATGACAAATATCAAACATATTCAAGAGTGTGCAATTTAAGGAAACAAATTCAAAGATAGAAGCAAGGGACACATGAATCCCTTGATGTGGCAATGGATAGATATTATTCTCTACTACATAGATGCCTAGGCCATATATTTTTACAAAGGGAATAACTAAGGCATATTATTGATGGGTTAAGGAACAAAACTAGATAAACTCTTGAGGTGTTTTCCCAAGGTAGATTATCAAAAATGATAGCATATCAAATTCAAAGACTAATAGACTAGGTGGCCAAAGAAGAAGGAGAATTGAAAAAGATGCAATTAGCTAAAGATTACAATTAAGATCTTGCAATAAAGAAAAGAGATGTTAGAATGTGTGATAGAAAAGTAGATGAAACTTTGGATGATGTCATTTAAAAGAAGACTCTACCTATTTAGAAATCATGCAATGACATTACAACAAAGGGAGAGGAAATGTGGGACTTAGTAGATGAAAATTTTGCTACGGCACTTAAGATAGTGGAGGAGAAAACTAAACAAGCCATAAACAAGAACAAAGAAAAGAAGAAAAGATGAGATAACATGTAAGAGAATTACAAACATAAAGGAAAAGTTGCTACAGTTGAGGAATTAATAGACTCTAGTTTAGAGGATGAAGAAGGATGCAAAGTATGCCAATATGAACACCCTAAGGAATGTTGTTTAGTCATGGTCCACTTACAAGAGTTTGGGGCATACATGCTCAATCCAAAATTTTTCAAGAAAAAAATTCCAAGATGACTATCCTATTAACAAGATAACTTTTGACAGCCTTATCAATAGTCATACTATCCAAGTAAAGCCTATCCTTAGCCACAAGAGTAATACTAGTAGCAATGTAAACAACGACAAGCATGCGGAATGTCGCCACCAAGGTAGCAATATCCATATAGGTAATTAGATCCTCATGGATATTACATTCAATGTCCAATCTCTCTAGAAAATGGTTCATTCCATACTTCCTCTTACTACTATCCACTAGAGTATTACATGCCCACTACTCCATGAATGGATCCTAATTCTTATGCACATTAACCAATAGTTGGTTCATTAGTTTAAAATCTTAACTCTCTACCACTATTACCATCATAGATTATGCAATGGAAATTTCCAATACAACTATAGCAAAAGAATGCTACTAGGGCAATACATATGCAGGAGGATGTGATAATGAATGAACCAAGGTCCAAGAAATGTCTATTTTTAAAATAAGTCTAGAAAAGGTTTAAAGCATGGGAACTCACCTACATTAACCCCATCCACACATACTTCTCAAGGGAATACCAAAATTCCACATTTTATAAATCCAAATTTGACCACTGTCATGCCCACTCAGATTGTATCTGTGTGGTTTTGGTAGATAGGGTAGATAGGGCTCATTTGGTGGTGGCCTCCCACACAACTATGGTTCTTGTCACTATGATTGATGATCATGTTGAGGCTGGTAATAAGTCCCCCTAGGATGGTACAATTGGTTGTGGGATTATCTATAATTATCTTGTGGAAGAGGAAATCTCTTGGGCATTTTCTTTTGCACAAACTTTGTATTTAAGGCACTTGCCTGATACTCTCATAGATGGAAGAAGACTAGGCAATGATCCTTTAGATGGTCATATATGTAGATGTTGCATCCATTATCTTTATCTATGGTTGACTCTATAGCCTCACTTTCTTTAGCCATTTTTCCCATTTTCTGAAAAGTGTTCTTAGCTATTTCTTGGTCCTATATCCTTTGTTTATTGTGATTGCCTAACTTTTTTTGCATGATTCTATCCTCGACCATCTTAATGGGAGTTGTAACATTTTTACATATCCATTTAGACATCTTATTAAACTTTGCTCCAAGTTCATCAATAGACTTCTCTATCGACAAGGTTTGTTGTGAGAGTGCCTTATCGAGAGTGGTTTCATTCTTCTTATCATAGATCTGGACCTCCTTCTATTGAAGAGTTGGGTCCCACTAATATTTTTTGACATTCTCCCATTTGAATATCTCTCCTTCTTTTGCCGCATGTTCAATTACCTCTTGGATCTAGTGGGCTTGGAGCTCGTATAGTCACCTTAGGGCATACATCCCTAGGGTTTCCCTTGTTTCATTATGAAGCCCATCTATGATGTAGAAAAGTTGCCTTTCCTCGGAAAAACCATGGCATGGGCATCTATTTAGTAAGGCATAATATCTATCTAAGGCCATTTCCAAGGGTTCATGTTATTCTTGCTTCCATTCTTGGATCTGTCTCCTAAGATTGGACACTCTCGCATAGGTTTGGTATTTCTTATTGAAAAGTTCCAACATTGTTGACCATTGTCAAATCGAATTTGGTCTCAACAATCTATACCACACTTCCACTCTATTAATTAGTATCCTAGGAAAGAGCTTAAGATTTTTTCACCAACTTTCAATGTTGTATAAAGAACAAGCATCATGGAAGGCTTGTAAATGATGTTGTGGATCGAAATCATAGCCTCTTGCAAATTTAGGGATATTATTCATGTCAAGATTAGGTAGATGACTTTTTTTGTGATGCCCATGAGATATCTATACTGCCTATATGATTTGAATTAGGCTCTTAGTGGCTAACAAGGTTTCATCATCATCAGATAGGTTGTAATAAGAGTTTCTATTCAGTTGATGGTGATAATTTTGCTCATGTTCATGTTGATGACCTTGAGGGTTCTTGTAGGTTCAATTTTTGTTTTCATTCCACCCCTCTATTGAAGCTCGATCTCCATACCTATGTTCATATTCATTAGAACTAGATGTTGAAGGGGAAGGGGAGGATGAGGAATTGAAAAGTTTGCCATGTCTACTATGGTGTTCTTTAGGGTCCTTTGATTTATCATTTCTAGGTTTTGAGAAGGTCTTAGGCCTTGAGGCCTTCCCAAGTTTAGGACTTACATAATCTCATCCAAGATTGTTTGCCTTAGGTAAATGTAGTCTTTGAGTGTTTTTAGGATGGTCATGATCATAAGAAACTCTTTCATAAGGTTGTTCACTCTAATTTTTTTCATCATATATCTCATTAGGTCTCTAATGAATGTATTCACTCTATAGTGCATGGTTACTTTCGTGTGAGAGAGACATTGTTGTTGGTTGATAGTGTGTGTGATCTAAGAGTTTGTAAAATATATATCATTAATACCTCTTACAATGATCTTGTATAATATAACTAATCTAGATAACTGGCATCATCCCTAACAATAGCACTAATGATGAGTGGAAAGGTACCCCTACGTCCAACCATATGAATCATAAGTGTTCATGCATGATCCGATCATATTCCATGGATGAAATTAGTTGTGGTATCTAGATCATTAGGCTTTGNTTAAAAATTTAATAAGAATAACTCATGTAATTGATCCATTTTGTTAGGATAAAATTAAGATAATGATGATGTATGTGTTCCCATAGCAGCTTTGATAGGCTTAAGTTTTAGTTAAAAATTTTTAACATAGTATATGTAAGGTTCNTAATAGTATTTTGATTAGTAAAACATTAAATTTTTCATCATTTGCTTTAAAGAACCTTACATATACTATGTTAAAAATTTTTAACTAAAACTTAAGCCTATCAAAGCTGCTATGGGAACACATACATCATCATTATCTTAATTTTATCCTAACAAAATGGATCAATTACATGAGTTATTCTTATTAAATTTTTAAAAATTTGTTCTTTTAGAAATTTTTGAAATTTGATCTCGTGCATCAAGGAAAAGAACAGGGAGGTTCAGAGAAATACTATAGAAACTGTAAAACAGAAACACTGTTAAACAGAAAGTAATAGAAAGCTCAAAGCATTGCACGTCTATTGTGACACAAAACATTTTTTGGGGACTTGCACCCCTGATCAGTGTGTTTAGGCAATTCGGCCAGGTAGCCGAAGCTGTAAAGGCAAACGAATGAGCATGCCAGTACATGTATAAATAGTGTCCCACCTTCAAAAATTTGAAACTCCATCTCATTAAAATTTGAGACTCCCACATTAAAATTTGAAACTCTCGCTCATTAAAATTTGAGACTTCCGCTCATTAAAATTTGAGCTCCCACTCATTAAAATTTGACACTCCTTTTGATTAAAATTTGAGACTCCTGCTCATTAAAATTTGAGACTCCCACTCATTAAAATTTGAAACTCCTGCTCATTAAAATTTCAGCCTCCCGCTCATTAAAATTTCAGCCTCCCGCTCATAAAATTTGAGCCTCCCACTCATTAAAATTTGAGACTCCCACTCATTAAAATCTGAGACTCCCGCTCATTAAAATATGAGACTTCCACTCATTAATATTTGAAACTCCCGCTCATTAAAATTTGAAATTCCCGCTCATTAAAATTTAAGCCTTCCATTCATTAAAATTTGAGACTCCCGCTCATTAAAATTTGAAACTCCCACTCACTAAAATTTGAGCTCCCGCTCATTAAAATTTGAGACTCCCGCTCATTAAAATTTGAATGACTCCCGCTCATTAAAATTTGAAACTCCCGCTCATTAAAATTTAAGACTCCCACTCATTAGAATTTGAAACTCCCACTCATTAAAATTTCAGACTCCTGCTCATTAAAATCCCAATCATTAAAATTTGAGACTCCGAGTCATTAAAACTTGTTTCTACGGCTCATTAAAATTTGAGCCTTTCACTCATTAAAATTTGAGACTCCCGCTCATTAAAATTTGAGACTTCCAGTCATTAAAATTTGAGACTTCCACTCATTAAAATTTGAGACTCTGCTCATTAAAATTTGAGCCTCCCACTCATTAAAGTTTGAAACTCTCATTCATTAAAATTTGAGCTTCCTGCTCGTTAAAATTTGAGACTCCAGCTCATTAAAATTTGAAACTCCTGCTCATTAAAATTTGAGCTTCTACTCATTAAAATTTGAGACTCTCGCTCATTACAATTTGAGATTCCTACTCATTAAAATTGCTCATTAAAATTTGAGACTCCTGCTCATTAAATTTTGAAACTCCTGCTCATTAAAATTTGAAACTCCCACTCATTAAAATTTGTAAGAAAATAACAAGCTCATTCTTAGTATTAGCTTGGTAAGAAACATTGTCATCATAGAATTCATAAGTTCAAGCCCAATAAAAGATATGGATATAAGGGAATTATGAGAGAAACGATTAGTTCACAATAATTTGTTCGTGGGGAATGAAATGGTAAACCATAAGAAATAGCCAACAAGATACTTTAGTAGAATTATTGTAAACTAATAAGGTACCTCAAGTATGACTAAATTGGAATACTTTTGAGATAAAAGAGATAACTAACCCACCTTTCATTGCACATTCCAAACAGGTATGATCAAATAAGGTAAGAAATGACAATTTTGAAAGGAGTGTAGAATTTGAAGAGATGTGCAATTGTTAAAATCAAAACTAAATAGCCATATGTATCAAAATTTTGTATAACTTGATAACTTAATGTTACTCATTAAAATGGAACCGTCACTTAGAAAAAAGAATTTTAAAACCTAAATATAGGTTCTTCTACTTATATTTACCATTAAGTTAACATGGGCTACTCTGCAAGTAAGATATGATTCTGGTTTTTCAAAGTAATTGCAACGTTATTCAGTCTAGTTATTACATTTATAAACGTATGGGCTACATTGGACATTGGGCAACCTAAATCTCGCTGAATTTGGTTGCAAGGAACCCTTACCAGTTTAGCCAGAAAACCTTAATAGAATTGCACACTGACGTTTACGACACGTATTTTAATTTGCTATGCTTAAGGGTGCTTAGAGGGAAATGTAGGATAAGGGGGGCAAGGGATGGATTTAAGGAAACAGGTCCAGGGAAAGGAAAAATGCAACACCTTGAAAAATTATTGCCATAGCATGACCCCTTGTTGGAGTGCTTATGAGGGAGTCAACATGCATGGGTGTATTTCTTCGTTGGCCTTTAACCTCTCATTGGAATGCTTAGAGATGGTTGATTTATGGCCGAAGCGATTGTGAAGCAGCACGCTGTGCCATTTGTCTTTTTGTTTTTTAATTTTCAATGCTTCACATAATAAACTAAATCAAAGACTTTACAGCATCTGCCAAAGCCTCCTGTTAAGGAGAACATAGAGCCACTGAACTTGAAACTTTACTCAGAAATTAGAGCTCAAGAAAGAGCAGGGTTTGATATCAAGGTAATTCCCTAATTCTACTTTACTCAAAAAACGTGCATACAATGTTTAATTAAGTTTTTTTTTTTGCATTACTGCTCATTTCTTAAATAGTAGTTCTCTTCTGAATTTGGAATTTTTGTTTTATTGGGAGTAGATGAAAATGAAGCAAAAATACATCGAAGAATATGAGTTAGTGGAAGAAAGAATGCGAAAGGTAAGAAACATACTTGCCCACATTTCTATGATGAATTTTTAGAATGTACATGACATTGGTTGAAATGTTTTGTTTGCAGAAAGTTGAAATAGAAGAAATTAGGAAGTTACGCAAGCATATGGTTCCCCTTGCTCAAATCATGCCATTTTTTGACAAACCATTCGTACCGAAGAAGTAAAATCTCCAACCTTACATTTTTTGACATTCCTCTGGAATTGTTCACTTAAGTGGCTTTAAATTTTC
>MNCI01005009.1:0-19831 GCA_015680685.1 Gnetum montanum | reverse complement strand
GAGATAACACTAGTTTAAAGTTTTGTTTGGAAGAAGCAACCCTCAGCAGGCGTTAGCATTGCGTAGATTTATGTTTGTTCTGTATGTGGACTAGTTGGATTCTAGTTCAAACCAATGACTATATAGTTCGAATGCTACGTTGTATCTCATTACCTGGTTCTTAGTGGATTTGAATCTCGTTACGTTGGATCTCGTTACCTGGTTTTCATGTACACTATAATTTGCTCCCTCGTTATCATACGTTGTGCAAAATTATTAGCACGTTGAAGGATAGGTCTTCCCTTTCTTTCTTCTTGGTATGATCTCTAAGATTCTAAGATACGATACAGTTTAAGCCATCACTTTTTGGTCATTATTATATATCTTAGTAGGATTGGGTCTATCCTAATGTAAAGCAAATCTAAGGATTTGAATCAAATACGATAACGAGTAGTGGCTTTAAGAAGCTTATTGTTTGATTTGTTTTGGTGCAAGTCATTTATGGGTTAGTAAGGCTAAATAAAATTCTATCTTATAATATGGTAACATTAAAAAAGATTTCATCCATAAAGTTCAATGAAAACCATCACTAAGGCAAACATAGTTATAGCACTTACAGTTTAGTAAACATGGTCGGTTTCAAATTTGGGGAACCAGACAATTGGGCTCTCTCTCTGCCAAGGGCTGGTTCATGCGGTGGATAGTCCATCTGCTGGCAAGGTTATCCATATGTTCTTTCTGTGGCTTTCTTGTCTTGCTCATTTTTGGAAATGTTAGGGGAGATGCTTCTTCATTCATATTTTCAAAGTACACGAAACCAATTTCTTCACGCTTCCAGTCGATGCAGGCCATTTAGTTTGGGGTACAAAATTCTTAGAATCATAGCAAAATCCACTAGTTGTTTCTGTTTTCATACATTCAACTACCCAATCATGCTAACACATTTCAGAAATTGTTTCGGTGAAAAATAAATAAAACAAAATATGCAAAACTAACATAACGGCCCAGGAAAATGCAGACTCTGATCAACAGTCAGGAAACAATGGTCAGGAAACATGGGATCATATGTAAAACGATAAGATGCTAGCCTTGGTAGCAACTGACAAAAAAGTCCATGTGCAGGTTGGATCCATGTATTGGCAGCAATTAGGCTTATCGGCTTGCAAGAAATAAAATTAGTCCGCTACTTGGGCTAGCAAACTATCGCCACAAAATCTTATGTGTTGCTGGATACATGTTGAAATGATGTTCTCAAGGATATAAAAGATCCAACAAGACCAACCAATCATTTTCCAGTTTGTTAAGGCCAAAACAGAGACTAAATACCATGCATAAATCTGAAAAATCATAGACACATTGGCACCTTATGTAGCAAACAAAGGCTACTGAAAAAAAGAATAAGAAAGTCAAAAATTGCAAGAGAATCCAAACGTACCGATAGTAAAGATGGATTCCTGAAGTAACCTCGGATCCTAGGTTGTTATGTTCACCATTTTCTCTATCAATATTTAACACAAGATGTAGCCAAATGGGTTAAAGGTATTACTCGTGCAAATTTCAGTATTATGGAAGTTCGAATTGAAGAAGAAAATCTTAGAACAGAGTGATTCTTTCAACCAGCACATGTATTGTTGGTTGTTACAAAGGTAGCATTTTCTTGTTTTTCAAGATGTAGGACCTGAGTTTAAGCTTTAAGATAATCACTTGTAAAAAGTGTAACCTAGGTTCAAGCTAGCCTCCTAGAAACCGCCTTAGCAAAATGAGCATTAACCATTAACCTCTCTGGATAGTTTGATCTACAAATCTAGCATTTCATGGTTTCATATATAATCCCACATTTTCTTATCAGAAGCTACATTTTCGTTTTCGCCACTTTTGTTGTCAAAATACAACACAAGTCATTACCAAATGGAAGTACAACTACTGAAATTTGAGTATTACGGAAGTTGCTATGGAAGAAGAGGAATCTCAAAATAGCAAGAGACCAATGGTAAAGGAAGTTGCTATTCAAGAAGAAGAATTTCAAAATAGCAAGATGGCATCATATATAATGCCACGTTTCGTAACCGTTGATCAGAAACTGCATTTTCAAAACATAAATAAAGATATATATATCCATAGATTGAGAAATCTACAATACATGTCGAGGTAATATTGAAGCCTATTCAATATGGGATTTGGATATTTGATCCANAAAAATGGAAAATGCCACTATTGATGTCAACACTCCCATGCTAGCATGTGGCCATGATTGATATTGTTTGATCCCATGAAAATTAAAAATTCTTGAGTTTTAAACCCATACAAACAATTTTCTTAGCTGTAGTCGGTCCACCTATGTGTTATTGGCAATTAAATTTAATAGCATGCTTTCTCCAGAATCTTTTTCTTTTTTATTCAATATGAATTTTGAGGGGTTCAGAAAGAATCTCTGTGGGTAAACAACAATCTTGGGTGAGTACTGTCATTGGGCATTGGTTTCTATAATGTTGTTATTTTAAAGGGATTGTTACGATGTGGGAGAAAAATAATGCTAATTATAATAATCATAATATTACCACATTCTGCCTCAACAATGACAAGGCTGGGTGATGAGCGGTGAGGTACCCCTACGCCCAACCATATCAATCATGAACCATTCATATTTGATTTCGTCGAATTCTATAGACTTTATTGTTTCTAGTGCACTAGCCTTTGAAGAAGTGAATCTAGCCTTAAGCTCAACTGTTGTCCTCCCAATAACACTTGTGACGTTTGTTGGTATGGTTAAGTGTAATTGAGGCATCTGATTTTTATCAGTTTGTATTTTATGTTTGGGTGCTCGAAATATAGGTAAAAGGAATTTGATTAACTAATCTAAATTAATTAATTAACTACTATTTAACTAATCCTAACATAAGTATATGTTCCCACTTTTTGTACACATCATGAACCCATGTATCCACTATTGGGTGACCAAACGCTATGCTACTCGACGTACTAAGCGATAACACTACGTGTTACACTCGAAGTGGTCGTACTTATGTATTTAATTTATCTACCCTAATAATCTCATTAACTCAATTGCTAGAAAATAATTGCAAAATAATTGAGAATAATTAACAAATAATTGAAAATATTGAATGCATTAATAAAAGAGCTAATCTAATTAAAATGTTACAAGGTTTATTAAAAAGCTCATCTTTATTGTCGCACACACTACCATGCTCAGGTACAACAATGCTTGCATAAAGATCTGTACACTCAATGACTCCTATTGAGGGCACTTAGGGAAAAAATTCTAACTCTTGAATGGGAAAAATGCAAGAGGTTTGCTACAATTGAAATCTAGACTCCCATAAATGTGATGGGTAGGTGCATATTTATAGGTGACGGACAGACATTGCGTTAACGAGGCATCGTCAATGCAGGTCAAAATGTGTCAACGGGGCCTCATGGATGAAGCCTTGTTGACAAATTTGGCTGCATCGATGAGGCCTTGTCAATGTAGCTAACCAACAATGACTCATCATACCCCCACGACTAAATGAAAAATCATCCTTGAGTTCTTTTGCAAAATTTGAAAGGTATGATTTTATTGATTGACTTTTCTTTCAACAAAACAAACTTAATTGACTTGACAAAAAATGGAGTGCCTGGGTGTACGAATATACAAATTACAAAAATGGTGGTGTTCATGACTCAAAATTGAACACCATGATACAACTCTTCAAAATTTGGGCAACACATTACTTGATGATGTAAAGCTTGTTCGAGAAGATCAAACAATCCTAGGCGATGATGGTTCTTGAGTGTAGTGATTGAAAACGTTGGTGGCTAGAACACCGAGAGGTCACCGGGCATACAGCCTAACCCCAAATCCGTGCGAGGGCCGAGTTGGAGAAAAACAAAAATAGGGTGCCCTGAATGGTATGGTCAATTAGATAGGGACTTAATCGATGTACAATAAGCTTTCGTAAACAATCGTTTTAAAGATATTATGTGTAAATTAAGCAATAAGCGATAAACATAAAATGATAGAGAATAATGCAAAAGATGATAATGGCAAAACAAAATGAATAGGCTTGAGTGAGAAGGTGCACCATCCCAAGATCGGGGGTTTTGATCTTTGTTTGGCTGAAGATGTACAGTATGGACAGGCATAGCTTACAGCGAAGTGATATGGTCACAGCTCCTTGAATTGCTATCAACAGCTTGCTAATAGGAACCTTCTTCTTTCCAGTTTCTTAACCAAAGCTAATCGCCAAAAAGCCACAATGCCAAAATGCCAATCTTAAAAGCAAGCTTTTTGATTTTATCCATTGAAGAGATGCTGGGATGAGAGTGACCATTTCCAACAAGTTCTGGGGCTAATCGAAGATGTTTTGAGGCTTTCACATGAGTGTTACGCTACTTACGCTGTCCAACGTATTGGCGTAGTGTAAACAACCACATGCCATGCTACGCTATGCTGCGTAACGTAGTGTAGCATACTTGCTAGTCCTGAAAGAAATTCTTCCTAAAAGCCAAGAATACCTGCTTGAGGCTTGGCTAGACACGCAACTTTTGCAATTGAAAACCCTGTCTTCCATGTTGAAGGGTCTTAGGACCTATTGAGTTCATCCTTGGGATGCTTTGATGCTTTGTGCCCTTGCTACACTATGCAGCGTAGCACAATGTAGTAGCCATTGTGATAGGTATTCTTGTTTGATTTGTAATGTTTTATCCAGAAAGTTTGCTTGGGGCCCAAGGGCGAAGTGGGATAGGCAATCTTAGAGGTCGAAGTGTGGCCAAGTGCAATTCCTTTGCTAGAACCACTTGACAGAGGACCTTCGTGCATTCTGTCCCCACTATGCTATGCTACGCTACGTAGTGTAGCACCTAGTTTGGCCCAAATTCTCGTAGTGTAGCACCTAGTTTGGCCCAAATTCTAACTTAGTTTGCAAACATTTTGTTAGTCATGTCCTGGTGTGGTAGTAGAGAAAACCTGTTTAATGGTTGAAGCATGGGAAAATATGTTTTCTCCGTCAGAGTTATTTGAGTGGGAATATTATTAGAGTACATCCCTACTACATCGCACTATGCTACATATCGTAGCATAACATAGCACTCAAATTGAAATGATTTCTGACAAAACTTGGCACATTTTGCTGCATCACGTTGTCCATGCATTAAGGATGAAGTGGGGCAGATATCCTGGAGGGCTGAGTCATTTTCAATCTGCATCTTTGGTGCTCGATTAGTCTTCTCAATGCCTGCTACGCTCTGTAGCATAGTGTCGCATAATAGGTCTCATAGTTAGAAAAGTTGTCAAACTGTTTCGCTCATCCTGAATACTTTTGACAACTCCTAGCATGGTCCTTGGGTAGACTGTCAGCTGGGTCAAGTGTCAAGCTAGGCAAACTAGGGGTTGTAGCAAGCCTGTTAGACTAGGAGATAGAAAATTTGCAAGACTGTACAATCTAACCCTAGTGCCTCTTTCATGCAAACTAGCCTTTTGGCTGGGTGCTACGTTGAATGTGCTATAGAGGATGGTGGGTAGGCCCAAAAGTGGCTTTGAAGCATTAGGACTTTTGGGGTGCCATATTGTCTGCACAGTACAATATGACACCACGCTTGTATAGATCATTGCCTAAATTCTAGGACTGCTGAATCATGAGAGTTCCAAAATTTATGGTGTTTCAATGGCTCCTCTTTATTGATGTCTGGAGGATCTTCCTGAGAGACGTCGACAAACAATTAGAAAAACCATGAATAACTAAACACTGACATCACTCTTTAGTGCCCACTTAGACCATGCTTTTCTATGCTTAAGGGTGCTTAGAGGGCGATGTAGGATAAGGGGGGCAAGGGATGGATTTAAGAAAATAGGTCCAATGAAAGGAAAAATGCAACACCTTGAAAAATTGTTGCCATAGCATGACCCCTCGTTGGAGTGCTTATGAGGGAGTCAACATGCATGGGTGTATTTCTTCATTGGCCTTTAACCTCTTACTGGAATGCTTAGAGATAGTTGATTTATGGCCGAAGCAATTGTGAAGCAGCACGCTATGCCATTTGTTTTAGGCAATTTTTTTTGGAGCTTTTCTACTCTTTTGCATTTTTTGTACTTTCCCTTTACTATACACCCACGTTCACTTGCAAACAACTTTGTTGTTGTTGCAGGACACGTGTTTCCTCGCCAAGATGAGTTGTGTTACATCCATGTGATGCTTTGACCTACTTGCAGATGCTTCCCATGGGGCGAGTTGTGTTACGCCCATCATAGAATTGGCGGTTGGGCATGCGGAATGGCTTATGTGCATTGGGAAAGCTTCAAAAGGGGATGTGAAAAATTGCAAGTATAGGGAATGATGGTTAAGTTGGCTGAGAGGGAGGGTAGGGTATGCACCCTCAAGTAACTAGGCTGATCAAAGTGGATGCTTCGAAGTAATGTAGTACCTTGCTTTCATGGTGAAACACATCTTTGAACGATGCCATCTTGGCTTTTCTCTTGCAAACATAACAGAGAGAAAAAAATAACCATCGAGTGAAGTGAGGTTAAAATGCTACTTGCTTTGGACATCGCGAGAGTGGAAAGTGTTGTCTCTGAAATGTGCGATGTCCAAAGCAGGAAGGCTAGAATGATTAGCATCAAAGAGAGTAGAAGCGATGGTGATGTAGGTTCTTAGGATTCCTCACCCAAGGCAAACATCTTGTAGTCCAACTACAAAGGGAGAAGCCTAATAGCTGAATGCCTTCATGACTCGGACGATGGCAAGGGCTCGTGGATGACAGCACTATGGTTGGGCCACAATAGTGCTAGGACTCTAGCAGCAGGTGTTGACAACAAGAGCTACTGCTGGGATGACTGGCTATGGTAGCAGTAGCTCTGAAAGGTTAGCAAGATGTCAAATGACATCTCTGAAAGATCAGAAAGATGCCAAGTGATGACATGCTATATAGTAGATGTGTCGACTAGGCCGTGTATATGGGGCCCCATATACGTGGCCGCGTCGATGCGGACCCATCGACGTAGCCTTCCTACGTTGACGTGGCCCCATTGATGCAGCCGCCTATCTCAGCCTATAAATAAGAGGGTCTTCCGCCTCATTTAGGCACCTTTCTGGTTAATTGTAGTGAAGCCCTTTCATTTTGTTTCCATAGAAGGTAGATTATTTTCCTAGTGCATGCTCAAACATGAGTGCTAGGATCATCCATCATGAGCATGGTAATGTGGCTAGCAAAGCTTGGTAGGAGTGTCTCTACTATAATAGCTATAGTATCAGTGGCCAAGTGTGACCACATAATCACATTAAAGTTCTCAAGAAAGTATGCTAAGAACTCTTTGGTCCTAGGCTTGAACCATAAAGAGTCATGATCAAAGATCATGTTGGGAGACAAATTGTTTTGTGCTGGCATACCTATGCAGCAAAAAATCCCAACTAGTTCCACAACTATTAGAATAGGCTTCAAAAAGGTCATGCATAATTAACAAAAGAAGCCATTAAAACACAAGATAACAATGAATAAAATTTAGTAACACTTAAGCAAAATAACAAAGTATAATGTCAACTTGGCAATATAAAATTACACAACCAAACTCATTCTCTTCAACCATAAGAAAAAACCAAAATTCATCTTATTGACATTTTTATAAAGAACCAAGTAGCCTAAAACAATTAGGACAATCCCATAGCTATGAAAGAATGCATAAAAAGTTACACATATTTCTCTTTCAAGTACCAAAAAATGGAAATAATCTTGTAATAGATTAAACTCCAATCTAACAATGCTTTAAAAATTGTAAAATATTAAAAGCTTTAGCTTTAATTTAACTAAAATTTTGCTAGAAAGACCAGATTATAATGAAACAACTATAGTAAAGACTCTAGGAAAGCTAGAGAAAAACTTTTTAAAAATTCAAAATGCTAAAAAGGACTCTTGTACACCATGTAAATGACCTCTAGAAACCCTAAACATAGTTCAAAATAGACCAAAAGTGATTAACACTACCAATGTAGGGTAGGAAGCCTGCAAGCTCAAGAATTAAAATTGCAACTATACAGGAAGTTCACATGGCCACAAAAATTCATGAAAAAATTCTTTAAATTTTTTTGTAAGTCTATGCATTACAAACCAACAAAAATAAACTGAAATCACACTCCAATATTGCAACAACAAGCCTAAAAAATTTTTAAATTATGACCTAGAATCACTTGATTTTTTTTTTGAGAAAACCCAATTTGTAGTGAAAGAACTATAGTAAAACCTTCAAAAAAATTGTAGAAAGAATTTAAAAAATTCCAAATCTTGTGTAAAGCCCTTCTACACTATCCCAGAAATTTCTAAGGTTAGGACATTGCCAAAAAAATTACGAAGGTAGGACAAAGTTGTCAATTTTTTAAGGAAAAAATATCAAAAAATAGAGAAAATGCTATGCATTGGTATATGGAAAAAATCATAAACAACTAATGGGAGCCACAAGAATAGTGATTCTACCTCCAATGTAGTTGTTAAACCTCATACAACAATCCCATGAACTCAAAAGTTGCAAATTGTGTGCAATAACGTTAATAGAAATAGCAAAGTTTGGCTTTTTTCTTTGACAAATTTAGGGCAAAACTGCATAGAATGGGCTTGTAAAAAATTCAAATTTTCATAGAATCTAGCCCTGAATCCAAAACATCTATGGCAATTGTTAAAATCAAAAGTAAATAACCATATATATCAAACTTTTGTATAACTTGATAACATAATGTTAGTCATTAAAATGGAACCGTCACTTAAAAAAAATAGAATTTTAGAATCCGCTACTTTTATTTACCATCAAGTTAACGTGGGCTACTCTGCAAGTAAGATATGATTCTGGTTTTTCAAAGTAATTGCAACGTTATTCGGTCTAGTTATTACATTTATAAACGTATGGGCCACATTGGACATTGGGCAACCTAAATGTCGCTGAATTTGGTCGCAAGGAACCCTTACCAGTTTAGCCAGAAAACCTTAACAGAATTGCACACCGAAAGTTTACGATACGTATTTTATTTTTTTTAATTTTTTTTAAACAAAAGTGCATGGGTTTTCCATTTGTTTTTCGGGCTGGGATAGGACAACTACCATTAAAGCTGAGAATCGTATTTTCCAACTTGCTTAAAAGATAACCGACAATGCCATGCATTGGGCAAATACCGATCAAAAAATATACATATTTATTTATTTATCCGAAAATGCAGTTGTTGATCAACGGTCGGTCAGGGAACGCTGAATTATATATACAACCATAAGTTGTTAGCCTGACCAAAAGTGCAAGCGCGGTTTGAAAGAAGCTCTTTCTCTGTTCGGTCACTGTTGCTATTTTGAGATTCTTCTTCTTCTTAGATCCCAATTTCCTTATTACTGAAATTTCAATATTATTGCACGAGTAGTAGCTTTACTTCCATTTTGCTACAGCTTGTGTTAGATTTTGACAGTGAAAATGGAGAACATAACGACCCAGCATCCGAGCTTACTTCAGGAATCCATAATGATCAATGGTGCTCTTTTGTTTTTAATTCCTGAAATCCATATATGATTTTCATGATATGAATTTTCTGTTGCTTGTGATTTTAGTTTCTGTAGTTTAATGTTTTGATTATTGTGCAGCATGGAAAATGAAAATATAAAGCAAAAGGTAGGATTACTGTGACCTCAGTCTCTGCGGTTCAAATTTTTTTATAGTTACTTTTGCCTTGACTATGTATAAAATCTTCTTCTTTGAAAAGAAGAAGGCCAGACTACTGCTATAGAAAGAAGCGAAATCGCCGAAGTTCACGAATGCAAGGTCTTTCAATCTGAGAACCGAAGTAAGGAAATTAATTGGTCAAACATCGGGTTAATTTTTCTCCACTACTTGTAATGTACGCTAGTAAGTGTTTTACCAATTGAAAATCTTGAGATGGCATTGCAGCAACGTGGACAGAAAAAAGAACAAAAATTCATGGAAAAACTATTCCTGAGTTTCGAGGAGGAGCAAAAATTGAGAATTCCAATAGCTCAAGGCTTACCACTCACCACAGATGAACCTAGGGTAACATACTAAAATCATGATAGTGTATCAACTTGGGGGTCAACAGCACAAGGCAATTGTGTTTTTGTTTTTTAATTTTAAATTCTTCACATAATAAACTAAATCAAAGATTTTACAGTATCCGCCAAAGCCTCCTGTTAAGGAGAACACAGAGCCACTGAACTTGAAACTTTACTCGGAAATTAGAGCTCAGGAAAGAGCAGGGTTTGATATCAAGGTAATTCCCTAATTCTACTTTACTCAAAAAACATGCATACAATGTTTAATTAAGTTTTTGTTTTGCATTACTGCTCATTTCTTAAATAGTAGTTCTCTTCTAAATTTGGAATTTTTGTTTTATTGGGAGTAGATGAAAATGAAGCAAAAATACATCGAAGAATACAAGTTAGTGGAAGAAAGAATGCGAAAGGTAAGAAACATACTTGCCCACATCTCTATGATGAATTTTTAGAATGTACATGACATTGGTTGAAATGTTTTGTTTGCAGAAAGCTGAAACAGAAGAAATTAGGAAGTTACGCAAGCATATGGTTCCCCTTGCTCAAATCATGCCATTTTTTGACAAACCATTGGTATCCAAGAAGTAAAATCTCCAACCTTACGTTTTTTGACATTCCTCTGGAATTGTTCACTTAAGTGGCTTTAAATTTTCTGTAGATTTTATCACTGTAATTGGTGGATCATCTAAGTGATGATATTTTATGTCAACTTTTTTCAGATCTGACAAGCCTCTAACTGTCCCCATGGAGCCCAGAGTGGGTGCGTCAAAGGGTAGATGCCTTCTGAAAAAAGACAATCAGAGAAGCTAATCCACGAGCATATGATTAGGATGATAGTTATGTCTCTTTCTTTTCAATCCAGTTTACATCTTGGAATGCGAGATAACACCAGTTTAAAGTTTTGTTTGGAAGAAGCAACCCTCAGCAGGCGTTAGCATTGCGTAGATTTATGCTTATTCTGTATGTGGACTAGTTGGATTCTAGTTCAAACTAGTGACTAAATAGTTTGAATGCTACGTTGTATCTCATTACCTGGTTCTTAGTGGATTTGAATCTCGTTATGTTGGATCTCATTACCTGGTTTTCATGTACACTATAATTTGCTGCCCTCGTTTTCATACGTTGTGCAAAATTATTAGCACGTTGAAGGATAGGTCTTCCCTTTCTTTCTTCTTGGAATGATCTCTAAGAGTATAAGATACGATATAGTTTAAACCATCGCTTTTTGGTCATTATTATATATCTTAGTAGGATTGGGTCTATCCTAATGTAAAGCAAATCTAAGGATTTGAATCAAATAGGATAACGAGAAGTGGCTGTAAGAAGCTTATTGTTTGATTTGTTTTGGCGCAAGTCATTTATGGGTTAGTAAAGCTAAATAAAATTCTATCTTATAATATGGTAACATTAAAAAAAAGATTTCATCCATAAAGTTAAATGCAAACCATCACTAAGGCAAACACAGTTATAGCACTTACAGTTTAGTAAACATGGTCGGTTCCAAAGTTGGGCAACCAGACAATTGGGCTCTCTCTCTGCCAAGGGCTGGTTCATGTGGTGGATAGTCCATCTGCTGTCAAGGTTATCCGTATGTTCTTTCTGTGGCTTCTTGTCTTGCTATTTTGGGAAATGTTAGGGGAGATGATTCTTCCTTCATATTTTCAAAGTACCCCACCAATTTCTTCACGCTTCCAGCTGATGCAGGCCATTTAGTTTGGGGTACAAAATTTTTAGAATCATAGCAGGCCATTTAGTTTGGGGTACAAAATTTTTAGAATCATAGCAAAATCCACTGGTTGTTTCTGTTTTCGTGCATTCAACTACCCAATCATGCTAACACATTTCATAAATTGTTTCGGTGAAAAAAAATAAAACAAAATATGGCAAAACTAACATAACGGCCCAGGAAAATGCAGACTCTAATCAACGGTTAGGAAACAACGGTCAGGAAACATGGGATCATATGTAAAACGATAAGATGCTAGCCTTGGTAGCAACTCACGAAAAAGTCCATGCACAGGTTGGATCCACGTACTGGCAGCAATTAGGCTTATCGGTTTGCAAGAAATAAAATTAGTCCGCTACTTGGGCCAACAAACTATCACGACAAAATCTTATGTGTTGCTGGATACATGTTGAAACGATGTTCTCAAGGATATAAAAGATCCACCAAGACCAACCAGTCATTTTCTAGTTTGTTAAGGCCAAAACAGAGACTAAATACCATGCATATATTCGAAAAATCATAGACACATTGGTACCTTATCCAGCAAACAAAGGCTACTGAAAAAAAGAACAAGAAAGTCAAAAATTGCAAGAGAATCCAAACGTACCAACACTAAAGATGGATTCCTGAAGCAACGTCGGATCCTGGGTCGTTATATTCACCATTTTCTCTGTCAAAATTTAACACAAGGTGTAGCCAAATGGAGGTAAAGGTATTACTCGTGCAAATTTCAGTATTATGGAAGTTGGAATTGAAGAAGAAAATCTTAGAACAGAGAGATTCTTTCAACCAGCGCATGCATTGCTGGTTGTTACAAAGGTACCATTTTCTTGTTTTTCAAGTTGTAGGACCTGAGTCTAAGCTTTAGGATAATCACTTGTAAAAAGTATGACCTAGGTTCAAGCTAGCCTCCCAGAAACCGCCTTATCAAAATGAGCATTAACCATTAACCTCTCTGGATAGTTTGATCTACAAATCTAGCATTTTATGGTTTCATATATAACCCCATGTTTTCTTATCAGAAGCAACATTTTCCTTTTCGCCATTTTCGCTTTCAAAATACAACACAAGCTGTTACCAAATGGAAGTACAGCTATTGAAATTTGAGTATTACAGAAGTTACTATGGAAGAAGAAGAATCTCAAAATAGCAAGAGATCGATGGTAAAGGAAGTTGCTATTCAAGAAGAAGAATTTCAAAATAGCAAGCTGGCATCATATATAATGCCACGTTTCGTAACCGTTGATTAGAAACTGCATTTTCAAAACATAAATAAAGATATATATATCCATAGATTGAGAAATCTACAATAAATGTCGAGGTAATATTGAAGCCTATTCAATATGGGATTTGGATATTTGATCCAATGAAGAGTTCTATATTTTTATTGATTTTTTTAGTTTAATATATTGTATATTGCTAATTTTGATGCCAGCAAAAAACTAAAATTTATATATTTGATTTTCCACTCTAATTGAGGTCTTAGATGAAAAAAAATGGAAAATGCCACTGTTAATGTCAACACTCCCATGCTAGCATGTGGCCATTATTGATAATGTTTGATCCCATGACAATTAAGAATTCTTGAGTTTTAAACCCATACAAATTATTTTCTTAGCTGTAGTCGGTCCACCTATGTGTTATTGGCAATTAAATTTAATAGCATGCTTTCTCCAAAATCTTTTTCTTTTTTTATTAAATATGAATTTTGAGCGGTTGAGAAAGAATGTGTGTGGGTAAACAACAATCTTGGGTGAGTACTATCATTGGGTGTTGGTTTCTATAATGTTGTTATTTTAAAGGGATTGTTATGACGTGGGAGCAAAATAATGCTAATGATAATAATCATAATATTAGCATATTCTACCTCTGCAATGACAAGGCTAGGTGATGAGCGGTGAGGTACCCCTACGCCCAACCATATCAATCATGAACCGTTCACGTTTGATTTGGTCAAATTCTATAGACTTTATTGTTTCTAGTGCACTATCCTTTTAAGAAGTCAATATAGCCTTAAGCTCAACTGTTGTCCTTCCAATAACACTTGGGACATTTGTTGGTATGGTTAAGTGTAATTGAGGCATCTGATTTTTATCAGTTTGTATTTTATGTTTTGGGTGCTCGAAATATAGGTAAAAGGAATTTGATTAACTAATCTAAATTAATTAATTAACTACTATTTAACTAATCCTAACATAAGTATATCTTCCCACTTTTTGTACACATCATGAACCCATGTATCCACTACTGGGTGACCAAAGGCTATGCTACTGGATGTACTAAGCGATAACACTACGTGTTACACTCGAAGTGGTCGTACTTATGTATTTAATCTATCTACCCTAATAATCTCATTAACTCAATTGCTAGAAAATAATTGCAAAATAATTGAGAATAATTAACAAATAATTGAAAATATTAAATGCATTAATAAAAGAGCTAATCTAATCAAAATGTTACAAGGTTTATTAAAAAGCTCATCTTTATTGTCGCACACACTGCCATGCTCAGGTACAACAATGCTCGCATAAGGATCTATACACTCAATGACTCCTATTGAGGGCACTTAGGAAAAAAATTCTAACTTTCAAATGGGAAAAATTCAAGAGCTTTGCTACAATTGAAATCTAGACTCCCATAAATGTGATGTGTAGGTGCGTATTTATAGGTGATGAACAGACATCGCGTTAACGAGGCATCGTCGATGTAGGTCAAAATGTGTCAACAGGGCCTCATGGATGAAGCCTTCTTGACAAATTTGGCTGCATCGATGAGGCCTTGTCAATGTAGCTAACCAACAACGACTCATCATACCCCCACGTCTAAATGAAAACTCATCCTTGAGTTCTTTTACAAAATTTGAAAGGTATGATTTTATTGATTGACTTTTCTTTCAAAAAAACAAACTTGATTGACTTGACAAAAAATGGAGTGCCTGGGTGTACAGATCAACACATTACAAAAATGGTGGTGTTCATGACTCAAAATTGAACACCATGATACAACTCTTCAAAATTTGAACAACACATTCCTTGATGATGTAAAGCTTGTTCGAGAAGATCAAACAATCCTAGGCGATGGTGGTTCCTTAGTGTAGTGATTGAAAACATCGGTGGCTAGAACACCGAGAGGTCACTGGTCATACAACCTAACTCCAAATCTGTGCGAGGGCAGAGTTGAAGAAAAACAAAAATGGGGTGCCCTGAATGGTATGGTCAATTAGACAAGGACTTAATCGGTGTACAATAACCTTTCATAAATGATCGTTTTAAAGATATTATGTGTAAATTAAGCAATAAGTGATAAACATAAACTGATAGAGAATAATGCAAAAGATGATAATTGCAAAACAAAATGAATAGGCTTGAGTGAGAAGGTGAACCATCTCAAGATTGGGGGTTTTGATCTTTGTTTGGCTAAAGATGTATAGTGTGGACAGGCATAGCTTACAGCGAAGCGATATGGTCACAGCTCCTTGAATTTCTATCAACAGCTTGCTAATAGGAACCTTCTTCTTGCCAGTTTCTTAACCAAAGCTAATCGCCAAAAAGCCACAATGTCAAAATGCCAACCTTAAAAGCAAGCTTGTTGATTTTATCCATTGAAGAGATGCTGAGATGAGAGTGACCATTTCCAACAAGTTCTGGTGCTAATCGAAGATGTTTTAAGGCTCTCACATGAGTGTTACACTACTTACGCTGCCCAACGTATTGGCATAGTGTAAACACCCACATGCCATGCTAGGCTATGCTGCGTAATGTAGTGTAGCGTACTTGCTAGTCCTAAAAGAAATTTTTTCTAAAAGCCAAGAATACCTGTTTGAGGCTTGGCTATGCAAGTAACTTTTGCAATTGAAAACCCTGCTTTCCATGTTGAAGGGTCTTAGGACCTATTGAGTTCATCCTTGGAATGCTTTAATGCTTTGTACCCTTGCTACGCTATGCAGCGTAGCACAACGTAGTAGCCATTGTGATAGGAATTCTTGTTTGATTTGCAATTTTTTATCCAGAAACTTTGCTCGAGGCCCAAGGGCGAAGTGGGACAGGCAATCTTAGAGGTCGAAGTGTGGCCGAGTGCAATTCCTTTGCTGCAACCACTTGATAGAGGACCTTCGTGCATTCTGTCCCAACTATGCTATGCTATGCTACGTAGTGTAGCACCTAGTTTGGCCCAAATTCTAACTTAGTTTGCAAACATTTTGTCAGTCATGTCCTGGTGTGGTAGTAGAGCAAACCTGTTTAATGGTTGAAGCATGGGAAAATATGTTTTCTCTGTCAGAGTTATTTGAGTGGGAATATTATTAGAGTACATCCCTGCTACGTCACACTATGCTACATACCGTAGCATAACATAGCACTTAAATTGAAATGATTTCTGACAAAACTTGGCACATTTTGCTGTGTCATGTTGTCCATGCATTAAGGATGAAGTGGGGCAGATATCCTAGAGGGCTGAGTCATTTTCAATCTGCATCTTTGTTGCTTGATTAGTCTTCTCAAGGCCTGCTACGCTCTGTAGCATAGTGTCGCATAATACGTCTCATAGTTAGAAAACTTGTCAAACTGTTTCGCTCATCCTGAATACTTTTGACAACTCCTAGCATGGTCCTTGGGTAGACTGTTAGCTGGGTCAAGTGTCAAGCTGGGCAAACTAGGGGGTGTAGCAAGCCTGTTAGACTAGGAGATAGAAAATTTGCTAGACTGTACGATCTACCCCTAGTGCCTCTTTCATGCAAACTAGCCTTTTGGCTGGGTGCTATGTTGAATGTGCTACAGAGGATGGTGGGCAGGCCCAAAAGTGGCTTTGCAAGCATTAGGACTTTTGGGGTGCCATATTATCTGCATGGTACAATATGACACCACGTTTGTAGAGATCCTTACTTAAATTCTAGGACTGCTGAATCATGAGAGTCCCAAAATTTATGGTGTTTTAGTGGCTCTTCTTTGTTGATGTCTG
The DNA here is from genome assembly GCA_015680685.1 of Gnetum montanum. Taxonomy (NCBI): domain Eukaryota; kingdom Viridiplantae; phylum Streptophyta; class Gnetopsida; order Gnetales; family Gnetaceae; genus Gnetum; species Gnetum montanum. Next base: position 3,144 of record MNCI01005009.1, on the reverse strand, counting down.
GAGGATCTGCTTGAGAGACGTTGACAAAGAATATGAAAAACCATGAGGAACTAAACACTGACATCGCTCTTTAGTGCCCACTTTGACCATGCTTTTCTATGCTTAAGGGTGCTTAGAGGGCGATGTAGGATAAGGGGGGAAAGGGATGGATTTAAGGAAATAGGTCCAGGGAAAGGAAAAATGCAACACCTCGAAAAATTGTTGCCATAGCATGACCCCTCGTTGGAGTGCTTATGCGGGAGTCAACATGCATGGGTGTATTTCTTCGTTGGCCTTTAACCTCTCACTAAAAAGCTTAGAGATGCTTGATTTATGGCCAAAGCGATTGTGAAGTAGCATACTGTGCCATTTGTTTTAGGTAGTTTTTTTAGGAGCTTTTCTACTCTTTTGCATTTTTTGTACTTTCCGTTTACTAAACACCCACGTTCACTTGCAGAAAACTTTGTTGTTGTTGCAAGACACGTGTTTCCTCACCAAGATGAGTTGTGTTACATCCATGTGGGGCTTTGACCTGCTTGCAGATGCTTCCCATGGGGCGAGTTGTGTTACGCCCATCATAGAATTGGCGGTTGGGCATGTGGAATGGCTTATGTGCATTGGGAAAGCTTGAAAAGGGGATGTGAAAAATTGCAACTATAGGGAATGACGATTAAGTTGGCTGAGAAGGAGGGTAGGGTATGCACTCTTAAGTAGCTATGTTGATCAAACTGGATGCTTTGAAGTAATGTAGTACCTTGCTTTCATGGTGAAACACATCTTTGAACGATGCCATCTTGGCTTTTCTCTTGGAAACACAACAGAGAGAAAAAAATAAGCATCGAGTGAAGTGAGGGAAAAATCCTACTTGCTTTGGACATCGCCAAAGTGGAAAGTGTTGTCTCTGAAATGTGCGATGTCCAAAGTAGGAAGGCTAGCATGGGTTTTGATAACATTAGGCCAAAATGATTAGCATCGAAGAGAGTAGGAGTGATGGTGATGTAGGTGCTTAGGATTCCTCACCCAAGGCAAACATCTTGCAGTCTAGCTACAAAGGGAGAAGCCTAATAGCTGAATGCCTTTATGACTCGGATGATGGCAAGGGCTGGTGGATGACAGCACTGTGGTTGGGCCACAATAATGCTGCGACTCCAGCAGTAGGTGTTGACAATAAGAGCTACTACTGGGATGACTGGCTATGGTAGCGATAGCTCTGAAAGGTTAGCAAGATGTCAAATGACATCTCCGAAAGATCAACAAGATGCCAAGTGATGACGTGTTATATAGTCGATGCGTCGACTAGGCCGCGTATATGGGGCCCCGTATATGTGGCCACGTCGACGCAGCCCCATCAACGTAGCCTTCCTATGTTGACGTGGCCCCATTTACGCAGTCGCCTATCTCAACCTATAAATAAGAGGGTCTTCCGCCTCATTTAGGCACCTTTCTGGTTAGTTGTAGTGAAGCCCTTGCATTTTGTTTACGTAGAAGTTAGATTATTTTCCTAGTACATGCTCAAACATGAGTGCTAGGATCATCCATCATGAGCATGGCAATGTGGCTAGCAGAGCTTGGTAGGAGTGTCTCTGCTATAATAGCTATAGTTCTAGTGGCCAAGTGTGACCACATAATCACATTAAAGTTCTCAAGAAAGTATGCTAAGAGCTCTTTGGTCCTAGGCTTGAACCATAAAGAGTCATGATCAAAGACCATGTTGGGAGAAAAATTGTTTTGTGCTCACAGACCTATGCAGCAAAAAATCCCAACTAGTTCCACAACTATTAGAATAGGCTTCAAAAAGGTCATGCATAATTAACAAAAGAAGCCATTAAAACACAAGATAACAATGAATAAAATTTAGTAACACTTAAGCAAAATAACAAAGTATAATGTCAACTTGGCAATATAAAATTACACAACCAAACTCATTATCTTCAACCATAAGAAAAAACCAAAATTAAGCTTATTAACATTTTTATAAAGAACCAAGTAGCCTAAAACAATTAGGACAATACCATAGCTATGAGAAAATGCATAAAAAGTTACAAATATTTCTATTTCAAGTACCAAAAAATGGAAATAATCTTGTAATAGATTAAACTCCAATCTAACAATGCTTTAAAAATTGTAAAAAATTAAAAAATTAAGCTTGAATTTAACTGAAATTTTGCTAGAAAGACTAGATTATAATGAAACAACTATAGTAAAGACTCTAGGAAAGCTAGAGAAAAACTTTTTAAAAATTCAAAATGCTAATAAGGTCTCTTGTACACCATGTAAATGACCTCTAGAAAACCTAAACATAGTTCAAAATAGACCAAAAGTGATTAACACTACCAATGTAGGGTAGGAAGCCTGCAAGCTCAAGAATTAAAATTGCAACTATACAGGAAGTTCACATGGCCACAAAAATTCATGAAAAGTTATTTAAAATTTTTTGTAACTCTATGCATCACAAACCAACAAAAATAAACTGAAATCACACTCCAATATTGCAACAACAAGCCTAAAAAATTTTCAAATTATGACCTAGAATCACTTGATTTTTCTTTTGAAGAAACCCAATTTGTAGTGAAACAACTATAGTAAAACATTCAAAAAAATTGTAGAAAGAATTTAAAAAATTCCAAATCTTGTGTAAAGCCCTTCTACACTATCCTAGAAATTTCTAAGGTTAGGACATTGCCAAAAAAATTACAAAGGTAGGACAAAGTTGTCAATTTTTTAAGGAAAAAATATCAAAAAATAGAGAAAATGCTATGCATTGGTATATGGAAAAAATCATAAACAACTAATGGGAGCCATAAGAATAGTGATTCTACCTCCAATGTAGTTGTTAAACCTCATACAACAATCCCATGAGCTCAAAAGTTGCAAATTGTGTGCGATAACGTTAATAGAAATAGCAAAGTTTGGCTTTTTTCTTTGACAAATTTAGGGCAAAACTTCATAGAATGGGCTTGTATAAAATTCAAATTTTCATAGAATCTAGCCCTGAATTTGATGAGTGGTGAGGTACCCCTACACTCAACCATACGAAATGAGCGTTGCACGCACGATCCGGTCGAGCGCCGCAGATGGACTAGTTGTGGCACCTAGATAGTTAGCCTTAGGTCGCAGTTGGCTATCTTCCTACCTAGACTAGTTTTGCATATGTCATGTATGGTT
>MNCI01005003.1:154553-166811 GCA_015680685.1 Gnetum montanum | reverse complement strand
ATGTCACAAGTGCTCACATGCAACCATATCATAATACATTAATGGACAATGTAAGTATACTAGTGAGTTAATAATGAGTTCATGATCATTATCTTCCACTTAGAGTTAGTGAGGTATAAAACATATAGCTTTACTGGTAGTGAGGCATATGATAAAATAATGTTGGTTGGATTTGAGTGTACTAAAAGTAAATATCATGGAAATAATTAGAAATTCTAATTCTAAGTAGAATGAAAATGTAAGACTATTTTAGCCTAGTGGCAATAAGTATCTATTTTTAGTTTTCCATACACATCATGGGATAATGTAATTGTTACTAAGATTACCAAGTAACTTTACTATTAATGAAATCAAGCAAAGTTACTACTAAGTTACCAAATAATTACACTTTAACTTGAAACCAATTGTACTCATTCTACCTTGCTAATGAGAATTAGGATATTGAATGACTTAGAAATTATACATGACATAGTAAAAGTAAAAAACATGGAAAGTAAGTCTATTCTATGTGAGATGTTGCAATGAATCTTGATCTTTATTGTCATTCATGATTTGTGTCAAGAAATAATGTATTCAAATAAAGATGTTATACAACTATAATTCACCACACTTTGGGCATTCATAAGTAACTCTAACTTTAAAAACCGAATTGCAAGAATTGCACTAATTATTAGTCAAAAACTTATTTTTGACACAACGGTGGGCTCATATTTATAGGTATGACAATGATCCACTACATTGCATTTATGAATTGTATATTAGGCTATGATACTACAGATATGATATCATAGTCCTTAACTTCAACATATGTCATGACTAACTAAAAACTTATCCTTAACTTTAAACAAAAGAAGGATAGACTTCATTACAAACTTATGGGGTTACATGGACTCTAACATCATGACATATATACATGACTAACTCTACTATGAATGCAACATCTTTGTTTGAGTGGTATTCCAAAATTATCATGTAGCACATGATTGATACAAAACAAAAACAAAATAAAGCTTAATGTAGCTTCTTCATGTTCTTAGTGATAGAGGCTCCTTCATTGATCTTTTTCATTTTTCATCTAGCTTCTATAACTATTACCTATTCAATAAAGACATCAACTTTTACTCTTCATTTTAGGATCATGCACCATCTATGCTAATTCAACAATGTTTGCAGGTATTTACACTTTCTTGGGATATGGTATTTGTGGGAACATTTTGTGAGCTTTGACATACCATGCTGTGAATTATATCCTTTCTACCTTAAAGGCTTTGGGCATCTTCTGTAATTCTTGATAATCATTTATTCTTTTGGATAGATTTTTTGCAATATCTTTCTAATGCTAGTAGCTTGATTTGACTACTTAGAGCTCAGAGTTTGTAATGTGAAGTTTCTACTATGCATCTTTCTATTTGCAAACTCATTTTCATACATAGACAATATTGTAGTCACTTATTACTCTAATTCTATCCTTGGATTGATTGCTATCAATATGGCTATGTTAGCAAATTGTAGATTTTCTAACTCCATGTATTTTGTTAAATCTTTTATCTACAAGCCTTTGTTCTTTAGCTTAGCTTTATGGACAAGCAAAATATTGTCCAAAATGGGTTACAAATTAGGTGTTTCTTGTGTGATGGAATTGACTTTTACCTTAACCATCTAGATCTCTTTCTTATTGATTTTCTTGTACATGTTTACTTGATCTCTAAAATGTTTCTTGAGTATTTCATTTTTCTTGGCCTCATTTTACCACATGCTAATTTTAATGATTGACTTTTATTTGGCTAGGCACACTTATTCCATTAATAAGATTTTATTTTCATGGGTTAATTATCTTATGTTAAGGTTGACTCTAGCAAACTACTCTATTAATTGATGGATACTTTTATCAAGTATGTTTTTCTACTTCTTAATGTGTATTAACCTCAAATATTTTGTAGCAATCTACTTATTCTCTTCTTCTAATGCAACAATAGCCTTGGCATGGAAATACATCTAAGCATCTACTACTAATACATTACATACTAGCTTTTCTTTCTCCATGTTTATCTATTTTTGCTTGGTCATCAATTAAGTAATTTGTTCAACTCTAAATTGTGCGAACTAGTCTAGTGTAATTTGTTGTGCAGGATCTTATCTTCTGTCTCTCAATATAGTTAACCCTTCTTGTAGTCTCTACACTTTATTTTTTTCATGTTGGATCCTTGTTTCTTCCATGACCAACATATCATTTGTACATATTAATTCTAATAGCATTGTAGTGATATTACTAGGGATATCAAAAAGATTATACATCACTTATCCTATATATAGCAATCTTTCCTAGTCATTTTCATGTTTAATAGGGATATAATTTCCTTTCTTGATGTTTTGGTTAATGTTTCTAAATATTTAGCTCTAAAAATATCTACCAGTATCTCAACAGGAACATTGAATGACTTCTTTATATGATCAGTTTACTTCTACTATGCCAAGTAAATCTTGGTGTTGCATCACTACTATAGTCAGTTTTCATTGCTAAATCTTGGTCACATAAACTTCCTTACAATATATATTGGGTAGGTATGGGATTATTGACTGACATACAAACTGACTCAAATGGAACAACCNAAGGACCCACTTGCATATCTTTTGGTTGGGTTACTTAAGTTCTTTTTCCTTAGCAATATTACAATCAAATTTTCCTTTGTTTACCCCATCAATGACATCCAATTGTGGACATCTTCACAACATTTTCTAGNATGTCATTGATGGGGTAAACAAAGGAAAATTTGATTGTAATATTGCTAAGGGAAAAGAACTTAAGTAACCCAACCAAAAGATATGCAAGTGGGTCCTTCGCAAAGTAGGCATAGGAATTTTATGCCCTTGCATAACTTCAAACCAAAGAGTCCATGGGCTTTGTGGATGATTAATGGTTATAGAAGGTTAAGTACAAAAATCCAAAAGAAACTAACTAAGAATTCCAACACATCAAACTAGAACATGAAACTGGTAGTGAGGTGAGATACGAAATGCATAGATAGATGGGAGAGAGAGTGAAATGGAGTTCCTAATTAAGGTCACATGAAGCCCCTTGTCTAGAATTTGTGGTTAAATGACTCGATAGAATCCATCCTTAGTCTAGACCAAAACCTACCACGTTTAGTAACTTCACATCATCATTCTAAGACCAGTCCATCCCCTAAGACACAAGAGTTCTTCCATAGAACAACCACTATTTCTTATTAGGGAAGAAGTAGGAAATGAGGAAGGGTCTTAGTTAGAGGGGATGAGTCCCATAACTAGTGCTTCTAGCCCATTTATTTTGTCAAAGGGGTGTGCTTTGAATTTTTATTGTTTTTTTTAATGGGAACCACACCATGCAAAGACACATGCATTTATTTTATCCAAGGGGTGTGCTTTGAATTCTCATCATTTTGTTTCTAATGAGAACCACACCATGAAAGGACTTATTCAACTTCCTTTTACTGATGGACATGAAATGGTAAGAAATTCATGAAAACACACATGCACCCAAGAAAAAAGAAAGGCACAAAGAATACTGAATCCCCTTGAAGCTACACCTTGTTCAAACCTTTGACTGNTTTTGTTTTACAACTTTTTGTTTTACACATTTTTTATTTTACATTTTTTTGTTTTCATGGTATTAATCTTTTCTAAGTTTTTTTACACCATCATTAGTACATTTTCTATTTCTTGAATATTTTACACTTTTATATATTTTTTTAATTTTATTTTATTTTATTTTCTAACTTTTTGTTAATAAGTGCTAGGTACATTGGTAATGTGTTACTTCATGATGGTATGTACTACTTTATTATTTAATTGNGACACCAACAATTAAATAATAAAGTAGTACATACCATCATGAAGTAACACATTACCAATGTACCTAGCACTTATTAACAAAAAGTTAGAAAATAAAATAAAATAAAATTAAAAAAATATATAAAAGTGTAAAATATTCAAGAAATAGAAAATGTACTAATGATGGTGTAAAAAAACTTAGAAAAGATTAATACCATGAAAACAAAAAAATGTAAAATAAAAAATGTGTAAAACAAAAAGTTGTAAAACAAAAAATGTGTAAAACAAAAAATTGAAAAACTGAGGAGCTGCTTATATGGTTAGCATGGGTGAACATCTCCCCCATGACTAAGTTAAAAGGAGGAGATTTAAAATATGGAGCTTGGTTGTCCATTCGATGAGGCTTTTGTTGTATTAGCTGACTTATGCTCATGGAAAGGTTTAATTTGTTAGATGTTGAGTAGTTGTTTCTTCTTTGGGCACTTAGGTTTGTAGATCATCATGGCCCCATAAGAAAAAGTCTCATAAATAATGTAAGGTCATTCCCACAATGTTTGAAAATTAGTTTGTTGAGGTATGTGTGTGGGGTTTTAGTAGAGAACCTTATGTCATGGTTGAAATTTGACTTTTTTGATTTTTAGGTCATGAAACTTTTTGTTATAGGCCTTGTGCAACTTGTTAAATGATAGGATCACCAATCAATTTTCATCTTGTAGGTTGAGATTCATTAATCTTTCCTTTTGAGCTAGCCTTAAGTCAAGGTCAAGGTCACAAGTTGTTGAAAGTGTACAGAGCTTGGACTGAATAGGAAGTGTTGGTAATTTTCTATACACAAGCTCATAGGGAGAATAGTCTACAAGTTTCCATGTTGAGTAGTAAGCCCAAAGTTCATCATTAAGTTTTGTGCTCCAGTCCTTCCTATACTTGCTAACAGTTCTTGTTAGTATCCTTGTGATTTTCCTATTGGAAACCTTAGCTTGACCATTAGGTTGGAGATGATAAGGTGTTGTGAGTTTATGTTTAACCCCCAAGCATTGCATGATTTTCTAAAAAGTAGTGCTTGTAAAGTGAGTTCCATTATCAGAAATTAATGCACATGGCACACCAAACTTGTTTACAACATTTTGTTATATAAACTAAGCAGTAGTAGAAGATGTATAGTTAATGATGGCTATTGTTTCTACCCATTTCATACAATATTCAATAGTAACTATGATGTATGCCTTTTCATTTGACATGAAAATTATGGGATCCATGAAATCAATGCCCCAAATGTCAAAGAATTCCAGTGGTTGAATCCATTGTTGAGGTCCCTCCATTCAAGAAGTCATTCCACCATATCATTAGCATCATTCACAAGAGTGGACATAATGGTGAGCATCCCTAAAGGTTGTTGGCCAATAGTACCCTACCATTAGGATTTTAATGGCTAAGTGTCTTCCAACATAGTGTCCTCCACAAGGACCTTCATGAGCATCTTGGAAAATGCACAACTGATCAACATCAGGGACATCCCAATGAACTAGGCCATCGATGCACACCTTGTAGAGGTGTCCATTAATCTCCATGAAGTGTTTTACCCAGTGAAGAAATTGCTATTTCTTTCGGTGGTCTAACCCTTGTGGAATCTCCTAAGTGAGAAGATAGGTGAGAATGCCATCATACCATTTAGGCTCATTGGACAATTATTTAGTTATAGCCTCAAAAAAGAGGATTTTGTCAAGAAACATATCAAATAACAGATCTTCTTCCTCTTTGTCATCCCATCGCAATCGAGACAAGTAATCAGTGACCACATTCTTAGTTTCCTTTTGATCTACCATTGTAAGATCAAATTCTTGCAAGATCACTAGCCACTGTATGATAGGGGCCTCACCGTTGGCTTGTTCATTAGGAAGTGGATGGCACTGTGGTCCATGTGCATAGACACCTTATATCTAAGCACATAATGCTTGAACTTTTCTAGAGCAAGTACCACTACCATCAACTCTTTTTCTATGGTGGTATAGCTCAATTGTTCATCCATAATGCTTTGGCTAGCATAGTGAATATAATATAGACGTTTCTAGTTATCTAACTATGTAAGCATGACTTCCAAGGCATAATTTGATGCATCTATCATGATATGAAATGGCCTGGACCAGTTAAATGCTTATAGAAGTGGAGTTTCTACAAGCCTCTCTTACAACTATTAGAATGCTTTTTCACATTCCATAATCCAGAAAAAGGGAACATCTTTCTTTGTTAGATCCATGAATAGTTTTATGATCTTAGAGAAATTCTCTATTAATCACTCATAGTAGCTAGTATGTCCAAGGAATGATCAAACATCTTTGATAGTTTTTGGTTGGTGGGTTATTCCTTGGATGACCCTTATTTTCTCAAGGCCTACTCAATTCTTTCTTGCGATATTCTGTGCCCCAATATAATGCCCTCTTGGATTATTAAGTGACTTTTTTACCAATTGAGCCATAGGTTGGTTACAACACATCATTTTAGCACTTGCTCAAGGCTGTCTAGGGCTTGCTCAAATGTAACTTCATAAGTGGAGAAGTCATCCACGAAGACTTCCATACCACTACTGATTTGTTATTGAAAAATGCTTAGAACCAAGCATTGGAATGTGGTAGGAGCATTGCATAGACCAAACGAAATCTTACGGTATACAAAGTCTCCTAGGGACTCGTGAATGTTGTCTTAGCTTGGTCTTCTAGTTCAATTTGGATTTTTTTATAGCCACTATAACCATTTAGAAAGCTATAGTAGCAATGCCTAGATATTGTGTTAAGTACCTGGTCAGCAAATGGTAATGGAAAATGATCTTTGAATGTTGCCATATTTAGTAGTCAAAAATAGATGCAGACCCACCACTTCCCATCTTTCTTTATCACAATTATGAGTGGACTAACCCACTCAGTCTCTGCAATGGGATAAATGAACCCTTCCTTAAGGAGTTGTTTGATTTCCTCCTTAATGATCTGCTTCAACTTGGGGTTCAATTTCCTTGGTGGTTGTCTTTTTGGATTCATGGCTGGATCAATGTAGATGCAATGTTAGCATATCCTAGAATCAATCCCTATGAGTTTAGGATATGATGAAGCAAAACCTGCTAACCAATTTTCAACTACCTTCAATAGCATCTTTTTCTGCTCTAGAGTAAGATTTGCATCGATTATAATGAGTTTTCCATTTTTCAAAAACACATATTCCATTTCAGCTAGCAATTTTTTTAGTTCAAGGGGCTTTTGTTTAAAATTTTTAGGAATTTCCAACTCTTTTCAATGAGTATCATCATTTGTATCATTAGAGAGTTGGTGATGAATTTGCTTGAGTTCATCCATGCTCATGACATATGCATATGTCAGGCTCTCACTTGGTTCCATGTAAAGTGTGCTAATTTTAGAATAAATGGTTAGCCATTGGATGTCCTCTTGTTTTGTGGCTGCTACATATAAAAACCTTTGGATTTCTACTTTTGGCGCATATTGCTTGCATGCAGAGAAAGATGCTTACTTTATGGACTAGTGTTTCTACACATAATTGCACCTTGTATCGCTATACGCGATGCATGGAACTCTCTTCTTCTTGATCTTTTTGAATACATTTTTTAAAAATATTTCTAGGGAAAGATCTCTGATGTCCATTCTTGCATCAATAGTGCTTAGCCATTCCCTTCCCATGATGATTGGAAAATCCCCTTTACAGTTCTCCACCTTAATCACTAGAAAATTGTTAGGATAAGACCACCCACAGACAATGGTCATAATGTCTTCTACTAGTCCCAATGGAACAGTGATGGATTGGTTTGCCAACTCTGATCTTATGTTACTATTATTGAGAGGAGGCAGGTTCTAGGCAGTGTGCATCTCATGAGAAATTAAATTGATACCTAAACCTGAATCAAGAAAAGTCTTGCATAGTTCATTCTTAGTAATCTGCAAATAAATCAGAGAACTTCTAGGATTGGCTAATTTCCTAGGAAGGTTTCTAGCATGGATTCAATTAGATACAGTATTAGTAAGCATGATAGCATGGATCCTAGGCATGTATTGGTTTAAAGGGGACTTGAAGGTGTGTGATATAGAGGAAGATGTAGGAGTAGGGTTGTCAACCATGGGTGTATGTGAGGGCTTAGGTGGATTGCAAGGTCAAAAGAAAGGTCTTTTCTTTAATCAAGTATTAATCTCATTGATTAACCAATCATAAGTTAATAGTTCTCATAGCATTATGTTGTTGTGGTTGAGTTGGTAGTTCACCTTGCATAGGTAGAGCAAGTGGTAGCTATGTAGGTGGAGGAGGAGCATGTGTAGGGATAGAAGGAGGTTAAGGGTAAGAGGTGGTATCCCTTCGTTCATGTGGAGAATGAGGTTGAAAATAATTAGAAGAATGGTAGTGAGGCTGGAAAGTATAGACATGACTAGAGGAGTCACATGGAGACAGTGGTTGCTAAACTTAGTAACCATATGGATTAGGATGTTGATAAGGGTATTGTTGCCTTGGTGGTGCTAGTGCCCATGATTGTGGTTGCTGCCATTGTTGATACTACTCATATGGTTGCAGTGGAGCTCCACTTGGATAATATTGTTGTTGTTGGTGGAACTACCTAAAATTACCTTGAGAATAAGGTAATCTTTTGGATGTTTTCCTTTGTGTAAGTCATGGATTTAAGGCATACATCCTAGACTCCTATAAGTGTGACACAATGGGGAAACATCCCTTAGGATGTACATATTGATAGATGTTACACCCACCATCATCATTTGCTTCACTTTTTGCAACCTCTTCTACTACAACAATCTTGGTCTTACCTTTGTGATAGGCATGTTTAGCTTCCTTGTGCCTCCTGCAATCATGATCACTACCTTGTTCTTTGGACTCTTTAGCAATTTTGAGGATAACTTGAAATATGCTATCAATGGAGTCCCATAATTGATTAACCTTTTTCATAAGTTTAGATTAAAATTTTTGGAGCAACAAGGTTTTCTTATTCATCCCCTCATCAAGTATGGACTCATCCTCACTATTATAGAATTGAACCTCCCTCTTGTGAATAGAAGGATCATGGTTGTGATCTTCTACACTTTCTCTTTTTCTTAATTTGTCCTCCTCTTTAACTCCCTACTTGATTAATTATTGTATCTAATGGACACTTAGTTGTAATATTTTCCCTTGGGCATAAACACTAAGGGTTCTCCTCATTTCTAATTGAAGCCCATCTATTATGTGGCGAAGTTGATCTAGTTGAGAATACCCATGGCCAAGACATTTGTGCATCAAGGAATAATATCAGTTGATGGTGGCATCCAAGGGTTCATGTGTTCCTTGTTTTCATCCTTGGATTTGCTTTCTCAAGTTGAACACTCTGGAGTACGTTTGCTATTTATCATTGAACAACTCCAGCATGGTACTCCATTGTCCAATAGATTTTAGTTTTAAGGATTAGTACCCGTTCTTTTCTTCCTTGATGAGTGTCTTGGGGAACAACTTAAGTTTCTGCCACTCATTCTCTATGTTCTGTAAAGCACGTGCATCTTGGAAAGCTCGAAGATGGTTCTGTGGATCATAGTTATATCCTTGTTCAAATCGAGGAATGTTGTTCATGTCTAACTTTTTGATCCAACTATTCTTCACATGCCTTGTTGAAATTCTTACTACCTCTATGATATTAAGCATACTTTGAGTAGTAAGTAGAGGCTCATTAAGGCCTTGATCATGGTAACTATGATGCCCTCAGCTACCCCTTCATTCATGGTGATGTGTCTCTCTTGAACGTCTATGCCCTAGATCTTGCCTTTCCTGATGATCCCTTCAATCATTTTGATTTTGTCAATCATTTTTCTCATTTTGGTCACCTGCATCACTATTTCACCTTTTGTGATCATGATTAGAGTTAGAAGAAGATGATGATGATGATGAAGAAAAAGAGGAAGGAGAACTAACACCATCATGGTGCCTACTACCACCTCTTTGGTGATTGCAACCATGATCACAATCCTAGTTTTTGTTTGCATCCCTACCTTGACTTGCCTCTCTAGATCCTTCTTTGTCATTGAATCCATTTTTACCAAAACTAGGATTGTGAATTATGGACTGCAAGTTCTATTTTTGACCTCCTTCACTAAAGTCAAAGAGAGGAGTTTCATTAAATGGAAAACCTCCAAAGGAGGATTCTCCACCAGTTTGCTGGTATAAAAAAAATGAAGAATCATTAAATCTATTTCCCTTTGAAAATTCATAGCACTGTTCTAACTATCGATCTTGTAAATGTTGTACTTCAGTGGGATGATAATCCTTGGCATTAGTATCTTGCACTACATACCTAGCATGAAATTCTAGAAGATCATCTTGTATAAGCATTTGGTGGAGCATTGTAGAAACAGATTGATTAGGTGACAACACAATGTTACCCTCTATATCGTGCCATCGTAGCTATTTATGCTGGTGCAAGATGAAGGTGAAGTTTGGTACATACTCATCAGGATGAGCATATACTATTCAATACTATTGAGGCACTGGCTAATAATCTTTATCAGACTTGGATGGAGAATTGCTCCTGTGAGAAAAAGACATTTTTGATTAGATCAGATAAAATGTAGTGTGGTTCTAAATATTGTTGTAGTAATCTTTAAGATGTGATGTGACTCTAAGGTTCATTCTAATGATTTAAATAATTTCACTAGGTTCTAGATAGTGCACGAAACAACCAAAAGGTCCTTGACAATAGCATCAATGATGAGCAGTAAGGTACCCCTATGCCCAACCATATGAATCACTAAGGCATTTATGAGTGATACAATTGAATTTCGTGAACCTATAGTTATCTAGTACACTAGTTTTTCTAGGAAGTGAAATGAGCATTGAGAATGTTCGTTGTCTAGCTCAAGGGTATGGTTTAAGTGTAATTGAGGTATATGATTTTTTATCATTTTATGTTTTATAGATGATGTGATCCCCTACAACAAGAATGTAAAGTGAAGTAATTTAAAATCTAATTTTTTATAGCCTATCTAACCTAACACAAGTAACCACCCCACTTTCTTGGATACATTTTGAACAATATAGTGCTACTGGGCTACCAAATGTTAAGCGTTGATAGGTTGCCAAGTACTATATGTATGTTTGAAGTGGTCATGCTTGCATTTATTAACTGTTGGAAAGTAATTTCTTAAGTCAAATACATTAAAGTAAAGTGCTTAAAAGTAAAGTGCATTAAGAAACATTAATCTATTCTCAGTGCTACAAGGATTGTCAAAAGAGTTCATTTTATTCCCATCACATTGCTGCAATTAGGTACATTAGTATTCGAACAAAGAACCATACACACTTAGATTCCTTCTACTAGCACTCAAAAAATATTCTAACTTTGGAGAAAATAAACTGCAAGAGCTTTGCTACTTTGACTAAAAAATGATCAAAAATTGATTCAAAACTAGAACCCATGTGCTATATTTATAAGCCAGTGTATATGCCCCAATGTCAGATACCCGACATCACATCTAGACCTTGACATCACAAGTTTGATGTCATGTACTTGATGTCAAAGCAGAGGAAAAGCAACGAATCATCAATTAGCTATAATGATGAACATTTTTTAAAAAAATTTGTTATGTCCAATCATCATCCTCTTTCACCTACAAGAATATTTAACCATTGGTAATTCTTGTGGATACTATAGTTTTGCTTGGATTATCTCTTACTCTATACATAATAATTTTTTGCTATCCCGATTGACTATTTTAGTAATTTGTTGCAAGTAACCTAGGAAAGGCCTATGGTCTAGTTATGCTAGTAGAGCACTCAATCCTACTAGTTCTATAGTTGGGATTAACTCACTTGGTCATACTTGTTCTATCCTTGTGGCTAAAATGTTTATAGTTGGTGTTCACCCTACTACAGCCTTAGTGCTTACTAGTTTCTCTACTTTATCTTTCTTTAATGTCACTATCTTGGAGATTTTTGCATATGAAGAATTTTTGACTTTTTGGAAGACATCATTGGGATAGCTCAAAATTCCTTCTTATCTACACAACTTTTTGATAAGATAAGGGAATGGTAGAGTGAATTTTCCTATCTTATTCTCTTTAAATCTTCTTTATGTTTCCAGAAATCATAGAAGGGCTATGTTGGCTTGGACTTTTTTCATTTAGATAGTACTTCTTTTTGAATTATAGGTGAAAATTCTATCAAGTCTTTTCATTGAGGAGATATGATATGTTTAAATCTTAAAGTATATTTTTTCTACTATGTATAATCCATTATGCTCTTTTTCTATAGTTTCATATGTCCTCTACAATCATAAATTTATTGCATTTATGTTAGACTATGTGGAGATTTGTGTAATTTTATCTCTAACATTTGGTATATTTAGTACCCTTGTAATTGCTTAAACTAAATATGGCACCATCACTACCTTGATTTTCATGTTCTTGTCAACTTATTTTTTTACCA
>MNCI01005003.1:141792-154521 GCA_015680685.1 Gnetum montanum | reverse complement strand
CCCAAATACCATTCACCATTTCTTGAAATGATTGGCTAAAGTACTAAGTTTCAAGTTGTTGGAAAACTTCTACAAGTGCAAACTCCATGAATGACCCAAAATGAAATTCCACTATATGGTGAAAATGATGAACTTCTCTTGATTGATCTATAGGCATGCATTGAAGAGTGTGAGGCATTATCCTTATTTTGGAGCTAATGGCTTATTAGCTTATGCTTGCATAGAGTGACCTATTACAAGAATGGGGTGATGGATAGAATATTATTATGCTTCTTTCTCTACAAGATAAGCTTGCTCTATGTCTCATCCTTTTTATCTTCCTTTGTGCCTCTTTTCCCTTAGTTTTCAAGCTTTCCTTGCTTTGGGTATTCTTTTTGGTGGCATCTATAATCATAAGAAAATTTAAGATCACCAAAAAATTCTATAAAAAATGGCTTGGAATCCTTCATCGGATTTTGGATTTTGATCAAAAGTATTAGATACAATCAATTTTATTTTTAATTTGAATTGTAGATTTTAAAAAATTTATCATCTAAGGGAAAATTCTTATTCATAAATATCCTTAATTAAATAATAAATTTAAAATAATTTTACCTTGATGATCTATCACTATCTTCAATTTATTGTTTAAAATGTATTTGAATGTTTGATTGGAAAAAATATTAAGTTTGGCTTATATTAGATCAAAATGTAATTATTTTGTATGGTTCGTACCCTTAATTGATCTTTTGTGTTGATGAGCAGTGAGGTACCCCTACACCCAACCATATGAATCACAAAGCATTCATACATGATTTGGTTGAATTCCATGGACTTTATAATTTTCGGTGCAATAGTTTTCTAGGAAGTGAATCTTGCCCTAAGGTCATTCATTGTCTTTTCAATTACACTTGTGAAGCTCAAAGATATGGTTGAGTGTAATCAAGGTGTATGATTTTTATCATTTTAGGTTTTAGGTTCTTTGGTGCTTATAAAGAGAGATAAAGTAGTGTAATGACTAATTTGATTTAACTAACTAACTAATATCTAACTATTCCTAACATAAGCATTTGGTCCCACTTTCTGTACATGCACTAAACCCACGTATCCACTGCTAGGTTACCAAGTGCTATGCTACTAGGCACATCAAGCATTAATGCTGCTAGGATTACCAAGCGGATGCATGTTATGCTCAAAGCGATCATACTTATGTAATTAATCTATCTAACTTATCTTGCTTAATTACCTCATTAGCTTAATTACTGGAAAACATTGAATAATTAATTAAAAATATTGAATGCATAAATGAAACATTTAAGCTATCTAGAATGCTGCAAGGTTTATTAAAAAGTTTCTCTTTATTGCCGCACACACTATCATGCTTAGGTATAACAATGCTTGAATAAGGATCTGTACACTCAATAACTCCTATTGTGGGCACTTGGGAAAATATTCTAGTTCTTAAATGGAAAATCTACAAGAGCTTCACTATACTATGACTAATTGATATCATAAATGTAGCTGGTGAGCACTTATTTATAAGAAAAAAAATGGACTCCACATTGACTGGGCCATGTCAATGCAAGAGACGATGCATCGACGAGGCCATGTCGATAGGGCCATGTTGACAAGGCCTCATCAATGTAGCCTATTATCATCCATCATACCCCCATGACTGAATGAAAACTTATCCTTGATTTCTATTACAAAATTGTAAAGGTACAAGATTATTGATTGACTCTTAACAAAACAAAAACAAACTGACTTGACAAAACTAAGTACCTGAGTGTATAGATCAACTCTTTACAAAGTTGTGGTGTTCATGACAAAAAATTAAAGACCATGACATGACTCTTTAAAATTGGATGGCACCTCCTTTGATGGCATAAAATTTTTGGAGAAGGTTAGATAGTCCTAGGCGTTGGTGGCTCTTAAGGTTT
Organism: Gnetum montanum; assembly: GCA_015680685.1. Lineage (NCBI taxonomy): Eukaryota > Viridiplantae > Streptophyta > Gnetopsida > Gnetales > Gnetaceae > Gnetum > Gnetum montanum. Next base: position 152,602 of record MNCI01005003.1, on the reverse strand, counting down.
TGAGGGAGTTTCACTGGCTTTAGGCATGTGTGGTGACTAAGGTAGCTGTGGCTATTCTATTGTTGTTGCAACTTCTGGTGAGAGGCAAAAGGCATCTAGTAATGCATTCATTTTCTCCTCCTTACTCTTGGGATTGTGCATCATCCACACAGCTTCGCCAATGTGGGCTAGAATGGGCACATCCCAAGGATAGGGAATCATTGGAAATAGCTCCTTAGCATTGATAAACCAAGTAGAAAATTTTTTGCACTCAATGTTAAATACTCTAACTATATCTTTCAGCTCTTGGTATCATTCATTCTCTTGGGCATGTTCTCAACAGTTGATTGTTAATCTATGAATTTTGCCCGAAGAACTTTGAGTTTAGCATTTCCCATTGTAAGCTTGTCTTTGGTGTCCTTATGGTGCTTAAACTTGACCTTGCACAGTAAGTATGAGTTGGCCACTTACTTCTCAAGTTTTGACCATGGCCATCTGGCAGTTAGCATCACCAGGTTTGCATATCAAAGATTGGCCAATTCCATATATTCTATCATTTCTTCAATCTACAACTCCTTTAGGTGGATCTCTGCTCTATTATAGGAATCTATTCCATTGACAATGGATTGTCATACTTCTCTTCCTTATTGGAGTTTCTGGAGGGCCTCATTTACTTTTGCCTTAGCCATTTGAATGTGCTTCTCATTTACTTCTTTTTATAGGCTAACCTAGTCTTTATAATGATTCTTAACTCTTTCAAATTTTAGAGCCTTATTTTTCTAGGCAGCAATCTTAATGGCAGATTTCTGGCATAAGGCTTGAACTTTCTTCATATACAGATTTTGATTTTTTGTAGCCAATTTTCTTAATTCTATTTTTACCCTTGTGAGCTACTCTTGCTATTGATGATGAATTCCTACACATATTATTTTTGTGCATCAACATTGCAGAGATGATGATTTTTTGCAGTCAGCAACTCATTTTCTTAGTGTATCTGAACCAATTCCTATTGAACCAAGTAGGCTTTTACTTCTACTATAGACTAATTGAAGATGGTCATTAGCATTTCCTCCTCATCTTGTATTAGTCATTTTTGAAGTTGTTAAAAATATTCATCTTTAGTTGTTGCTGTGTTGAGGAGCACAGGGTCAACAAAACAACCACTTAGTTGAACAATTTCTAAGGCCAAGCATTGGTTCTATGCTTTGGCTATTTCAAGATACCTTTCCAAGATGATGCACTTGCCCTTTACTTCTTGTAGCTCCAACTAGGTTGTACTGATGTTGTGCAAAAAACCAAAGATATTTGAAATTATTTTCCTGGTCCTTACTAGTCAGTCCAACAATTCTTCATGCTAGGCTGCATTCAATTTTTCACTGACTATGCCTAGGGATGTCTACACATCTTGAAGTGCATATATGTCTAGTATAGACACCAGAAGTGCATTAAGCGCTTCAACGATTTGGTTAACGACTACTTCAATAATGATCTCCTACCCTTGGTATTGCATGACCAATATAATTGCCCCCTCACTTTCCTCCAAATGCATTGAAAAGGAGGTGGCATTTTTAGAGGGTTTTAGGAATAAATCATGTCAGAATAAAGACACCATTACCTCTTGGGCATTGGGGTCTAACCTCATGGATAACTACATTCTTTGGGTAGAGAATATTGGGCCACCTCTTTCCATCTAGCTAATTGTCCAAGCTATCTCATTAAGATGACTCATCGCAAGTTGATATATGGATGGATCTTCCCCATTCATTCTTGCACACTACTCTTTCTCATACAAGAGCTGTTCTTGGATTTCACACAAGTGCTCAATGGCTATGTAGGCCTCTAGCATTGTTTCTTGAGTAGGTGGTGGAGGTGGTGACTAATGCTCCCCTTCTTTAGTCATGGCAGGTATCTTATCCTTTATTATTTCAAGCCATGAGGCTAAAGGACCATGCCTAATTGTGTCATTTGCATAATGGATGATTCCTTCCCTTTTGCAAAGTTTCAGGATGAGGCATGGAAAAGGTAGGGTTTTCCTTTCACATTCATTTTCTTTGAAGTGCTTCTCAATCTATAAATAGATGAGTTGTGGAAAATTTGTTGAAAATCTCCTACTTAGAGCAGTGCATGCTCAGGTAGAAATAGTAGTCACCTTGTTCGACATCACCATTGATTAAGGTGATAGGCCATGATTTTAAAGTATATGCATTCTGCTAGTGTGAGCATGCCAAAGTCCTTATAGTTGACCCCATAATACCATGGGTCCACTTCTTTTTGGCCTTATGGTTAGCTTGTGTTGACAGCTTTGCTAGTTGTTTCCTAGTATTAGGTAACCCCAGTGCTTGTGCGATAGATTTAGTAGAGTAGGAGACTTGAATATCCTTGATCTTCATAGTGGAGTCTGGCCTTCTATTATTCCAAAAGCGATATGTGTCTTCTATGTACCACTCCCCATTGGAAGTGATGACTGGTCATATGAGAGAAGTTTACAATTGTGTTTTCACCTCGAGCATGCTCTAAAAATGGCCCAAAGTTCAGTTCCTAGAGAATTGAGTGTTGGATTTCATGGGGCTTGATGGTATTGAGGTAGGCTTATGTTAGTATGATTTCAAGCCTTGGTATGGGTCCTAGTGCTTCCCCTTGCTACGATTCTTCTAATGGAATTTTTTCTTCACGAATCTATCAAATAGATTCCACTTCAGGCTCCTCTCGAAGAGGTCCCATTACATGGGTTGCCTTTGGTAGCTCTTGGACTTGTGCTTGTTGGCCCCCTCTAGTTTTGGGCCATTTCTTGCTTAGCTAAGAGGATCCTCCCTCCTATGGTTGTTTCAATCTTGACACCATCTGTAATCACAACATGACCATAGGTTAGCAATTGTTGTGTAACACGAAACAATTGGAATACCTTACCTCCTTAGGATAGTTACACTTGGCTAAGTTGTGATTATGGTTGATTTAATCAATTTCAATCATTATTTTATTTATTTTTTAATGTTAATAAGTTATTTTGGAGGGTGTTGCAATGGTTAACTCTCAAAATTTGATGCTTTCATATCATTGTATTCATTAATCCTTTGGAGGTGTTACAAATTTTTTTAAAATATTGCATTAGAAACCTTAAGGTTTATGGCCCTTACAATGAAGAGCTTATCCCCAGTAGTTGCAAGATCAAAGAACGGAGTGATTTGGACAAACAGTTAGGAAGTTATGGGCTCTGGAAGGTTTTAGGCTCTAAAAAATGGCAAAAACTTCATTTGTGTTATAAAGAAAATGTCAAAAAAAATGCAAAGTATGCGATGGTATATATAGAGTTTTTGACATGCATTGACGGGCCCTATTCGATAGGGCCCTATTGATGGGGTCAGCTATGTCAATTGGGCCTAGTTGACGCAACTATTGACCATCGTAGATTTTCATTGACTTTGGTCAAACTTGAAAAATACAAGAAGTTTTTGAGTGAAATTAGGGTCAAATGGAAGCCCAGAAACCCACGAACATGATAAAAATAGTAGAAGAGGATATTAGAGTTCTAAAAATTGAGAAAGTTGATAAAATATCTTAGAAAATGAATATTATGGGAGTCTGAGGACTTTGTGGGATACATAATGGAATATGCAAAAGATAGGATCGTAGCAATGTCTAAAGTAAGGAACTTAACTAACCAAGCTAAGAGATATGCAAGTGGGTCCTCCCCATAGCATGCACATGCCCTTTTTTCCTTTGCATAACCTCAACTAAGAAGTTCATGGGCCTCATAGTTGATTAATGATTATAAAAAGTTAAGGACCAACTAGAAAGAATCTATCCAAGAATTACAACACATCAAACTAAGACATTGAGCATAACATAGAACCTAGCAGTGAGGTGAGTTATGGTAGCATAGATGAATGATTGAGAAGGTGGAATGGAATCCCGAATTGAGGTCATAAGAATTCCCTTGTGGAGTTTGTTTTTAAAATGACCTAAGAAGATCCATCCTTAGTATAGATCAAAACTAGCCTCTTTCAATTACTTTGCATCATTACTCTAAGACTGATCCACCCCCTCAAGACATGAGAGTGCTCCCACAAAACAACCATCATTTCTTAAGAAGAAGAAAAGAAGAGTAGGAAGTGAGAGAGGGCCTTAGTTAGAGGGGATCTTCAAGCATGGGTAACATGTCTTTTTAGTCTAATAACTAGTGCTTGTGGCCCATTTATTTGTCTAAGGGATGTGCTTTGAATCCCCATCATGTTTATTTTTATTTTTTTTAGAATTTTTGTATGGGAACCACACCATGCAAAGAACTTATTTGACTTCCTATTAGTGGTTGGAATGGAATGGTAAGAAGTTTATAAAAAACACTTAAGCACTCAAGTAAGTAGAAGAGTACAAAGAGTATTGAGTTCCCTTGTAGTCACACCCTCTACAAACCTTTGAATCCTTCCCAGTTTTAGAAGTGACCAAGGTTACCAATTGATTAAAAGTTTCTTTAATGAAAGGAACCTCAAAGCTTTAGAACAAGGAAAACCATAGAGTTTGTTGGATGGGTGGATTATGTCGACTAACTACCTATTCTATGAAAATAAACCATGTCATAGTAATTAGACATTACAATTCAAAAATAGAAATGAGACATTGAGAATCATAACATTAAGCACAAACTAGCATCAATAAACAAAAATAGTGGCATTGTGTCCTATGACAATAAAGCATTTTTATTAGCAAAAATAATGAAAATTCATACTAAAATTAAACAAATTAAAGTCATATTTCTATGGTGGCTTCTATGAGAACCAGTAGATGAAAAGGAATTTTTAGAATCCAATGAAGAGGATGAAGTGGAAGGTGGACTATCATTGCCACCATGGTATCCACCACCACCTCTTTATTCATTACCATCACCATCCTTGGATCCATTGCCATCATGATGTTTACTCAAGTCCCTGCCTTGACTATTACTTTTTCCTAAACCTAGCTTATGAATAGTGGATTATAGGTTTAGGGTCACATGCTCGTCATAGGGGAAGGATCCTCATTGGTCCAGTAGGAACAAAGGGTTACTAAAGTGCTTCCCCTTTGTAAACTCATGGTGCTTCTCCTAGTGTTGATCTCTCTTATGTTGTGTGTTAGTGGGATGGTAGTCTTGAGTATGATAACTATTCATAATGTATTCCTCATGAAGATCTAGAATGTCCAACTTTTTAAAAGCTTGAAAGAGCATCCCTAGCATAGATCAATCAAGGGCCAATATGATGTTGCCTTCCATATCACACCATCACAATTGTTCATCTTGATGCAGGATGAAGCCAAAGTCCAGTACATACTCATTTGGATGAGTATATACCAATTTGCACTCTTGTGGAATTTTTGGTTTGACAAATTCATGCTTGTGGGAAGAAGGCATTTTGCAACAAATAAAATTATTAGTGTGCTTTTGTAATTAGATGCCATTTGAGAGTGATGTTGACCTTGGGTTTGTCCAATGAGATTAATAATGTTTACTAAACCTAGATAGCACATGCTTCAAAAAACAAAGTCATCAAAAATGACACCAATGATGAGTAGTGAGGTACCCCTATGCCCAACCATACGAATCACAAAGTGTTTACACATGATCTAGTTGAATTCCATGGAGTTTATAGTTTTCAGTGAACTAGTCTTCTAGGAAGTGAATCTTGTCTTAAGGTCATTTGTTGTCTTCCCAATTACACTTGTGAAGCTCAAAGGTATGGTTAAGTGTAATCAAGGCATATGATTTTTATCATTTTATGTTTTAGGTTCTTTGGTTCTTGAAAAGATAGATAAAGTAGTTTAATGACTAATTTGATTTAACTAACTAACTGATCTCTAACTAGTCCTAACATAAGCATCCAATCCCACCTTTCATACATGTCTTGAACCCACATATCCACTACTAGGTTACTAAGTGCTACACTACTAGGTGCACCAAGCAATAACACTGCTAGGATGATCAAGTGGATGCGTGTTATGCTCGAAGCGGTCACATTTATGTAATTAATCTATCTAGCTTATCACGCTTAATTACCTCATTAAAAATATTAAATGAATAAATTAAATATTTAAGCTATCCAAAATGCTACAAGGTTTATCAAGAAGTTCATCTTTATTGCCACACACATTATCATGCTCAGGTACAATAGTGATCGCATAAAGATATGTACACTCAATGACTCTTGTTGTGGGAACTTAGGAAAATATTCTAACTCTCAAATGAAAAAACTACAAGAGCTTCACTACACTATGATTAACTAATACCTTAAATGCAGCTAGCAAGCATGTATTTATAAGCAAAAATGGAGCCTGTGTTGATGGGACTACGTCGATGCATGAAACGATGTGTCAACGGGGTTGTGTTGATAGGGCCTAATCGATGGGACCTCATCAATGAGGCCTCGTCGATGCAGCCAACCACACCCCATCATGTGTGTTAGAAAAATTCTACAAACTTTGTAAAAAACTATATACAATACAATCCCCCATGATAGAGATGATCACTCTCTGAGCAAAAGGAATAAATCATGACTCAAATCTAGTGTTCGGTGAGGAAGATATAGAGGTTTTCACATAGGAAAATAACATGAACTCCCCTTGCATGAAATGATGAAAATGAAAATTTTCCAAATGGTTCATGCATATATATATATATTTTTATAAAATTATTATGATAGATGTAACATCATTACTGTGATATTCTAGTTCCTGCAATATCATATCAATAATATCACCTTTGAAATTTTTAAAAATTTTGCAAAATTTTATGCAAAAAACTGATGGAATGTGTAGTCTATAAGGTGAAAAGATTATCCAAAGAGTTTTTGATCATATATGATACTTAGAATATGATATTTGTATAACAAAAAGATATTAAAGAAGGAGTTCAGGTAAGGCAAGTTAAATAAGGATTAGTAGATGATTTGGTCAAAAGCTACTAAATTTATGAATACTTATGGATATGTAGGGAAATAATAATGCTTGCTTAAGTATATAATAGGTACAAGATGATGTAGAATTGGTCATCAAGTATGAAATACAAGAGTTATGCAAGTGGGTCCTTCCCAAAGCAGGATCTTGATCTTAATATTCTTGTACAACCACACCTACAAGTATCCATAGGTACTTAAGGAGTTGAATTTAAATCATACCTATCTTCAAAAACATACATGTTGTTACTACCCCCATAAGATAATAATACTATGACATACAAAACTATCAAATTAAAATTATATATAATAGTGAGGTGAAATGATTGTAGCAGGGATTGTAAAAAATGAGATGTGAGATGTCTTACCAAAAGCATAATGAATTATATTTGTAATACATGGTTAAAATGATTATTAGCTTATCTATCAAAGATTCAAATCAAGTCCATACCACTTATGAGTGACATTGCATTGGATCATCTCAAAACTAAAACCATAAGACTATCACAACTGTAAAAATATCATTAATTGAAAATAAAGCACAAGAAAGCAATTTATTAATTATGTAGATTATTTTGATGAAGACTTGGACACTGGATAGAGGAGTACCTTCAAGCATGAGTAACATGTCTTTCTAGTAATATGAAAAGGCATCAATTATTTTAAAATACACTTTCCCATTTTGTTAGAACTCGATTTAAATAATACAACCTAATAGCATAATAAGACTCATAGAAATAACTTTATTATGTAGTTATTGTGTCAACCTTACTAGAGGACTACCTTTAGGCATGGGTAATATGTCTTTTCTATGACATGGTAAGGTAGCATTTATTATAGAACATGCTTTCATTTTGTTATAGAAGTCAAGTAAATAATGCAATTTAATGGTGTAATAAGACTCATAGTAGTAGCTTTAAAGAATCCAAAAATTCCCTTGATATCACATCCTTTTCATTATCACTTGGTTCTTCACCTTTCCATCTAGGCATAATGATCATAGGTTTATTTAGTTTTATTGTGAGGAAAATGTCATTATGTCAATGTTAAGAACTTTCTATTATTGGAAAGGATAAACAATGTGATCTCACTGTATATAAAATTAGTCCTTCAATGATTTGATAAAATAGGGTGAAATTATTATAATTTCAACTACATATTACTTATTTATTATTACTTTATTAGAAAAATAAGTAAAAATATGTACATTAAAAATAGTAAAATTATAAAAAGAATGAAACATATGTGAGAATAAAAAAAATTTATAAAGAACTTTAAAGATATGAAAGAACTTGGAAGAATGATAAGAAATTCTGCAAACTATTAAAAAATAGAAAATATATTAAAGAATGAGGAAAATACCAAAAATTAAGAAAACTATGAAAAAAATTTGTGAACTAAAATGTTGTAAAAGAAAAAAAATTAAAATGTACTTATTAATTTTTTATTCAAGATAGGGTTCCTACCCCATAATTAAACTCATACACAAGGGTTCAAAAAATGGACTTTATGTCCCTCAGATCATAGACTATAGATCTCTTGTTTATCATCCTTATCGATTTATGTTTTCATTTATTGTCCCATTTGACATTGATGATAATCAAGTTTTGATCATTTTGAGAGACATATCTTGTTGGACTAGATGATATTTTTATTTTATAGGGTTAAAATATGTTTTCTTATTTATTCTTAATTTCAAGTTTTAACTCTTCATGTTCACTACTTATTGTTGATATACGTTCATGGTTTAGAATATCCTTCTACAAGTTCTCAATTTGGGCCATTTTCTTAGGATAGAAATTGATAAGTTGGCTAGATATTTTCGTAGATGTTTTTAATAGTTTTATTGTCTCATTTCTTAACCAACAAGTATCTTTGGATATAGTGAAAGTCATTTCTTTTTGCACACACACTTTTTTTTTATTTAGATTTGTTTTCAGCTAGTGTACAAATCATGTTAACATTCTAAAATTTTGATCCACAATTGTGTCCTTCTTCATTGTAAGTAATGCATATAATTATTTTCATCTATATGACTCCTTTCTCATTTTTCTTAAAACATTCCATAGACAAGTCTTTCATTCATAGCTTAGCATTCATTGTACCAAGCCATGATCTCCCCATAATACTGGAAAAGTCCTCATTATTTTTCATGTCAATCACAAAAAAACCTACTTAATAAGACCACCCATTAATAGTTGTCATTATATCTTCTATCTATCCCAAACGAATTATGACTAATTAGTTTGCAAGCTCTAGTCTTATGTTGTATTTCTTAAATGGAGATAAGTTTCATGCCTTGTATATTGATGAGTGGCGAGGTACCCCTACACTCAACCATACGAAACGAGCGTAGCATGCGTGATCTGGTTGAACTCCATAGACTAAATGCCTAAACACCGCATGGAACACTTGGGGTTAATCATTCGTTGTCTTCCCAGACTTACTTGTTGTTGTCATGGTGTATGGTTAAGTAAGTCCGAGGTATATGATTTTTATGGTCTTTTATGGTTTTTCTCCTATGCTNCGTACACATCCATAGATGCTCGTAATCAATTTGTACTCATCCCACATTCTAGGAGTTGAGGGTAAGAGAGACTAATCGTGATGAGTAGCCAATTCCTTGATTAGCTGTACACATTTGTCAATGCTCGTAATCAAGTTGTACTCATGCCGCGCTAATGCAGGTAATAAATAACAGGTAGGAAATAACATGTAATAAAACCTACTCCATGCATTACAAGGTTTATCCACAAAGCTCATCTTTATTTCCGTACACAACTTACGTTCAGGTACAAAGCTGCTCGAATAAAGATCCGTTCACTTGGGGACTCCTACTGTGGACACTTGGAAAATATTCTATCTCTGGAATGATCAAACTGCAAGAGTTTCCCTACTTTAAGCCTAGGATGAGAAATGAGGGGAGTGCCGCCTCTTATTTATAGATTTGGCAGCGGACCGCGATATCGCGACGGCTGTGATATCACGTACGCGATATCGCGATGCATGCAATATCGTGTCTCATCATACCCCCATGACTGAAGGAAAACTTGTACTCGAGTTCCTTACAATAATATTAGGTAGGTATGGAATTATTGAGGGGAATGGAACTAATGGGATGACATGTGAATGGATCATTATTACAAGACTTGACAAAATTGGTATTCATGACAACAAGGGTGAACACCTTATTACAATGACATCAGGCCTTAGTTGGTAGCTAAGAAAGAGAGAGAGAAAGAAGTGTTGCTACTACCAACGTCAAGATTGCACCTTCGTTGTTCATCCGTAAGCACATCATCGATCTTGCTCCTTGCATAGTTGCTTCAACGCTGCTCCATTCCAAGTGTTTGCACCAGATCCAATCCATTGTTGCATGTTTGCCATCTACACACCTAACACAATCGTATATTAGCAAGGGTAATTGAATCATCATGTAATTGATACCTTGCTTTGGTGTAAACTCATTGGCTAGGTTGTGGTATGGTTGATATGGATCTGGAAATATGTGACTGATGACTACCGAAGGTATAGGGGTTAGGAAGAAAATCAAAAATTTCAGGGCTAGGAGAAAATTGAAAAAATTAGGCCCCGTACCCCCATGACTAATCGCAAACCTCCGGTAGCATTAGAATGGAGAAAGAGAAGGAGTAGGAAAGATAGGTAAAAAGGGACAACTATGGCATCGATGAAAGGGATGTCAAGATGGAAAATGAACAAAATAAATTAGATTGCGAAAATGTTAGGGGAAAGAATTTAACTAATGCTCCAAATAGGGATGTTAGTCGATCCTCCCCAAAGTAGGCTCATGCCCTTAATGCCCTAACAAACCCACATTCAAAGAGTCCATAGGCCCTGGGAATGTCATTTGGAACAAGAGTTAAAGTCTTAACCACAAGAATTTACCAAAA
>MNCI01005003.1:84936-137742 GCA_015680685.1 Gnetum montanum | reverse complement strand
CATCTGTAGATGCTCGTAATCAAGTCGTACTCATCTCGCATTCTAGGAGTTGAGGGTGAGAGAGACTAATCGCAATGAGTAGCCAATTCCTTGATTAGCCGTACACATTCGTCAATGCTCGTAATCAAGTCGTACTCATGCCGCGCTAATGCAGGTAATAAATAACAGGTAGGAAATAACATGTAATAAAACCTATTCCATGCACTACAAGGTTTATCCACAAAGCTCGTCTTTATTGCCATACACAACTTGCGTTTAGGTACAAAGCTGCTCGAATAAAGATCTGTTCATGTGGGGACTCCTACTGCGGGCACATGGAAAATATTTTATCTCTGGAGTGATCAAACTGCAAGAGTTTTCCTACTTTAAGCCTAGGATGAGAAATGAGGGGAGTGCTGCCTCTTATTTATAGATTTGGCGGCGGACTGCGATATTGTGTACGCAATATTGCATGGGATGTGATATCGCGACAGTTGCAATATCGTGTATGCGATATCGCGATGCATGTAATATCGCGTCTCATCATATATTTCTTGACATATCAAATTCACTCTAGAACCTGAGTCTAGTAGAGCTTTTCATAGTGAATTTTCAACAATTTCTAAATACATTAGAGGATTTCTAAGATATATTTTTTTCTTAGGAAGAGTTCTTGCTTTTATCCAATTTGATATTGTATGAGTTAACATGATAGTTTTAAACTTTTGGTTTGGTTGTTGTGAAAGCATGATGGTTATAAGAGGATCTATCATGGGAGGAACATTTTTAAATGATGTTTCTACTCTACTAGACTTTTCTGGACATGTCCTAAGGAAATAACATTTTCTAGATTTATATTTAGTGTTGTTGATATGAACCTCTCTCTTTATACTAACTATCCTAGTATCACTTTTTTGTTGAGGTTATGTTGGTAGTTTTCCTCACATTCTAGGTGCTAGTATGGGTGGCGAAGCATTGAAAGCATAATAAGATGAACCTACTTCTCATTGAGACATGTAAGGTTATGACTTCATGCATGAATTTATAGGTATGTGGTATTTTGCTAAATAGTAGGAAGAAGAAGCATTAACAAAAGTACTTTTGGAAGATATACTATCCATAAGGATCTAGTTTCTTGGTATGGATACTATTGCCTTAGTAATGACATCCTTCATAACTATGATTGTTGGTACTGCTACTAGTATTTCTCATACAATTAGGAATAAGCCCTACTTGGAGAATAAAATTCTTGATAGGGTTATTTATAATTATCTTTAGGGTAAGATAATCATCTGGATATTTAATTTTTGACAAATTTTGAATTAAGTATGTATGTCCCAAACTCTTCCAAGTGGGCCATAATAGAATAACATCCCTAGGATGCTCATATTAGAACACTTTACAATTAATTTCATCTTTAGAAATTTAGTCTCTAACTTCCTCTAATGTAGCAAATTTTTCTTTATTTTTATAATTTTTATGTTTATTATTCTTTTTCTTCTTCTTATTCTTATTTCTGTTGAAGACTTGGTCAGTTTTCTCTTTTACTGTCTTCAATGCTATGATAAACTTTTCATCCAAAAAGTCTCACATTTTCTCTAGCTTTGTTGTAATATTTTTTATTGGTTTATGAATAGATAAAGTCTTTCTTTGATCACATCTTCTAATGTTTCTTCTTCTTGTGTTTCAAATATCCTCACATAAATTTTACTTATGGCTAGATCTCTATTGTACTCTTTAGCAAATTATTTTTATGTAGCTCTTCCTCTTCTTTTTTTAATCTAGTAATCTTTGAATTCGATGAGTTGTCATCTCTAATAATCTTCCTTGGGTGTATACTCCAAGGTTCTTTCTTGTTTTGTTTTTTAACATATCATTGATGTGCTGTAGTTCTTTCCTTTAAGAAAATCCATGACTTGAACATCTATGTAATAGTGAATAGTATCTGGCCATTGCTACATCATGGATTCATGTGTCTCTTATTTTCATCTTTAGATTTTCTTTCTTAAATTTGACACTCTATAATAATTTTAATATTTTTCATTAAAGAGCTTTGGTATGGTACTCCATCTTCCAATTTTTTCTGGTTTTAAGGATCTATACCAACTCTCTAGTTTTTTTATGAGTGTTCTAGGAAATAATTTTAATTTCTAACAGTCATTATTTATGGTCTATAGGGTCCAAGCATCATGGAAGGCTTGGAGGTGGTGTGTGGATCTACATTATATTCTCATTTAAAGTTTGAAATATTGTTCATGTTAAGTTACTTGATGCAACTATCCCTTAGATGTTTGGTAGGTATATACATTGCTTCCCTAGTTTTAATCATATTTCAAGTGGCTAGTAGGGGTTCTTCATAATCATCAAGTTCATAAACTCTATTATAGTGATGACTCCTTTGATCCTCATGATGTTCTCTTTTTCATATTTTATTTTTCTTTCTCTATCTTCTTCATCATCTCCTACTTTCTTAAGATGTCTTCTTCTAGGTGTTTGTCTCTCATGATCTTTTTTCCTTTTCATATCATGATTCCTTGATATTTGTTCTTTCTTGTTAGATTTTATTGATAAGTTTGATGAAGAGGATGAGATCATTGGAAAATGATGTTAACTAGTTTTCCTCTTATGACTCCTAAATTCATCTCCTTTAGATATATTAAAGGTTTTAGGCTTCAAATTCCCCCTACATATAAAGTTTTCTTTATCCCTTTCTAAAATTTCTATAAGAGCTTAAAGTAAATTTATCTTCATAGAAAATTTAATGCACATCACTGGTCTTTAAAAATTGGATCTCTAAGATTAGTGAGATTTTTTAGCTTTATATAACTCATCTTCTTTCTTAGTAAGGATGATTATCTGTGTGCTTTCTTTTCTTTCTCTTGCTTATATCTTGCTACCATAATAGCATTCCTTCTTACTTGAGCCTCTATTGCCTAATACAGTTTAGTCATATTTTTGGTAACTTGATACCCTTCTAATAAAGTCAATTTTAGTCCTCAATGATATTGTAACTACAATATCATATCTACTATATCATTTATCTAATATCATAGCACATGGTATGTCATTGTAGATACAATATTGGGGGATGTGTGTAGCCTATAAATACAACACTTAAGCACATGAATTTGCATAATTTTTCATTATAATAGTAGAACTCTTGCAATTTCATTCCATAGTTAGTAACATAGTATATGCCTACAATGTGGTATTGACTGATTGTATAGTGTCTTTATTCAAGTAAATTGTACTTGGACACATTTCATGATTGGCAATAAAGATCAAGATTGCTTATCATCATTGCAGCATTCAGTTAGTTTTCTTATGTTTACTTAGAATAAATTTTCCTATTTTCCTAGTTAATCATTTACTTTACGAGAATTTTATTTTACATGTTGAAAGCAAGTAGTATGGATATGAATAGTTTGGAGTGCTAAGTATAGTTATCTAGTAACCTAGTAGTTGTCATTGCTTGATTCACTCAATAGTCATACGACTTGGTAATCCCAGTTATGACTACATGAGTCCAAGGGGTGTACGATAGACTAGCACCAGATATCCATCACATTAGGCTATGCTAGATTTACTTTCCTGGAATTACTTAGACTTAGGATTAGAAACTATTTTCATTTCATCATGTTTGCTAGGATCAAGAATGGCCAAAAAACATTAGATATCGTATACCTCACAATGAGCTAAACTATGCACAAAGATTTCACTAGCTCAATGTGGGAAGACAATGGTCTTAAACTTAAACTAATTGCTAGCATATTGACATTGTGTTGTTCATTGATTATGATCTAGTCATGCATGAATACCTATGACTTGTATTGTTGGGTGTTGGATTACTCCACTGCTTATCACCTTCTTGTATATGCTCAAGATTTAATCTTAGGAGATCTTCTTGAAGAATAGATGATTACAACAAAAAATGTTAGTGCTAGAAAATATTACTAGTGGATAAATTTCATTGTCATCAAACCCATAGTTTCCACAAATCCTGCTAGTGGAAAAATTTCATTGTAGTCAATAGGAAAGGATACAACAAATTTTTGGGAACACTGCATCTTTCCAGGTGGTGCTAGAAATAGGAGAAGGAGTCACAGTTGTGGTTATGAAACACCAGGATGTAGCAGGAGTTGTAGAAGTGATCATGGATCATATAAAAGAATCATTCAATGTACCTATTGTCCCACTAGTTGATCTTTTTGGAGCCAAACATGCTTAAATGTTAGCTAGTACCTCAATGACTCTTACAGAACATGAGGACATTCTCGATAGACTGCTGTAGATAGGATAGGTCATGCAGAATCTTTTCGACATCTCAAGTGATGTCACTACAGTGCAATTAGAATTCATAGAAACAAAAGGTAAGATGATCATGGGAAAAACTAGTGCAAAGCATGTAGAATATGAAATTTGTAGATTATAGGAAGAGCTCACAACCTCAAGAGCTGAATGTAGAGATCCAACATAATATGTTACACCTAACCAACTAGAGTAGTTTAGAATAGAATAGATTAATCACCTAGTAGAGCATAAAAAGTGGATGGAGAAAGAAAAGGAGAAAGTAGTTTTGAATGCCATAGTAGCAAAAGCATAGACATATCCACCTGCGAAGGTACTCACCATAGTATAGGAAGAAAATAGGCAACTCACTATAGAAAAAATTAGGTTGATCAATGTGGAAAATTTTTTGGTGAGTATACATTAGGTTGATCATATCTAGGTTGATCAATTGTATATTTTCTATAGACAACATTAGGTTGATGAATGCTCTCTTCCACATTGAGCCACCTAGCATGTGAGTTGCCTATTTTCTTTCTATAGTATACATTAGGAAAATTTTTTTTCAAGAGAGCATTCATTAGTTAAGAGAACAATTGATGAGGGTCAACCTAGATATGAGCCACCTAGCATGAGAGAATAGAATCCTCTCAATGGAGAAGGTATGCATAATCTGATAAAAATCAGCTATTGAAATAAGCATGTGGTAGAATAAGTCAAAAAGGCATGANACAATTCCCTTAAATAAATATACTATACAATTGCTAAACACCACACTACCAACATACACTCTATCACTAAATACAAAATGAAACTACAAGTGTTTTGCTACTAGTGGAATGAAAAATTATGAGGATTCATGTACCTAATTTAGCTTAAGTGATGCTCAATGGTTATGGCTCTTCTATCAGCTACTTTTCCTTATCATTAGGCTTATGAAATTTGTATCTATTTAGGGGCACCTGAAGTTTCTTCTTCTNCATTCCACTAGTAGCAAAACACTTGTAGTTTCATTTTGTATTTAGTGATAGAGTGTATGTTGGTAGTGTGGTGTTTAGCAATTGTATAGTATATTTATTTAAGGGAATTGTACTTAGACATAGATTATGATCAGCAATAAAGATCAAGATTACTTATCATCATTACAACATCCACTTAGTTTTCTTATGTTTACTTAGAGTAAATTTTCCAATTTTCTTAGTTAATCATTTACTTTACAAGCATTTTATTTTACATGTTGAAAGTAAGCATTATGGATATGACTAGTTTCGAGCACTAAGTGTAGTTATTTGGTAACCCAACAATGACATTTCTTGGTTTGNGGATATGACTAGTTTCGAGCACTAAGTGTAGTTATTTGGTAACCCAGCAATGACATTTCTTGGTTTTCTTAGTAGTAATACCACTTGGTAATCCCCGTGATGACTGCATGAGTCCAAGGCCTATATGGTAGACTAGGACCAGATATCCATCACATTAGGCTAAGTTAGATTTACTTTCTTATAATTACTTAGACTTAGAATTAGAAACTATTTTAATTTCATCATGTTTGCTAGAAACAAGAATGGCCAAACAACATTAGATATCATATACCTCATGGTGAGCTAAACTGTACACAAATACTTCACTAGCTCAATGTGGGAAGAAAATGGTCTTAAACTTAAACTAATTGCTAACATATTAACATTGCCTTGTCCATGGATTATGATTTAGTCATGAATGAATGCCTATGACTTGTATGGTTGGGTGTTGGATTACTCCACCACTTATCACTTTCTTGTATATGCCCAACATTTAATCTTAGGATATCTTCTTGAAGCATAGATGATTGTAACAACAAAAAATTTTAGTGCTAGGAAATTGAAAGTCCCTATGTGTGAAAGCTTAACTCATGGATCCATGGGATTTGAAAAGGATCTAAAGCACCCTGGATGATCTTTCCAATCACCTAGGGATTTGGAAGATCTATTATTGAAAATTGTAAAATATGCATAAAAGAGCAAAGAAAATAAGGCCAAAACAATTGCAAATTTTGTATTAAATAGTGGTAAAAAAGTTTAAACAAAATAATTTCAGAGAGTACATATCAATGGATTTTAAAAATCCAAAAAATGAAAAAATGAATTTGAAATTTGGCATAAGAGGTAGGCTATCTTTTGCACTCAACTACACATTTTAGCTCATTTGATCTACATTGTAAAAGTTTGAGAAAAGCCATGAAAATCTGTAATATTATCTCCATTCTTTACTTGTAGTTGATCTTTTGGCTGAAAGTGTACTACAAATTTTTCTTGCTAAGAAATGATTACCAAATGATCCCAAAATATGGCTTTGAATTTGGCATTTATAGGCTACAAATCTATAATGCTTACCTCTATTACAATTTTGGGTGTTATGAATGACTTTCTGGTCAAAGTGTAGCATGTGGGTTGAAAGCCCAAGTCCTACACACTAACCTCATATGCTGTTCATTATGTAGAACTAAAGTCCAAGTCTCACACATTGATCTCATATGCTACCCATTGTGTGTAGCTGAGGTGCCCATCATATGAGATAAAAATGTCAAATTTCATAGCTTATGGAGCCTTTTAGCTATCACAAGATGGCATACATAGAATTTGAATCTTCCCAAACATTCTTTATACTTGCACAAGCTAGAATACATGAAACTTATGGCCTGTGAGGTATTTTTATCCTTCATATGTTGAGATGCCTGGGATTTGTAGCTTGTGGACTACAAATCTTATTTTTACATTGAGAAATTTCGTAGAACTATTGATACTAGGCTATCATATAGGATCTTTAGGGAAAATAAGGCAATTGTATCTACTTTATTTTCACAGAATTACAACAAAATGTTGGGCTATGAACCTTTACATTGTAACATGAAATTTTCCTTCAGGTACTTCATTGGCCCCTCTTTATCGATGTTTTGAGGATACTTGAAAGAAATCAACAAAGAATGTGAAACATTGTGGTAGGTTCATCACCAATGCACCCTCTCTATACTTGAATCCATAGTTGTTAAATCATGTTAAGAAGTTCTTGCAGAGGTGAATTAAAGTTATAATAAGGTATCAAGAGGTTGGGGTAAGATAATAGCTATATTAGTTATAGGAGAATGGTTACATGGCTATTGGAATGATTACATGAGCTAACAAAAAATTACAAATGCTAACATAATGGCCATGGTACAAAAATGACATACATATTGGTTGAATGAGTTCTCATTTTGCATGCTTGAACTACTGGTCATCCAATGATGTATCATAGGAACCAGCACTACATCTTTAAGCTTCTTTGGCCTTTTGACTCTTTTGTTTTAGAGCCATTAATTTTATTGGCTCTAGGTCTCATTGGCTTCTTGGCTTTCTTGATAATATAATTTTTTTTGAAAGGATGAAACCTTCACTGAATTTCATTACCATAGCCAAACTTTCATTTTCCCATTGAATAGGATGTATTACATTCAGTCAACTTGGTCATGGGGCACATTAAAGAAGATGTCATAAGGCCATGGTGTATGGATGTCAAAAATTGGTTTTCATTATCAACAAGATAAGGAAGGCTACAATTTGGTTATGGGGTTATGGCTTGACAGGAGTAATAGAGATGATGTCAGGTAAGCCTTCTTAACAAGATTGAACAAGCTTATTGAATCTCACATATGAAGGTTTCTTGATAACTCATCTTTTATGATGGATCACATCCCTATGATGACTTTGAGCTCATCTTACAAGCATAAATCCAAGAGTATAATGAAACAAGTTAAAGAATGCATGTATTTACAAAAGGTTACAAGAAGCAATAGATGTATATAAGCTATCATTGGTAACAATTTGTAGTACAAATGAATTTTATGTCATGCTACAGAGATTTGTACAATATTTTTAGTATTTATAAGAGGCTAAAAAGAGAGAGTTAAGAGGTTGTGTAGGCTCACTTGCTATAGAGTATGAAACTTATCAATGTTGATTATTCATTCAAGCCTATCAACAAAGGTAAATAGAGGCTATAAGCAAACATGTTAGTATTAGATGTAATCAAGGTCATGTGAATGCTTTAAAGTTGCCTTGCAGGGGCTTGACGATGTCTTGAGAAAATTTAGGTTTTAGTGAGGAACTTGGTTTTCAAAGTTTTATCCTCACCATCATGGTTTAAAATGAGGAATTTGACCAAGGAATCCATTGTGATGTTTCTAGTCTTTAAGGTCAAAGATAGTTAGCCCATTATAAGGCATTAAGGTTACACAACCAAAATCTTATGAGCTCTCTGCTCAAGCATTCAAGGAAAACTTGGTTTAATCAGTGTCATAAGAAAGGTTTACTTGGGTTTCAAGGCTAGTCAAATTACTAGCTCATCTTCATATCTTAATACTACATGTCAACATATGCACATCAAGTGACATCTACATGATAAAATTGTTAAACAATGTTAAAATGATGTACAATCTAGTAATGTCAGAGCACAATATAGCTAGTATAAGGTCAAAATGAAATAAAACATGGTAAGAAAAAGAAAAACTAGGTAAAACAAGGTAGAATAAGGCCTAGATGATGTAGAATGATGGAGAGTAAGGTTAAACAAGAGTTCAATGAGGTCAACATACTGCATAACAATATCAAACAAGGACAACTACTATCAAATGACGTAGAATGTGGTCAAACAAGGTTAAACATGATCAAATATAATAATATTTTTTGTTTTTAATTATTTTATGATGAAAATAAAGGAAAATTTAGTGAAAATAGGCCATAAATGGTCAAAATAAGTAGAAATTTGGAAACATTAGGCTATAAATTATTAAAATAATTAAGACTGTAATAAAAATGATGAAAATAGATCAAAAACTTGTGTAAATTGCTTAAAAGTTAGCTTCTCATGGTCTATTTGGAAAAGCTTAAATATTGAATTCTCAGTATGTGGGAATTACCTCCTTAGCATATGGGTAGTTTGGGCTACTATCATAGCATGTGGAACCTGATCCCCAGTGTGTGAAGAATTATTACCATGTTTGAGGCTAATTTGACATAGTTTCACCAACTCTAGGGTATGCAGGACTATCGTAAGGCTTATTTGGTTGCTTTGGGCTATAGATTGGCAAGTTTGGATTGGGGTTTTCTCCTACCAAATCTCTAGATGCAAAGTTCACATGTTGGCAAGCATGTGGAATAGGGTGTTCCATTGTGTGGAAATAGAAACTAGTTTTCCTAGCTTACAAAGGTCATGTTTTTGGCTATTCCTCCATCCCAAGGTTTGTGGAGCTTACCAACCAATTTATGAGTGATTTTGGGCATAGTATTTTTTATTTGAAAAATCCACCCATGGTCCAACATGCTACCCAACATGTGGGATAGGATTCTCATCATGTAGAATAAGATCTACTAGTTTCTAAAGGTTTTTGACCAAGTTTCAGCACTTTTCCAAGTTCTTAAGGCAACACTAAATTGTATGGAATATTTTCACATTTCTCAGGTGCTTTGAGATAGGTTTGAAGCATGGTGAGACTAAGAAGAATGCCCACACACTGCCTAGTATGTGGAGCCTACCTTACCATCATGTGGGCTCTAGAATCATCATCAGGTATCTCACTATGATCATTTTCATACTCTCTTTCAACTTGGATCTTCTAGATGCACCAAGGATCTAATGGAATGTTCTTAGCCACATTTTAATTATTGAAAAGCTCACATACTAGGCCTACATGTTGGCTATTGTGTGGGACTAGTAGCCCATCATGTGGAATCTAGCTAGGTATTTTTGAGGCATTTTTACTTTCTTTTTGGTACTTTTGGATTCTTAGGGTAATGCCTAGGTTAACGAGATAGGTTCTACAAGTCTTTTAGCTATATTGATGAAGTTTTAAAGCTCATCAATGTTCTTGCTACTACCATACACTACTCCACATGCTACCCAGCATGTGGGACCTATCTACCTAGCTTCTGAGGTTAAAAATATTTCCTAATTGCAAAAAAGGTTCATTTTCTACCACGCTTTCTATTACAAGGCTATGTGAAATCCTCTAGAAAATTAATATGTAATTTTTATGTTGTAGTTCATTCATGTGATTTTTACATGATGAACCCACATGCTAGCCAGCATGTGAGCATGATATCCCATCATGTGGGTCTCAACGCCATCATTTTTGGAAGATTTTGACTTCATGTTTTAGCTTCTTGAGGCTTGTAAATCAATAGGTATGGTTTGGTAGCTTGAATGGTAGTTTTGGAGTTATTTTGAATGACAGAAAAGCTTGTTTATCCTTCATAGGCTGGCTCACACACTGGCTAGTAGGTGAAACTTGAAGTTCCATTATGTGGAGTTAAAATCCCATCTTCTGAAGCTCTTTTAACTAATTTGTTTCACTATTCTAGGCTTTTGTACAAGCATATAAGATTAAGTATATTGAAAATAACTATTTTAAGGGTAGAAGAGGCTATGAAAAAAATTCTTAGAAGCCCATATGGTACCACACATGCTAGCTAGCATGTGGAACTTGTGTGTTCAACATGTGAGACTTAAACTCAGCTTTCTTGGATGAAAATAGGTCAAATATTATCTTATCTTTTACTTTAGCCCCTTGAGCTCTACCAATCAAATTATAATCAATTTTAAGCATTGGAAGCTTGTGAAAAGTCCTTCTGCATTACCCTAGATGTTGGCTAGCATGTGGAACCTATGTACCATTCATTTGGGATAAATTTTGACTTTCTTAAAAAAATATTTTCAACTTGGTTTTGGAGCTTTAGAATCACTAATGTTAGTTCCTATGGTTTTAGATAGAGATTGTTAAATTTTGAGGTTGTTTAATGCCATGAAAGAGCTTGTTGGAGCCCACATGCTCTTTCACACACTAGCTAAGATATGGGGTTCATTGGCCTAGTGTGTGGAGTGCTTATTATATTTTTATTGGCTATTTTGGCTTGTTTTCTAGTATTTGAGAGCTCTTACAATAGCATCTAGGATGTGTAGAAGGATCTTGCATATTTTTTAGCAATTTTAGGTGAGGTTTGATGTGTATTAAGATTCTTGAAACACCCACACACTACTCCACATACTACACAACATGTGTGACCTATCTACCTAGCATGTGGGATTAAAAACTAGCTTCCAATATCTTGCAAAGTTAATTTTTCCCTCAACTTTCCATCCTGGATCTTATGGAATCCACCGAAAAGCTTAAGAAGTAGTTTTGCGCTTAAATTTGGTTGGTGTAAGGTTCAAAAATTACGTCACATGTTACACAGTGTGTGGAATACGGGCCCTAGTCTGTAATACCTAACTAAGTCATTTTTGATGGAATTAAACCCTATTTTTGGTGTTTTTAAGCTTTTAAGATAATGTTTGAACTATAAGGAAAATTCTAGAGTTGTAAAGGGGAAGGTAGAAAGGCCACATGTTTTTCAATTTTAGGCCTTAGTAGGCCATGGGCTAACCAGTTATAGGCCCCAGTAGGCCATTATGTTGCTAGCTTTAGGGCTTGGTGGATCATTTTCTTGCTAGTTTTAGGCCTTAGTAGGCCATTTTCTTGCTAGTTTTAGGCCTCGGTAGGCCATGACCACACTTTTCTAGCATGTGTGGGATAATATCAAAAGAAAATAGAAGAATAAAACAAAAATTGAAACATGACATAAAGCCACAAAATGAGACAAAAAATAATTAGTAAAGGAAGAGGCAAGACATTGACTCTACATTTGTTGCCTGATCTTTGACATATCAAGGAATCCCTTCTATATAATTTGATGCTAAACATCCTTCTTGCTCGATATGGTTAATATTGTTGGTGGTGGTGGTGCTCCTAGCTTATGTGTCAAGAGTTTCATCTTGAAACTTCATCTTTAAACCACTGTCAATGTTGATCTTGTTAATCGATGATAGAGATTTCACCATCTTCATAAATTATGATTTCACCATCTTCATATGACAAGTGTATCTCTTAATGTATAGGCAATGAGACTACCAAAGCTTAGCCAACCATGATCTCCATAGGATCAAGTTAAACCTAGGTATATCTTAAATCACTAGGAAGTTGATGGATGTGGGAAATGTAGCAATTGAAAAATTTAGTTGTTAGAAAATTGAAGGTTTAATGGTGTAGTGTTAACCTTGGATCCCAAGGGCCTCCACAAAAAATAGGATCTGAGGTATCCTAGATGGTCTAGTAGATCCCCTAGGTACTTAAGAAGGGTTAAAAAATGGTAAGAAAAAATGGAAATGTAATGTAGATCTAAGAAAAAAATTGCATAAAATAATAAATAAAATGAATCTAACTTGCATAATAAAATGAAACTTTGAACTTTATTGTAAAAAAAAATAAAGAGTCCAAAAATGTGTATAATATTATGCCTTGAGGTAGTAGGGGGGTTCACTTTGATGGAGTTTATAGTTCGTTGAAATTGATAGCTATGATTCCCATAGTCAACTCCATGATTAGGAGGTTTCACAATGCCTAATGCTATTGAGCCTTACTACTCTCCTTTGCATATCTGTAAGATTGATGATGCAAAGGGGTGAGATGTGTTGGGGTTTTTGGTTTCCCAAAAGAGCCACACTAGGAGTCTTGATGCCCAATTGCTTAGTGTTGATGCTAAAATTCACATAATCTTAGAGGGGTCAAATAATGGTTGTAACAGTTACAAGTTTCATGTTGTAGGTGATTCAAGAAGCTTTGTGTGTGCAAGTTTTTGAAAGCTCTCAAATGTAGAAATATGGCCAAAAATGAAAAAAGGTGGAACCTTTCTATGGTATTCAGGTTTGGGTTATATAGATTTTAATGATCATAATTTTAGTTACAAATTTCTACCTAATTGCTTATAGATTTCTACAATGTATAGGTGTTGTAGGTGGTCAAAGCTAGTAGGGTTACTGTCTATGATAAGTTTTGATATAGAAATGACATCAAAACCATTCTATTTACTAAAAATAATAAATAGAAATTTCACCCACAATGGCTTCTTCCACCTATGCTAGGCCTTCTAATAGCAACGCTGAAGTACAAGATCAATCCTAGAGTTTGAGTAATGCTAAAATTCTAGGCCATACTAGAGCAATGATGGGGGGAGGATGCAACACTAGGGGGTGGAATTATACCCTCCAACAATAGGAATTAGTGAGGTCATACCTCCTAATAGGTATCTCTAGCTTAGAAAATGTTAGAACCTCCACAAAACCCATTAGAAGGCCAATTTTGGTAGTCCCAAAGGCATATTTAACCTCCCAAGCCAAAATATAGGCATGATATATCTTTTTTCACTTGGGGGCTAAGGCTTTGAGCACCTATGAGGCATTTTTTTAGCTCCAAAAGATAAAGCATGTGAAATTTCATCCCTTGGATTGCAATATTCACATTTCATAATGAAGTCTTAGCCTTGGGTTTCATGGGATGAGGGTTACAGTGTCAAAAAGATTACAACATGCAATTTTGGTGGTGTTTCATTGGTCCCTCTTTATTGGTGTTTGGAGGATTGACCTAAGAGGCAACAACAAAGAATACAAAACACTACTATAGGTCCATAATTGTCATTCCCTATCCACACCTAATTCAGTCACATCAAACCATGCCAAAGAGTGCTTATGATGATTGGATAAGGCTATGATGAGGTCATATTTGGTCATGAGGGTTAATAATGAGTTTCAAAGTTGACATCTTGGTTATGGTGTGGCACTAACATGTTGGTCAATCAATAGGTCTCTTGCACTTCATGTTTTAAGATGTTGGTCACTCAGAAAATACATTTGAGGATCCAACATCTTGCTCAAGGATTCTTTGGCCACTAGGCTCTTCCCTTTGCATGTTTGGAGCCACTAGTTTTGTGCTTTTGATATTCATTAACCATTACCGCATGTTGACAGTTTGCTTTTCCATTATTTTTTTGTGGGGTAAAACTTTCATTAGGTTTCATTGCCAATATTGATCTAATTTTGATTTTTCCATTGAATGAGATGTGTTAGACTCGATGGACTTAATGGTTTTCATATTAAATCAGATGCATTACGTTGAATGGACTTGTGATTGGAGCATGATGAAGGAATGTCATATGGCCACAATGCATGAGTATCAAACATTGGTCAACATTGTTTTTTTTAGGGTAGGAAAGGCCATAATTAGGCTATGGGGTTGGGTTTAAGGAGATGATAAGAGGAATGAGGTGAAAAAGCACTCTTGGTACGATAGGACAAACTTGTTGAATCTTACGCATCAGGGTCACATGACGACTTGCTACCATGATGAGTTGCACCTCTGTGGTGACTCCAAGCTTCATCCTGCAAGCGCAACTCCAAGAGGACAAGAAAACCAAACAAAGAAAAAATGTTGTTACAATGCAATGCATACGGCCATATAGAATGATAAGAAAACCAGGCTACCAAAGGTAAAATATGCTTCAAAGTTTGATAGTTTTCCTATTATGTAAAAAGTGAAGAATGGTCATGCAGGATCTCTTGTTATTGGTTGCAAAGGTCACTGATGCAAACTATTGCTATTTGTAGAGATGATGTGTTAGACATAATAAGGATTTGGATAGGAATGATTGACCAAATTGGCCAACTCATTCCCATTCATGCCTACTATTCCTTGATATGCATATCAACCATAAGTACATTATGTGGAAACTAGGTAAAAATGAGTAAATAATTCTAGAATGATATAAAATATCTTAGCAACTATGTAAAAACATGCTATTTCAATTTCAATCAAAATTTAAACAAGGTCAACCAAGAATATAAGAGATAGGTGAAGGAAAATAGGTTGGAACAATGGCCACATAAGGTAAAATAAAGGTCAAGCAAGGTTAACACATGTTGAATCATAAGGAAAGTATGAAAAATAAGGTCAAACATAGCTAAGTAAGGTTTTTTTTTTGCCAATTTTAGGCCTTAACTAGCCATAAGGTTGCTAGTTTTAGGCCTTAGTAGGTCATGTTGCTAATTTAAAGCCTTAGCAAGACATGGTTACATGGTGTCAAATGATGATTGAGAATGATCAAACTCCATCATTCAACAATGGTCAATAGAGGTCATGAAATAAAGAGTGAAGTTGAATAAGGTCAACTAGTGGTAATGAAGGTTGACAATGCATGATAGCAAGTAAAATAGGTCAAACGATCATGAAACAAGATCAAATGAGTCCTAATGGAATATTTTTGGTAGAACATGGTAAATATTGGTCAAAAAGGAGATAGATTTTGCTAGTTTTAAGCCTCAATGGTTCATGGGGTTACTAGTTCAAGGCCTTAACAAGCCATGGTGGGAGGCCTATTTGACTAGGTAGGGTTAGTATGAGGCAAAGCAAGGTAAGACTTGGTAAAACAAGGTAAAATAAAGTAATAACAGGGTAAAGAAAAGAAAAAATTAAGGAAAAATAGAATAAACTATGGTAAACTAGGTGAAGAAATGTAAAATATTATTAAATTTAATATATGTTTAATAATATTTATTTATTTTTTCATTTTTTACTTTGTTGCCTCATGGCAGGGGTAGGGTGTGGGAATGAGAGATGATGATGAGGTTGCATGTGGTAGTGTAGTTGTGGTAAGTACAGAGCATGGCCATGCAGGCATAAGGAGGATGACCTAAAAGACAATGATAACCTAGGGTTACATAGCCCACTGTAGGGCTAGCTCGAGGAGTATAATTGCAAGTAGTAGATGACATCGTTGCCTATCCCTCCAATGCAACCATGTGGTAGGTTGACATTGCTAACTAGTGCTAGATCCACCCACGGTGTAATAGTGAAAATAGCACATGGATGTGTGGATGGTCAACATGTAGGCAATACTAGAGGGTTTGATGATAAAGGAATGATTTGAGATAGGTCATAGTAGAAGGACTATTGTGAGTGAATGGTGGGCAATGCCTGTGAGAAGTACAATAGTAGGGAGGCATACTGATGTAGGTGGTGCATGGAAAAGAAGTAGCCTAGGAGGCCTACATGGCATAGTGGGATATTATTTGGTTTCATAGACTTTGATGGACCTCTACAACCTAGATTCATGGCCATGTGGTCCTTGATGGACCAATGGAGATCCTCAGCACATGCAACCATTGGTAGAAACCTTACTACCCTAGGCATGGTGCTGGTAGGATTTGGTGTTGTGTGTGGTAGTGTGCACAGTAGAAGAGTTGTATGGATGGTTGTAACATAGGTGCAGGAGTGGAATAGGGGTAGGTACAAAGGTCAATGATGGATGAGGGACTATGTTGGTGTTGGTGCAAACCACACTAACTAGCATGGGCTAGCAAAGGTTTGCTAATTCTAGTGATCATGTTGGCTAGTGTAGGCAAGCATGATTGTCATTTTCAATAACCATGTTGGTCAATGTGGCTCTAGTATGGTTTCCATTTTCAGTGACTATGTTGGACAACATGGCTTCAATGTTATTTCCATTTCTAGCAACCACACTGAATAGTGTGGCTCCAGCATGGTTTCCATTTCTAGAAACCATGCTAGCTAGCATGGCTCTGGCATGGTTGCCATTTATGGTAACCATGCTAACTAGTGTGGAGTTTAGTGGTATTTAAGTGTGAGAGATGAAACTCCAACTAAGGTTGGCTCTAGCATCTCCAAAGAGCACCTCTATGTCCATGGCCATAGCCAAGGCTAAGGCCAAGGTAAGAGCAAGCAACAGCGTGGTGGGCACTATTGCCTAGACACATTTTCTATTCATTGTGGCTGTCATTAACTTAGCTCAGAATTTGTTTTGAATGCTAAACCTAAAACACAAAAAACACATTCATTCCCTTCAATCCTTTGACCACAAAATATAACAGCAATGCAAACCAAACCAAACCAAATTGAACCAAGAATAGAATCAGACTAGAATAGAGCCTATGATGCTCATTCTCTCTCTCACAATAGTAGCGATACAAGAAGGAAAGAGAAAGTAGAACACATAATAGAGAGCAAAGATCACTAGCAGTGCATGATAGGGTCTGATGCTACCAAATAAGGTTGCATAGTAGGTAAAGCTGCAAGTGACACAAATGATGGCATGAACAATGAGCATGGGGAAGTGATGATGTAGTAGGTCAACATCTCTCATAAATAATGAGCATGAGTTAGATGAAAAATATTTATGCTAAGCACATGATTATTTATGTGGGAATTGAATTAAAAAAGATACAGAACAATAAAATAGCTAATGCTATTAAATTTTGAATTTTAGATTAGCAAGTACTAATGAGTGTTGGTCATGACTATCTGTTTGTTGGGTATAAATGCGTTAATGATAGGAACATGAACTTTGGAAGGGATTTTGAGATGAGATTTGATCTATTTTTCTAATTCTACCCTAATGATTATCTCTTTGGATTTTTCTTGTCTTTCAATTCAAACATATTTTGGGTTCATTCTTACTTAAGACTCATGTGTGTAATGTTATTACTTTTCCATCTCCAACTAGTTGCATTTAACAATAAATAATTAAAATTTCATTTCAAGTTCAAGGAATTTCTAACTAAGAGTGATCTTGTAGGTTTTCAATGATTTGAAGGCTTAGATATTGGCTTCTTAGGTAATTCTTAGATATTTCACCATTTTATTTACTATTCAAAAAATTATATTTTACATAATCATTTTGTAATACTCTTGTGTGTAATTTTTTGTGTTGCTTTTCACCCCCTTGATCAACAAGCATGCCTTGCTCAAAGCTTTGACAAATTAATGGTAGATGTGATTTGAAGCTTACAGGCTAGAAATTGAGATAAATTCACCTAGAATCTAACACTTTTCAGACATGAATGCCACAGAAGATAGGAGATTCATTTCTTATATCATAGAAATTTTTTGTGGAATTGGATACATAAATATCTTTAGGTGCCATTTTTTCTCCTTTTTGGTGGCTTGACTACCATGTTATTCCTTTGAAAATCCATTACATGGAGATTGTATTGTCAAAAAATGTCTTGTTTTTATGGCCATAACACAACTACCCATGTGTTCTTAAGTATTTGGTTTTGTTTTTTAAACATCAATTTGAGAACATCTATATGAGTGGAAGAACATATGAAAGTTGCTTTCAGGTCATTCATTTGTATTAAATTTTCATGACTTGGAATTCATCTATATTAAATGGTTTCCTAGATATTTAAATGAAAATTGTTTATTTAATGGATGATTGTTTTAGTAATGGTAAGATCTTTCATACAAGTCTAAAGGATACAAACACATGATGCACTGAATGCATAATTGACAACTTGGTCAAAATTGTTGCGAAGAAATTCAATGTCAATTTTTTTTCATTTTAACATTAAAATCATGGAATGCTCCCTTTTTTTTATGAATGTATAATCTTGCGTTTTGTAATTAGGATTTCTTATTATTATGATCACTAACTACATGCATTTTTTGTTGTCTATAGGATCTAGGCTACAACAATGATTGACTATGATGTAGATGATGATCTTTCCTCTCCCCCTTATTCCTTAACTTTGGCTACTACGGGACCAATTACACCCTACTATGCTTTTCTTTGTTGTTTTTATAATATTTTCCATTTGATTACAAAGGTCATAATGACAATGTATTATTCATGTGGTTATATGTTGCATAGTGTAGACATGGCCATAGATATAAGGGCATTTTGGTATTCTTTGATTATTGTCACATAGTGTGACTATGGCTATGTGTTAGTTTTAGATTCCTATGTTTTATATGTTTCATATAAACATAGATGGTAAATCTAATAAATTCATAAACTAAAATTAGTAGATAAAATGTGTCATAATGATAATTGTAAACCAAGATATATGCATAGAAGTAAATTTGCATATGATGTTAACAGGTAGATTGGCTACAATGTTGATAAAGGAACAAAAAGAAGAGTTTGTTATGCTAACCAGTTTTAGTCCCTAGTAGGAAATAAGGTTCCTAGTTTTAGGCCTTAGTGGGGTATAACATTTCCATTTTTAGGACTTGGTGTACCATGATATTGCTTGTTTTAGGCCTTGGCAAATCATGATATTGCCAATTTTAGGCCTTGGTAGGCCATGATATTGCTAGTTTTAGGCCTTGGCAGGCCATGACCCATACTTGCCTAGAAAGTATGGAATGCTCTCAAAAGAGCATATAAGACTAAAACCAACCATAAAGCATGATATAATGTTGCAAACGTAAACAAAAAACCATTACCAAAAGAAGTAAAAATGTGTTTACTATGAATTTTTTGTTCAACCTTTGAGAGGTCAAGGAATTCTTTTGACACAACTTTATGTTTACCACCTTTCTTGTTAATTATAGAAATTTGTAAACATTTTTGTTGGTCACTTCATGTTGTAGAGTTGATGTTGCTAGCATCATTATTATCTTTATTGTTGGTGGTCCTAGTTTAAGTGTTATGAGTTTTCTCTTGAAACTTCATCTCTAAATGTTGGTAGATGTTGAC
This sequence comes from Gnetum montanum, assembly GCA_015680685.1. Lineage (NCBI taxonomy): Eukaryota > Viridiplantae > Streptophyta > Gnetopsida > Gnetales > Gnetaceae > Gnetum > Gnetum montanum. The sequence continues at coordinate 118,096 of MNCI01005003.1, read as the reverse complement.
ATAGTTAACCAAAGGTAGCAATACATTATATCTATGAATAATAAATTTTCCTCCCTCATAGGGTAAGTGAATCTCCTAATGTATATGGGATGAGACTGCATAGAGCTTAGCTATCCATGGCCTTCCTAGGATCAAGTTTAAGCCAAGTGTCTATTCAACCACTAGGAAGTTGGTAGATGTGGGAAACTACTCTCTAGCTATGAAATCCAAGGAAATAGAGCCATGTATAGCTACTCATGACCCATTAAATGAATTAAGTGCTAAGATATTGGTCCCCTGGATATTCTTGGTTAAGCCTACCTTGTCAACAATGGAATATGGTATCACATTCCTAGCTACTCCATCATCCACATGAACACAGTGAACCTTGTATCTGCCAACTCTTATAGTGATAAGGAGAGGAGTAGATAGTACTTCTTCATTTCTAGAGTTAATATTTATCTCAATGTCACAAAAGTTGAGCATTAGTTTATGCTTGTTTTCCCTAAGTGAAGCTTGCTCAATGATAGAGTGAATTGATTCCTTGTTGGCTGGCATGTCTTTGCTTGCAAGGATAGAGGTTAACACCTAAGCTACTACATCTTTGTGAGAAAGAGAAGTCATGAACAAGTTTTATAGGCTTGGTGATGTGTTATTTTTTTGGGGGACCATTTTAATTTCTTCATTATTGTAAGGAAATTCTTTCCTTTAGTGTGTGATGCTTTAGCCTTAGTGGTTCTAACACCCTTCATCCTTCCTAGAGTTTGTGACTTAGGTTTTAGTGCATCTGCCTTAGCCCCTTGTCCACGGGTGTAGTTGAGCTTGGTATGGGTCTAGGTGGGTTATCTTCAATGGGCTTATTTATTTTTTTAGTGACAAGTTTCTTTTTCCATCATTGTGATGATGATTTCTTACTAACCTCTCTAAGTTGTGGGCTAGTATAGGTGGGCTTTGGTCATGGGTTATTATGATTTTACTTGTTCAAGGTGGAGGAACCTAGATAAAAAATGGCTCCCCAAGCTTTGAGGGATTAGTAACTTGTTGATTGCATTGTGATATTAAAGCCACTACGAGGGGGACACATATGATGAAAGAATTCTTAGGGGTCAAAGGAGGTGGTACCCATATGACAAATTGGCTCGCTAGGCTTTGCCTTTTAGGGATATGATGGTACTTTGATGACGAAAAATATCCTGGGAGGATTATACTATTTGGTTTCTATGAATGATTTATTATTGGGACTTGGATAGTTAGGCTCATTCAACATCAACTATCTATGATCTATCATATTTTGGAGGTTATCCTTTAATGCTAGGCAAAAATTAGTGTCATGACTAGCCATTTGATGATAATGGAAATAACTATCTAGTATGAAGTACTTTGGAAGCTATCATTGGGTCTCTAGCTATGTTACAAGGATTATCTTACCTCTTACAAGCCTCTTCAAAAATTTTCTTATGTTATATATGCTTGTCTTTAAGCAATTATTCTAGAATCTTAGAGGGCTTCATCTGTAACCTAGTGTACTTAGGCCTATACTTCCATCCAAAGCTTGGTCTTGGTTAATTAGGGACATAGGAAGTGGATAGTTGGGATGAGTTGGAAGATGTGTTATGTGATGGTAATTCCTACCTCTCTTCTTGTTTTGAGTCTTTTTCCATGGAAGCCACAGTTGTATGTTCTTGCTTGGTTTTATTGCTATCCCTCCTCACATGTTGATTTTTATAGGCCATATAGGCTAGGTCTTTGCTTGCCTTAACTACCTTCTTGATGTTCTTAGTTTGCGAGAAGGCTTGGCTTAGTGACTGGGGCTCTATGTAGTAAAGCTTTAGCTTGATAGAGTCATTTACTACTTCCTTGTAGATGACCAAGAAGTGAGTTTTAGCAATACTATTTGGAATCTTGTTAAGTATTAAGTTCCATCTCTTAATGAATCTGTTGACTGGTTTAAGTGGCCTCTACTTCACCTTCATCAGTTGATCCAACATGACATCTAGCTTTAAGTTGTATCTCAAGTGATTAACAAATTGGTTAATCAAGTCATCAAGGAAACATATGGAACCTCTATGCAAAATTCAGTACCAATCTAGAGCCTTACCTTTGAGAGACATGGGAAAATCCATAGTATCGTATGAGTCAAAGTTTGTAAAAAGAGGCACTCCAATCGAAAGGTGAATAGATGTGCATTAGGATTCCCTTCACCATTGTATTTGGTAAAGTTTAGAAAGGGCATGTCAGTGGGTAAGGTCACTTGAGGCACCATAGGAGTTATAGGATGATCTTGGTAAAAGTCTAAAACCTTAATCAATAGAGTTGTATTGGCATTAAGTTTTCATAGCTTTTCATTAAGGTCTTGGACCATTTGAAAGGCTTGATTAAAGCCTTGGGGCATCTCCATGGAATGTAGTGTTTTTGTTGATGATTGATAAGAAAGTTGAGAGGCGTGGGACTATGTGATGGATATTGTTATAGATGGAAGAGGTTGGGTGATCACTATTGTAGATCAGTTGAATAGGGAGAAAGAGTTTTGAGTTGGGACTTGTGATATGAAGGGGACAAAAGGAGTATGAGAGACTTGTGTTTCTTGAAGTCCTAATGAGAATCCCACCAATATGACAAATGGACATGGCGAGGGAGAATTCACTGAGACTGGATGAACAGAGTTAGGTTGTTTAGCTAAGAACATCAATGAGAATATGGAGGTGGATTAAGAAATGAGTTATATCTAGTATATGGCGACCCAAACATGGTTGGATGGATAGGAGGGATGTTTTGTTGAGAAATGTTTTCCATTAATGAGGTAAGAAACATGGAGTTGGATGCAGTGGTTTGAGGAGCTAAATATTAGAAAAGACTTCCAATGAAGATATTAGGCTCATGTTTGACTTCAAACTCATCTTCCTCTTCTTGAAGATCCTTTGAGCTAATTCCCTTACTAAAATCATTAATCTTTATGATTTTTATGAGCATTTGTGCACAAAAGTTGGTGAGGGGGATTTGGTCATAAAGAGATGGGATGTATTCTTTTTCATATCGGTGTATGATTTTGAATTAACACTTAATTTCAAATTTAGAGCATGGTATCAATATACTAGCTTGTATCTTGGCATAGAGGAAGTTGTAGAATTCCTCATTAATGGTTGTGACATCTAGATTTTTCCCTCTTTGCCTAAGTAATTGTCTTTGTTCTATGTTTGCTGGGTCTTTTGGGTTAGAGACACAAATTGCATCTTGGTTGGATGCCATATTTATCAAGTTAAGGAGCAAGATGGTTGATCAACTGAAAGACATTATCAACAAATGTTATTTTGACTTTTTACTATTTTTAGTAAAACTTTCAAGAATTTTTTGTGCTACAGTCTTGGAAAATTGAAGGTTTGGGTGCTACAGTCTTGACCCTAGATTCCAAGCGCCTCTATGGAAACCAAGATCCCAAGTACCCTAGATGGTCCAATAGATCACCTAGAGACTTAAGGAGGGTCAAATAAGGGTAAATAAAAAATTAAAATGTAATGCAAATTTGAGAAAATAAATGCACAAAATAATAAACAAAATGAATCAAACTTGCACAACAAAACAAACCTTTAAAATTTATTATAAAAATAAAGAAAAAGTTTAGAAATGTATACAAGATTGTGCCCAAGGTAGCAAAGGGGGTTCACTTTGATAGGGATTAGAGTTTTTTGAAACTAGTGGCTATGAATGCCATAGTCAACTCCACGATATATATGTTTTGCAATGCCTAATGCTATTGAACCTTGCTACTCTCCTTTGCAAATCTACAACATTAATGATGTACAGGGGATGAGATGTGTGAAGGGTTTTTGGTTGGTCAAAAGAGCCATGATGGGAGTCTTGATGCCTAGATGCTTAGCATCGGTGCAAAAATTCACACAATATTGGGGTGGGGGGTCAAGCAATGGCTATAATGGTTGTAGGTTCCACAATGTAGGTGATTCAAGAAGCTTTGTGTGTGCATGTTTGCCAAAGCTCTTGAATGCAAAAATATGGCCAAAAATGAAAAAGCGTGAAACCTTTTTATGATGTTTAGGTTTGAGCTATATATGTTTCAATGGCCATAAGTTTCATTGAAAATTCTTGCTTAATTATTGATAGATTTCTATAGCATACAGTTATTGTAGGTGGTCAAATCCAATAGGGTTACTATGTATGGTAAATTTTGATACCCATATGACATCAACATCATTCCATTTACTAAAAATAGCAAATGGGAATTTTAGCCATGCTCACTTCTTCCACCTATGCTGGGCCTTTGAATAGTAATGCTGAAGTGTAGGATGAATGCTAGAGTTAGAGCAATGCTGAAATTCTAGACCATGCTAGAGCAATGCTGGGGGTGAAGAACTTATACCTCCTCCNTCCCCACCACAATACCCATCAAAATGCCAATTTGGCAGTCCCAAAGGAATATTTAACCCACCAAGCCCAAATATAGGCATGATATGGCTTTTTTCACTTAGGGATTGAGGCTTTGATCACTTATGAGGCATTTTTTGAGCCCCCAAAGCTAAATTATGTGAAAATTACATCTCTTGGATTGAAATCTTCACATTTTACAATGAATTTTTAGCCTTAGGTTTCATGGAATGAGGATTACAATGTTAAAAAGGTTACAACATGCAATTTTGATGGTGTTTCAAGAAATTGTTCCCCAGCTACAAAATTCAAGGAGATAGAACATCAAATCACTACTCATGATTTGCTGAATGAAATAAGCATGGAGGTAGAGGTTTCTTGGACATTTTCAGTCATGCCTAGTTTCATAACAACATTAAATGATACCACATTAGTTACTGTCCTATTGTTAACATGGATATGATGAACCTTATACTTGCCAACATGTATAGTAATGAGGAGAGGGGTAGATAGCACTTCTTTATTCCATGGATCCTCCTTAATTTTCATGAAAGGTGAGCATAGGTTGATGTTTTTCTTGACCAAGCAAAGTTCACTCCATGACCAAGTGAATGGATTCTTTATTGAAGAAATATTGAAGAGATCGTATAGGTTCAATGACATGTTTCTTTGTTTCAGTGACTATTTAGCTTGTTCCATTGTTACAAGGAAATTCTTTTTATTGACATGTGATCTTGCAACCTTGGTAACCTTGATTTCCTTCATTCTCCATTGCATTTTTGGCTCATCTCTTAGCATATGTTATTTGGACCCCTTGCTTATGGGTGGAGCTAATCTTGGTATCAATTTTAGGGGATTGGCTTGCTTCCAAGCCTCTTGTTGTTGGCCACCTTAAGTAAGCTTAGTTGTTGGTTTGATGGTAGGTTGCTTTTATCACTGTTGTAATGGATTATTTTTAACCATTAAGTTATTAGCCACAATAGGCAAGCCTTGGTCATGAGCTATCATAATTTTGCTTATAGATGATAAAGGAACCCTAAAAATGAAAGGTTACCTAGCCTTACAATGGTCAATAATGTTTTTCTTAGCTCATGATGTTGATGTCACCAAAGGAGGGATGTGTACAAAAAAATTCTCTTTAAGGGGAAAAGGTGGTGGTACTTGTATAATGAAGGGTTCTCTAGGCTTTAGGTTTTGGGACCAGGTATTAGCTGGTGGTACCTTGATAACAAATGGTTCCCTAGGAGGACTAGACCATTTGGTTGCTATAAATGAGATGATGATGTAAGATTTATTATTGCATTCTAGAGAGTTGGGCTCATTTAGCACTATCTCTCCATGGTCAATCATTGTCTAGAGATCATCTTTGAGGGCTATGCAAAAATTGGTATAACGACTAGCTAGTTGATGATAATGGCAGAACCTATCAAGCCTAAAGTACTCTGATAGTTTTGGATCATCTTTAGTTGCTATTGTTGAATCTCTTGGTATGTCACAAAGATGATCATACCTTTTGCAAGCTTCCTTAGATAGTTACTTATGTTGAATATGATTATCTTTAAGTGACTATTCTAGGAGCTTAGAGGACTTCATGAACAACTTTCTATATTTAGACCTATCCTTGCACTCAAAATCTAATCTTGGCTTGTTGGAAGTATAGGAGGTAGATGGTTGAGATGAGTCAAAAGATGCTTTGTGTGGAGGAAAATTTTACCTCTCTTCTTGTTTCGTATCATTGGATACTACAACCATAGTTGTTTGCATTTGTTTGATCTTATCCTTATCCCTACTAGAATGATGGTTCTTGTAGGCTACATAGGGTATATTGTTGCTAGATTTCACAACCTCTTAATTTGTGAAAATTCCTAGCTTAGTGAGTAAGATTCTAAATAGTAAAGCTTTGACTTGATGAAACCAACTTCTTTAAAGATAACTAAGAGTGGATCTTAGAGATGGACTCAAGGATCTCATTGAGTGTTGCATTCCATATCTAAATGAATCTTTGAATAGGTTTGAGTGGCCCTACCTCACTTTCATAAGTTGGTCAAGGATTGTATTGAGCTTCAAGTTGCATTTGATGCAGTTGACAAACAAGGCTATTAAGTCATCTAGAAAGGAGATTAGGTAAGGTTTGGTAATAATCCAAATTCTTTTCTATCAAGGACATAGGAAAAATGTGTAGTATTGTATGAGATAATGCTTGGAATAAGAAGCACTTAGATTAGAAGGTAACAAGGTGTGCATTAGGATCTCCTTCACCATTGTATTTGGTGAAGTTTAGGATAGGCATGCCTATGGGTAAGATTATTTGGGGAATGGTAGAGCTGATGGGATCATCCTAGTAGAAGTTCATAACCTTTACCATTTGTATTATTTTGGCCTCTAGTTTTTGTAGCTTCTTAGTAAGGCCTTGAATCATTTGGAAGGCTTGATCTAAACATTGTGGAGCTCCTAAGGGCTTCACTTGTTATTGTTGAATAGTTAGTGGTTATGGAATGCAAAATGATATAGACTAAAAAGGTCTTGTAACTACCATTTTAGGAAGGTTAAATATGGAAAATGAGGTTTACACTGGGGCATGAAGAACAAAGGGATTATTGGAAACAAATGGGTTATGCAACATGTGTGGAATTTGGATTCCACAAGAAGGACTAGCCAAAACTTCAATAAGTTGAGGCAAGGCATAGAGGGAATTAATAGTGGGGATTAAGGCATAATAATGAAGGATGCTAAGGTGAATAGTGAAGTGAACAAGGAAGTGGGTTGGAAACTTGAGCTTAAGGAGGTCATAGGAGGAGTTTGCTTCACTACTAAAATGGAAGATAGAGAGTTGAACATGATTAGCTCTAGTAGAGATCATTGGAAAAGATGGGATTCTAAACTAGCTTTTCACTAATTTCACCATCCTCATTTGTACTTACGAACTATGCTAATAGGTATATGTAAAATTTAGATTATTCAATGTGGTCATATGGGGAGGGGATGTATTCCTTCCCATCATTATAGGTTAATTCATAGTAATGCTTAGAGTCAAACTCTTTACATGGGATGTACAAAATTGCTTGTATTTTCATTCATATAAAGTTATAGTATTCCTCATCAATGTTTAAATGCACACAAATAACTCCTAACCACTTAAGGAACTCCCTACACTCCACTATGGTTGGGCCATTAGGGTCATCTACACAAGTAGATTCTTTGTTGATGGCCATGGAAGTGATGTTTTATGATAGAATAGTTGATGTAGAAAACTTAAAAATTGATTCAAGTGATAAATACTTTTAAAGTTTCTTATGTTTAAACAAGCTACAAGTTTGTAGCATATAAGGACCACAGTTTATGGAGCTTCAGCATGCAAGACTTTCATAGCTTGTGACATTTTCTATCATGTGGAAGCCTTAGTGTGTGAAACTACCTAGTGTGTGGAAGTCTCAGTGTGTGAGATTTCCCAACATGTTAGAGTCTTAGCATGTGATATTGCCTAGCATGTGGAAGTCCCAGTGTATGAGACTAGCTACACTATAATCGCAAAGTGAGCTTTCAAAAAGTTTTATTTCAAGTATCTCCTGGAGTACAAATGGGAAATTATCCACATGATGGATGTTGTGGTCACATGATGCATTTTGTGACCACACAATAGGTTTTGTGGTCACAAAATGGAGCCACAAAATGGGGTTTGGTAACACCCAAACAAACTTCCATCATTTGTTATGAATAATATTGGCTTTAAGATTATATGCTAGCTTTTAGGAAAGACCAAAAGAACTTTAAAAATGCTAAAAAATTCTTGATTCTTATGTTGCACAATGAATTTTAGAAACATAAACTTAAGGATTATTGTAGAAGGCATGGGTTACAAGGCCACACAATGGGTTTTCAGCACATATGATGGACTTTAAAAAACAAAAAATAAACTTTTGTTAAACTAGATGGACTTGTAGGCTAATGAAGACTATAGATAGAGAATTTTCTCAATAGATTTTAGTGAAGAAGTTGGTTAGAGGTCCTCCTAGCACCAAAAATTATAATGACAGAAAATTTCAGTGTTGGCAAAGTAAAAGTTCCTATGTAAGATAGTTTAACTCACATATCCATAGGCTTTGAAAAGCATCCAAAGCACCTTGGATAGTCTTGCTAATTACTTAGGGACTTGGAAAGTCTATTATTGAATATTGTGGAATATGCATAAAAAGTGGAAAGAAAATAAGGCTAAAAGACTACAAATTTTGTATTAAATACTGGTAAAAATATTGTAAACAAAAAAGTTTAAAAAGTGTAAATAAATGGATTTTAAAAACCCAAAAAACACAAAAATAACTTTGAAATATGGCATAGGAGGTAGGTTGTGTTCTACACTTGACTATACCTTTCTACATGCATGATCTACACTATAAAAGGCTAAGAAAGGCCACAAAAATCTACAATATCTTCTTTGTTCTTTGCTACTACTTAATCTTTAGAGTACAAGTGTGGTACAAATTTTTCTTACTAAGAAAAGATTGCCAATAGATCCCCAAAAAGGATTTGAATTTGGCATTTATAGGTTGCAATTTAGTAACACTAGCATTTGCTATAATTTTGGGTGTTACAAATGACTTCTTGGTCAATTTGTAGCTTGTGGACTAAAAATCTAAGTTCCACTCATTGACTTCATAAACTACCCATTATGTGGGATTAAAACATCCATCATGTGAAACTAAAGCCTAAGTCCCACATGGTGACCTCATATGTTGAACATTGTGTGTATCTAAGGTGCTCATCATATGAGACAAAAAATGTCAAATTTCATAGCATATGGAGCCTTTTTCACTTTCATAAGATTTCATACATAGAATTTGCAGCTTGTGGTATATTTTTTGTCTTTGCACAAGCTAGAACACATGACACTTATGGCCTGTAAGGCATTTTTGACATTCATAAGATAAGATGCATGGAATTTGTAGCTTGTGGGTTGCAAATCTCATTTTTACATTGAGAATTTCTTAGAACTATTGATACAATGTCATCATATAGGATCTTTGGAGAAAATAAGGCAATTGTATCTACCTTTATATTTTCACCAAATTACAATGAAAATTTGGGGTATGGGCCTTTACATTACAACATTAAATTTTCCTTGAGGTGTTTCAATAATGTTGAGTATTTCAGTGGAAAGATAATGTTGCCTTGTAAATTTCTTCATTTGAATTATTCATCATGATAGAAAATAAATACAAAATCAAAATAATAAGGATTAGCATGAGCATATCAGAATGCATTGGTGCATTCCAATATTCTTTATTATAGTTTTTATCATTACTTTCATTAATATTAATAGTAGGTTGAGATTTCACTTTGGATATGAAATCCATTTTAATTTGATTGATGCTTAGGTATTTATATCTTGAAAAATTATTCTAAGTATAAAAGAAAATATTGATGATACTTGAAACAATGAAGTGTGTAAGATTAACTAACTTGCAAATAATAACACATCCCTAGTAACAATGCTAAGGATGAGTAGTAGAAAATTCCAACACTCAACCTTACAAGTCACAAGTATTCACATGTGACTAGATCGTAAGCTGTAAATGGGCAATGTAACTATACTAGTGAGTTGATAATGATTTTGTGATCATCATCTTTCTAGTTAGAGATAGCAAGATGAAAAATGTATGGTATAGCTCTTAGTGAGGCATATGCTAAAATTGTTAACCTTTTGATATGTCAAAACCTTAAGAAACATGAAGAACAACGATGCTTATGTGGTTGTGTTTGTAGGGATAGAACATGGATTTGGATAAAAGGAGAGCTTACAGACATCTACAAGATCTCAAGAAATCATGTGGGAGTTCAAAGTGGATGGATAAGGAATGAAGACCTCAAAGGTCAACTCCAGTGATCAAATGGAAGCCTTAGTATTAAAAAACGTATTATAGAAAGACATATCCAAGAAACATTAGACATCTTCTATCAAGCAAAAAAATCTCTCTAATGATGAAGATGTCTTGGCCAAGTTGAAGGTCTCTTAGAGGAAGACGTATTTTAGAAATAGCAAACATCTTCCTTGTGAAAAAGACATCTTTCTTGTGGAGAAGGTATCTATCCCAAATAGAAGTGTAATGTAGAAATACATCTCAATATCAAAGAAGACATCTCTATTTATTGTTAGATAGCCTTTTCAAAAATTCCAAGGTGATTTCAAAAACATCGTGGCTATTAGAAGACATCATTCTCTTAGGAAATGGGCAAGTGTTGAATGCAAGCAAGTGTCAACATCAAGAAATGATTGTGAAAATTAGTCTACTATATTTGTGTGTCTCATTGTGCTATCCTTTGTACTGCTATAAGAGATCTATTGTGTTGTACCTCAAAGTGTAAGGACCTAAAACTTTTCTGCATCCTTTTCTTATAAGTTTTATTTCTCTTTTGTTGCCCTGCAAGGTTGATGTGCTTTTTGTGGGAAGGCATCATCCTTGAGCTTATTGGGATCCTATAGGATTAAGTGTTAGCATAGCACCACAACACTCTATATAGCAAAGCTCAAGTTGTAAAGGTTATGGGGTCCTAGAAATCACATTCTAAGATTATTAGAACCTTGTGGGGTTGAGTGAATTCTTGGAGTCAAATCACTCTAGAGTAGAGCTTAGAGCTTGCCCAAGGTATGGTACCCTTTAAACCACATTTTAAGAGAAACAAAGTTTGGAGGTGTGCTAGCAAATTACCCTCTTAGTATGGACAAGAAAATTTTGGAAACCATGTTAAACTTGGTGTGTGCTTTGCCTAATTAATTTTTAATTTAAGAACTTATTCATCCCCCTTCTAAGTTCAACAATCCTCAGGTGGTATTGGAGCCTAGTACTCTTCTTCATCATTAGCTTCAAGAGTGGACAATGGATGGGACATCTTATACAAAGAAATCCATGTTTGATGGATTCAACTTCACCTATTTGACAGCTAGGTTGCAAGGATTCTTCAAATCTATGGAGTTCAATGTTTGGGAGTCCATCATTGAAGGCTACACGTCACTTGTCGATAGCTCCACTAGAACCATCAAGCCTCGCAATAAATAGATACAATAGGAGAAAGATAAGTTTATGTTTGACTTAAAGGCCAAAAATTGTTTATATTGCACTTTGAATAAATCTCAGTTTAATAAAGTAGTTGGAATAGACAAAGAAACTTGTCAAACATTAAAGGCTACTTATGAAGGAACCTATATAGTTAAACAATCTAAGTTGTCACTTTTACAAAGTGAATATGATAAGCTGAAAATGAGAGAAGGTGAGAAAATAAAAGATTACTTTTGTAGAGGGAATGATCTTGTTGTGGCTATTAGAGGTACTGGTAAAGATCTGCTAGAGAGCAATGTCATTATTAAAATAATCATAACACTTCAATCAAAGTTCAAACCAAAGGTCATGGCCATGGAGAAAATTAGAGAATTTTCAAATCTAAAATTTGAAGAGCTTCAAAGTGCTCTCATTGCTTATGAAATGAATCTCATAAGTGAATGAACTATCTAAGGAAAACCCATTTCTCTAAAGACTGCCTTCAAGGAGAAGGAGATCAATTAGCATGATGAGGGTAATGAAGATGAGATAGCCTTCCTCTAAAGGAAGCTACAACAATTAATAGCAAGAAGAAGTAAGGGCTCAACTCAGCAAAGGTCCAATTTGTTCAAAGGTAAAAGAAGACGTAAAAAATTTTTAAATTCTAACTTAGATTTCTCTTCTATAGAATGCTAGATTTGTGGAGGAAGAGGCCATATGGCCCCCGAATGTCCTAGCAATAGTAGGGTAAAATCAAAGAATAGATCCAATGATGAGGAGTTAAAAAAATGCCAACTTCTATACAAGTTGGGATGATGGTGATCAAAGTGAAGAGGAAGTAGATGACTCTACCAAAGATTCTCAACTCATATGCATGACTCTAATGGAGGAAGATTTGCCTCAATATTCTAATGATATACAAGGTAAAACTAATGAAAGGTATAGTGAATTATGAAGAGAGATTCTCATCCTTCATTACTTAATTGGAAAGGTAAAGAAATTTTTGAATAAAAAACTTGATGCGATTCAGATGCAGTTAAAAAGAAAGATCTTAGATATAAGAGTTGAGATTCAACATCTAACCCCTTTAAATAAGGATTGTAGAGATTTTATAGAAGGAGAAATGCATGAAAGAAAGCCTAGGGAAGAAATTGAAGAAAAATTCTCTCTAGAGAATACAAGCTCAAGCTCAAACACAAGCATAATCAGGTTTGGAAATGCCATTTGTGAGGAGAATAATTTACTTGTTTGAAAAAATTGTGGTAGTAAAAAAAACCTTGGGTATTCTCATGATGTTCAAAATAAGATTGATGCTTAGTCTTGTCAAAAAGGTTTTGGTAAGGATATTTTTTAGATAACAGTAGCTAAAAATGAAAAGAAATGGAGAATTCAAAATTTCCTTAGAGACACAAGGGATGCAATAAGTGATCAAGTAGAACATAAATAATTAGAGTCATCATATGAAAGATATAATGAGAAAGAACCAAAAGGTAAGAAGGTACTTCATGATAGAGGATCTCATCTCAAACTTCATTAATCTTCTTCCTCTCAATTGCAAGCAATGTAAGTCAACTTTTTATGTTCTTTCTTGCTAAATTTTTTTAAAAAGTCTAATTTTTTTAAATATATATGGAATTTTTTCTCTAGATTAGATCCTATAGGATTTTCTCTCTTATATAATTTTTTATATTGTCTTTTATATCATTTTTTGATACATATAAACATGATTTATGAAAGTTTGTGATGTGGCAATTATAATGAATTTATTGGATACTTATCTTGGTTGCATGTAAATTCATTATGAAATATAAATTGTTTATTATGCTTTCTTAAGATATTTCTTTTGAATATTCAATATTTTGAATTGGTTTCTTTGATTAAAAAACATGAATCTTTTGAAGAAAATTTTTAGAGGAACTATTAGTACTATTAATAGGAGACCCTAGTCTCCACATTGATTTGTAGGGTTGGTACTTTGATGGGAAGAGATTGACTTGAATTAAAGGGAATCTTTAGAATCTACACATATGTAGGGGGAGCCTGTGCCTATCACTAATTATCATCCAAGAGGTCACTAGTGTAGGGGAATTCCTTTGATACTTTTATGAAATGCACTTAAGTGGAAAAACTTCATTTCAACTCTCCCTCATTAAAAAATGTGCAAAGAAGAGCCTTCTCATTTGGTAATATTTTATGATTTTTATCTAAAGAAGATCTTTCCTATACTCACCTTTCAATATCTCAAGTACTCTCATTGGTACTAGAAATGATGCTTCTAATTTCTTTTGGTAAGCCATGAGATATCTATATATATAGAAAATTTTTTATATGTTTGGTTTCTCTTTTAATACATTTAGCATGATAAGATAGGTTGCTTATCTGCTTTGGAGTATTATGATCATCTATCTTATGTTAATATTTTCTTCAAGGTGTCGTGTTAGTTCCAATAATAAGCACTTACAAGAGGAGTTATTTGGTATTATCATGACTATTTTTTTTATATGATGTGATTGTGGTTTTTGTAAATGTGTGGAAAATTCATCTGTACTAAAAGCCCTAAGTTAAAATTTCTTATATATTGTAATATGCATGGTTTCAATCTAGAGTTTCTATTTAATTAATTGATTACTTCATATGGATCCTTGGTGTAGCAATAGGTTTCTTACTCTAGGATATCCATTCAACATCCTAGATTAGCTATGCAGATGAAGGGCTCCTCTTTCATAAAACCTATCTTTATTAGCTCTATGGAAGGAATAAGATGTGTAGTTTTCAAAATAGAATATTGAAATGTTATGCACATTTATACTGTGAATCATTATTTTTGATGCTTGAACATGTTTCCTTTGATAAAGATCCATTCATGAGGAGTAATTCATATGCAATGGCTGTCAATAACTATCTATTCTAAAATGATATATCTTCTTAGAAATTTCTATTCATTCTCTTTTTGTTTACGTTTGAAATGGATAAGTGAAGTGTCTATGTGTATTGTGGGACTAACCCATTTTTTTAATTTTTTGACATTTCCAAAAAGGGCAAGATTTTTGACCTTTTACTATGTCAAAACCTTAAGAAACATGGAGAACAAGGATGCTTGTGTTGTTTTTTTGTTTGTAGGGAAAGAACATGCATGTGAACAAAAGGAGAGATCAAGGACATCTACAAGAACTCAAGAAAGCATGCAGGAGTTCAAAGTGGATGGACAAGAAATGAAGACCTCAAAGCTCAACTCCAGTGATCAAAGGGAAGCCTTAGTAGTAAAGAACTTATTGCAGAAAGATGTCTCCAAGAAAAAATAGACATCTTCCATCAAGAAAAGATGTCTTCCTAATGATGAAGATGTCTTTGTTAAGTTAAAGATTACTCAAAAGAAGACATCTTTTAGAAATAGTAGACATCTTTCTTGTGAAGAAGATGTCATCCTTGTGGAGAAGATGTCTCTTATGAATCAAAGTCTAATGCAGAAAGACGTATTAGTCTCAAAGAAGATGTCTCTAGTGATCATTAGATAGCTAATGCATGAATTTCAAGGTGATTTTGGAAACATCTATGCTATAAATAAGACCTCATTCTCTTGGGAAATGTACAAGTGTTAAATGAGAGCAACTATCAGCATCAAGCAATCATTGTGCAAATTATTCTATTGTATCTATATGCCTCATTATAGTATCTTTTATGCTCTTATAAGAGATCTATTATGTTGTTCCTCAAAGTGCAAGGAGCTGCAAATTTATTGCATCCTTTCCTTGTAATTTTTTATTCTCTTTTATTGCCCTATGAGGTTGATGTGCTTCTTGTGGAAAGGAATTATCGTTGAGCTTGTAGAGATCTTGCGAGATTGAGTGTTAGTGTAGCATCACAACACTTTGGAGTGGAGCTCAAGTTGTAAAAGTTGTGGGATCCTAGAAACCACATTTTAAGCTTGTCAATACCTTGTGTGGTTGAGTGGATTCATGGCATCGAATCACATCGAAGTGAAGTTTAGAGCTTGTATAGGGTGTGGTACCCTTCAAATCACATTTTGAGAATAACAATGTCTAGAGGTGTGCTAGTGAACTACCCTTTAAGTGTGGACTATCCAAGTTGGGGAACCATGTTAAATTTGATGTGTGATTTGGTTGATTAAATTTTAATTTGAGGAACTTATTCATCCCACCTTCTAAGTTCAATTATCCTAAAAAATGATGTTGGTTAGCGTTAAGTATGCTAAAAGTAGACATGATAAAACTGATTAGAAATTCTAAATATAAGTACAAAAATGTAAGACTATTCTAGCATACTCATGATACGTATCTATTTCTAGTTTTTCGTACACATCCTAGGCTGATGTAATTGTTGCTAGGATTATGAAGTAACTTTACTACTAAGTGAATCAAGAAAAATTACTACTAGTCATACTCATTTTTTCTTACTAATGATCATTGAAATTTTAAATGACATAATAAAAGTAAATAATATGGAAAGTAAATCTATTCTCTGTGAGATACTCTAATGATGAAAAAAGTCTCAATCTTTGTTATCATTCATGAATTTTGTCTAGGAATAATCTACTCGAATAAAGATAATGTATAGTTATAATTCATCATACTATAAGCACTCACAACTAACTCTAATTTCGAGAAAACAAACTACAAGAATTTCACTAAGTGTTGGCTGAAAACTTATTTTTAACACGATGATGAACTTGTATTCATAGTAATGGTCATGATCCATTACATTGTATCTATGACATTGTGTATTGGGATATAGTAGTACATCTATGATATTATAGTCCTTAACTTCATCATAGAGTATGTTTTCAAGTATCTATTTTAGTAGTAATATTTTCTTAATCTATATTCACCAACACAATATCAACTAAAACTAGTAGACATCAAGGGATTTCATCTTTAATTTTCTTTGTTAATTCATCCATAATAATGTTAAATAAGTACAAGCTAAGTTTAGATCCTTGATGTAGACCTACTGTGATTGGAAAATGAGATGTTATTCCATAGTCTTCTAATTTTAGTGGTAGCTCCTTCATACATGTCAAAAATTGCTATTGCTATAAGTCAAAAATAGTTAAAACTCATAATTGAACTAAAATTAAATTCAAACTTCAACAATAGACTCCCTATTATTAACTAATCCTATAATTATTAACCTTAATGTTCATGCTATAATAAAGAGGTAAAATCATTGTGGTTTACATAAAAGACATGATTAGTTAATTATCATGTAGAAGGATGTACGTATATTGATGAAAATACATGTATGTTATGTTCTAGAAGAGATAAATAGATTATATTGTCATATTCTATATATAAATAAAAGACACATAGGAATCATTAATTACATATCACATAATTACTATCAATGTCATTATCTTAGGTTTATCTTCTATACTTTTTGTATGATATTATGTTGAGTATTTATCCACACTTTGAGTCTGTATAGACGTAACCATGGATTTCTATCATTCATAATTTAGTACTTATTATTCTATACTTCTTCTAATTCTCAAGCAACAAAGCCTAATATATACTCATTGATAATTCTTAATTCTTGTTACTTCTCTATATTATTTTTTTACTTCACATATTTTAACAATGGATTGCCTTAAGGTTATGTAGCTACATTTTATCTATTTGTTATACTCATTATGTTTTCTTAATGAAATGAATTTCACTAGTTTATATAAACCTTAAATTTTTACACCTATGAATTCTACAATAAATAGAGGTAAGAAAATTATAACATTTATTGGAAAGTGTTTCTACACCAACTTTTGCACTATTCAAAAAGCAAACTCATGTGAACAAGGTTTGGAGGCATTGATGATGCCCCACTCACCCAAGTAAATCTCATACATCCATATATCATCATCAGTATTTTGCTCCTTCCACTAGATCAAGTACTCAAACCTCTTTACTATTCTAGTGCTTGAAGCCTTTCTCTTCTTGAGTACAATAGCCTTCCTCTTATTAGAACATTTAGAAGTCATACTAGTAGGTCAAAAATTCTTCATGCTACTTTCTTATGATTTATTATTATTTTACTCATCATAATGAACCAAATCTATGACATTAAACATAAAACACTTATGAACATCATTAGGAACAAATATCTCAAAATAATTATCATTGATTTTGATTTTAATTTAGAAATTTATCATCTTCTTGGCTTTCAATTTGGTTAAATTCACTTTTATTTTTTATTCTTTAAATGAATTTAAATAATATCATCAACCTCAAGTTTGAATCTCTTTTTATCCTAATTCTTTTTTTGTAATACTTCTTCAACCTTCTTTACTGATCATTTTGTCACTTGGACATGCAAATCCTTCATATCTTGTGCATAAACACTTAATTATGTCTTCCTATTAAAATGCTTCAAGACATTAATCATTATTAGGCTTTATTAATAATTTATCTTGAAATAACTCTTCCAAATACTTGAATGAACTACATTATTATATGAGAATTTTGAATGAAATTCCTTAGTTGCATGAGTAGTACTAACAATAGCAATACAATTTGCAAACATAGAGATTAATGTCATAATCTTAATGATACCAATATAGTAGCTAGATTCTTATGAATACTATTTTTTAATAATGATATTAAAAATTAGTTCTAATCTACAATTGATGAAATACCAACCTATAAAGATCATTCCACTACTTTATCTTCATTATATAGACCTTACATACCACTAGTACAAGATTTCTTACCACCTACTTCATTCTCTCATATGTAAGAAGTTATCTGGTTCTAGTAATGACTCACCTCAATAGATCCTAAAAGGATCCATTCCACAATCTTTTCCAAGATAATGATCTTATAAGAACAAGAATACAAAGAAATGAAGAAGCTTTTCTCCTATTGATCATTCTCAAATTGAAAATTACATTAACAGTGATGATNGATGAGATTTTTACTTTAAGAAAATGATTTCAAAAAATCATTGATTGAAACCACTATGGTGAAAAGTAATAACAAAAGTATATAAATGTTGATAGTCTTGAGACTGTGTAAAGAATTTCTGCAACTTGTGAAAAAATAAGACTACATAAAATATGTGGAGGAAATTCAAGGAACCATTTGAAGTTAAAAAAAATCAAAGATTATATCCGTTAAAAATTAGTTAAGCTCCTTAACATTGAAAGAAGGTAAACTTGAGAATATCTCCCTATTGCAAGTCATTGTTCAGGCATAGAATGCCTGAGTGTTAAATAGACTATTAAGTTCTATTTGTTAAGAGTTCTTCCACCATCGTATGTTATCTTCCATCAAACAATGAAAATGGTGGAAAGACATATACAATGATGGTGTTTTGTATGAATGTGTTAGAAGAAGAATCTGAAATACATCTCCAACATTAATACATCTCCAACATTAAAGTCTTCTCTTAAGAAATAATGGTGAATAATGAAAATGATAAAAAAATAAAGTAGTCATCCATGTATTGTTATATTTGTAAGAAAGAGAGTATTGATGACATAGATCACTATTATTAAAATTCAAATAATCCTAAACAAAATGTAATGACCAAGTAAAAGATTAATAAATCTACTAAAAATAGGATGAAATAACTTTTTATGAAAAATGAAAAGTAATCTAATTCAAAGCCCAATCTATCAATGTTATAAAAGACGAATCAAAACCTTCAATGATTTATTTCCATGCAATCACCATAGACAATGATACATCTAACATTTCTATATGAATTATTTCTAGTTCCTTACAACATTTTACTAGTAGTTAATCATTGTTAATTGATATAAAGGTTAAAATAAAGCCTCATTTCATAAGGATTGGTGATAATAAATTAATAAAAATCAAACATGAATGTTTCCAATCTAAGTCTAAAGATTCTTGTTATAGTATTACATTTTCCATGACTAAATACTTTATATATTAACTTTTTAATGAATATTTATATATTGAATTTAATAAAAATGATCATGATAATTCATACTGCACTATAAACTATGATAATGAGATATTGGCCTACAATGTATCTTATAATAGTATATTTAAATTAGTAGATGTCTTATTGAATGTTTGTATTTTTCAATTAAGTAGAATCAATTATTGAATTGCCATTTGAGACTTGGACATGCAAATTTTAAAACCTTAAGAAGAATGCATCAATTATATCATGAAATTCCTAAATTTGAAGAACATTAAGAATTTGATTGTGAAGCATGTAAGATTAGGAACAAGCACCTTCTACCAGTTTCAAGACATTAAAATTAAAATAATAAGATCACATGAAGTCATTCATTTAGATGTTTCTAATACATTTATGCTACAAGGAATAAAAAATGTAAGATACTTTATTATTTTTATTAATGATTTCAATCAAATGATGTGTCTTTATGGCTTGGAACATAAGTCACAAGTTTTTGAAAAATTTAAGCATTTCAAAGTAATAACTTTGATGAAGAAGAATATAAAGATAAAAATTATAAGATTTGACAATGATGAAAAATAATTTTCTAATAAATTTAAAGCTTATTGTAATATTAATGGTATGTGAAAAGTCTTCATAGTGTCATACATACAACACCAATATGCTATTGTAGAAAAAAATAGATTAATAACAAATATAGTTAGATTTATGATGCATGATAACTGAATGTCAAAATTGAGGTAGCAAATTATTTTATTTACACAATTTTCAAAACTATAATTACAACTTTGAATGATAACCCTCTAGTAAAGAAATGATATGATAATATATATGTGCCAATACCTCATCTTCATCGTTTTAGGAAGACATATTATGTTCATGTTTCATAAGCATGTTGTGTTGAATCCAATGGTAATGGTGGAATTGCTACTTGAGTATTCTTTAGATCATAAGCCTAATTTATGTAGGATATCAAGGAGCAAAAAATAGTTGAATCTCATGATATATTATTTGATAAACTATTTTACAAATTAGATGACATTGTAAGTCAACAATCCACAATAGAAGATATGGTAATCCCTTATAAAATCAAAAGTGATTCACAATGTTATAAGATCTTAAATGAAGATGATGCAAATTAAGAATTCAATTTCACAAATTTCTCTATACACTTGCAATGAGAATGGTTTAAAAATCAATTAAAAGATTTAATACTATTAGTTTTATAGCATATAAATGAAATGCCTTTGAGAAAACTAAGTGAAGAAAATTTTATTTTAGAAAATCATTCTAATTTGACCAATATGTAAAATAAATATTGGTATGATTAAATGAAAGTAGAATACAATGTATTAATGCAAAATGGTATGTAGGAATAGGTTCAAGATTTGCTAAAGATGAAAATGATAACAATTATATGAAATTTTTACATTAAAAGAAAAATTGATAACATGATAGGAAAATATAAAGCCCTAAATATTGTTTGGGGTTTTCCATAGAGGAAGGATAATAATTATAAAAAAATCTTTTCTTCCACCATGAAGCTATAGACTATACAATGTATCATAACCATAATTATCACCTATAATTAAAAATTTTATCAACTTGAGGTTAAGTTTACTTTCTTAAATGAAGGTTTGTAAGAAGATATTTCTTTATATTAGCCTAAAGGTTTTCTGGATTCAAAGTTATCTAATCATGTTTGCAAATTTAAAAAATCCATTTATGGGTTAAAGAAAACTTCTTGTGAATGGTACATAAATTTTGATGAATTTATACATGAATGGGGATTCAAAATATCAATTAAAAATGTTAGTATTTATGTTCTGTAAACAAAGGACTTATGGAAGGATATAATAATGTTTCTATAGGTTGATGATATTATGATAATTAGGAATAATTCTTAACTAATTAGAAAAGTCTAAAATTAATTGTTAACAAATTTAAAATGTTTAACTTAAGCTTCTTACTTATTTTCTTAGTTTTCAAATGCATTAGTCATTAAGACACATATAGGTAACTTAAGAAAGTATGTTATGGATTTTTTAAAAGAATGCCATACAATGGATTATAGTAAGATTAAAAATGTTACATTGAGGTAATGTACCACAAGTCAANTCAAAGCTTAACTAAAACTCTTCCAAGAATCTTAGAGATTGTACATGTGACCTCTCAATCTTTCAAATGGTTCACACTTGGAGTACAAATATCAATGTTTGATAAAACTCATGAGATATTTACTTAGTCTCTCTCAAGTATTATCACTCTTGCCTCACACTTTCTTAGACCCTTCCATAGTTTCTCTTAAATTTCTTCTCTCTTTCTCAAACTTTCTTCAGGTCATAGATATCCTTTAATACTTATTGGACTAATGCATTATCCTTCTTGACTATTGGTATTTCCTTTAAATTTTGTGAATATTTTTAAAATTAAATGATCATGAGACTATGAGTGGCTATGAATACATCCTTGTCATACTTGCTAGCTTGTGGCTTACTATTTCTTGTAGCTTATTCAAACTAGTAAAATCTTGAATAATTTCCTTTTGTTATTCTACTACCTATGATATTTTGTAGCTCACATTCACATGATTATGACATCTTGTAGCTTGATGTAATCCACAACTCACTATCCAACTCTAAAAAATGAGAAGTTTCTAATTACAATAAACTACAAATCACTATGGTATGCAATAGCCTATAAGTCCTCACTACTACTAATATCAACTCACAATCCCATCACAGGTACCTATTCAAACCAATAAAAGATACAAATAAATTTCTAATCACTACAAAACATAAATACTCACTATTAAGACTCCTAAAACACATTGTGGATAAGAAATGAATGCAGAAGTTAAGTTGATGTCCTCATCAAGAAGAATTATATTTCAATATATAGTAGAAAACTTTAATAAGAATCATGAAAATGTAATGGAAGAAAAGTCCACTAGTCTTCAACACATGTCTAAAAAATGATATTAGTTTAGGGGAAATCCTAGACTTATACTTACTACTAGTGAAGTAGTTTAATATTCCATCATAAATAGTTATAACCTTTAGTATAAGCACTAATAAAACCAATTTAATCTTCTATTCTTGCATATTCATTATCTTATATTTTACAAGCATAAAAACCATCACAATTAGTAACACGTACATCAAAAATTACAACAATGTTGATTCATGTAGTAACCAATTAGATAAAGGTTGAAAATATATTTGTGAATGAAAAAATCTAGGAAGTTTCTTGGTTTATTCTTAAATTACAAGATATTTTTACCATAAATCTTTATTACATTTTGGTTTAGAAGTAAACCTAATATTACAAGAGATGAATTAAACTTGAAATTTACTTGTAGTAAAGAAGAGATATTGTACCTACGTTTTCTACTTCCTTTAGTAGTTGAAAACTTGGATGCTTCATTGTTCTAGCTTCATGTAGTTTCAACTTTCCTCATAATTCATGTGAATTTTAATTAGTTTATGTCAACTTCTTCTTTGGATTTAAGATCCTTAAGAGTACTTTAAATTAAAGAGATCACCATCTTGCTTTTTCATGCCTTCATCATTGGAATTTTTGTTATTTTTATAGAGGTAAGAATCAAAGTGATAACTACCATTAGTTTCACCATCGCTAGTAAGGAAGTCCTCAAGATTGGTATCTTCAGCCTCATTTCTAGCTTTAATAGACATCCCTTTAGTTTCAAATGATGGATAAGGTTATGGCTCTACATAAATTTAAGTTTAACCTTATGTATTTCCCTTAGTACTTTCATTGACACCCTTGTATTAACGTTGCTATCAATCATAGAATAGATGTTACTCAAATCAATGAAGGGTTACTAACTTTAACCTCAAAGATTTCCAAGATTCTCTTGCATTATAAATACTTAGATCTCCAACTTATTTGAAACTAAAATTTGAAGAAATACGAATTTTCCTAACTTTAAGAATTACATCTTAGTACTTCTATAGCATTAGTTAAGAGCTTCAACATTTAACTTTAACAACCTTTGGTTGCACTTCATCAAGCTGATATTAGTATACATCTTAATTAATTTTGCAACTTACCTACACCAATATTAATTTTGACATTTATAGATGATTTCATCCATCATAATTAATAATAATCTATCATCAACATTAATGTCATCATCACTCTTAATTCATAGTATCATTTGTAGGGACAATATCAAATCCTACACTCGTAAGAATCATCAAGTTATAGTTTAAGCCGAAAGTAATGGTCATTTCTTAGGTTTATTATTAATTTAATTTATTTCATTAGTTATCACTCTCAAAACATATTTTTCTTCTCTATAATGACCATTGTAATTAAGCAAAGATAAATCATTCTTTCATTTGTTAAAGGAATAAAACATTAATTCCTTTCTTGATATTGCTTCTTTTACTTCATTTCTTCTATTTTTATAATGTAGTTGTTATATCATCCTATCATAGTCCTAATTATTTTCCATTATTAGTCTTATATTTTATCATCATCAATTAATTCCCTATTCTTTTTTATTTTGAATAACTTTTCCTAGTATCCATGAACTTCAATTTTGTAAAATTTTATTTTTGAAACCATTCACAACTGTACATTAAATATTCCTACTTGATAAGAATAGGTACTATTTGTGTGGTTAAATGTAGTAGACCAATTCTGTAATAACATATTTTGTACTAGGGAAAGAGCCTCTTAGCTTTCAAGTGTGGCATTATTATGTTAAAGTTAATAAGCCCTTTTTAGCTATTGGTTTTATTTACTTCCTTAGTTAGATCACTTTGTGCCTTCCTCACCTTTTTATAGGTTAGTAATATAAATAGTTTAAGATTAGTATGTCTTATTGGTGTTCATTTTATTTTGATGATTTTGATCATTGATAGTTGACCATAACATCATCATCATTGCTAGTTTTGTTAATGCCTCTTTGATTTTTCAATGTCACTTCTTATTATTCTTTGTTTCTATCATCATTGACTCTACCCTCCTCCATTCTTAATATAGTCCATAGTTCATCATGTCAAAATAGGGATTTAAATCCTCTTAATATACCCAAGTTTGCAAGTTGATGGAAATGAGAAGAAATCTGACATATTTAGGATCTATGTCTATTTAAAGCTACAAGTTTACTTGTACTAAATGTGAACTTAACATCAACCTTTCTCTAAACATATAGCCAACGTGTAACTCTTTATACTACCCACTAAAATCAAATTCATAACTTGAAGTTTTAAAATCAAGAGTCTTACCACTAGGCTAATATATGATTGTTAATTTTGTATTGTATTGTACACTCTTAACTTATTATGTAAAGTTAAAATATATTGTAGTTATAGTTGAAGGATTTGATCAAAAAGGTTCATAAATTAGTTTTGTATGTACTTAAGTATGACTAAATATTTCTCNCAATAGACATATAGTTGTCCTTAGCCATGGGTATATTTAGATATCTAAGATGTATTATTAATTATTAACTCAATATTGATTACTCTTTAAAATTTAATCTCACATAAAGAACTAAAACAACCTACATTGATGATGCAACCTCATGCTATTTTACTATTGGTATTCTTGTTAATCAGCATGGAAATACAATTTCATAGTGATCAACCAAATGGAAGGTAACCACACCCATGAAAAATAATAAGGCACAAATGTCAGAGGAGTGGCTAGTGGATTTTTTCAAAAGCATCTTTTATATAATCAAAGATAATATTGTTAACATAGCCTAAAAATGATGTGATATGTTAAAATTCCAATATAGCTTAATGTTATCAAGGTGGTGTTAATATCCAGTAAAGAACAAGCCACGATTCCAAAGTATTACAAATTCATATTGAGATATAATATTATCTATAGAATTTTACCAAAGATTATAACAAGGAGGTTATCATTAATTGTCCTAAAAATTATATCAACTAATTAATCTAGTTTCATGCAAGGTAGGTATATCCAAGATCACAACATTCTTAACCATGAGATCATGAATGTATGTAAATAATACAAATTTCTAGCTATGTTTATTAAATTATATATAGTCATGTCCAGTGATTCTAATAGCTGGATGGCTATGAGTGGGATATTGATGGACAAATATTTTGATAATGACTTTTTGAACTTTATCTTAATATGAAAAAAACTATCATGTTCTTTCTTCTAAATAAAGAGGAATTGAGAAAATTATTTATAGCCTCTTAGGGTCTATGATAAGGGGACCTACTTTTCCCATTACTTTTTATTATTATCATGGATACTATTAAATTATACTTAAAGAGAAATGACATTAAAGATTTGAAACTTGAAAATGCATCAATCAATTTCATTCATCATATTGATGACACATTAATAACTACAAATGCTAAGTGCAAGAAATCTAATGTTATGCTAATTTCTCTATCAAATTTTCTAGAGAGGTTGGACTTAAGATGAACTGGAAAAAATTCAAAATCTTCTAGGTGTCTAATAGTCATAAATTATGCATCAATATCTTTTAGGTTCTTCTGATGATCTAAGAAAGAAATCATAATATGTTTCTAGGGATGCTCATACATAATTGTTCTAGAGCCTCCACTTGGATGAAGTGGATTAACAAAATCAAATAAAAATGTGCATGGAATAATTCATTTTTCCCTACCATTGGTTGATTGAGCCTCATTTTTATAATTATTAAAAATATATGCTATATGATGGTGGTGGAATTACCCTTCTCTTGGTTAAGGAGGTGATTAATTGAATGATGAGGTCCTTTCTTTGGAAAGGTGAGCATGGAGATGAGAGGTGAAGAATGCACATTATAGATTGGTTCAAACTAGTCAAGCCATTTAATGCAAGTCATCCCATCTTCTTTAGTGCTTCAAATGTAGCTTTTATGGCTCAATCCAAAATAATCAAGAAGTACTTGGAAAATGCTAACTCTAACTCGATACAAGGCATTAAAATTTAATATGGACATTTATTTCATGTACCTAAAAATCTTCCTTAAGATAGCCTATCATCATTGTGATTCAGCTAATAGTTAGTTATTTGATAACTATTAATTGCATTCACTAACAACTACCATTGTTATTACAAAACATTTACTTTCCTCTCCCTCACAAAATCTTCTTCTTGATCTAGTAGGGCATTATCCTAGGCAAAATTAAATACTTTCAATGGTAAATCATCCATCATGTGCTTTCATGAAAAGCATTTTTCATAATACATGGTATTACAACCTCATCCTATTATGTCATGTGCTAAGTCCTACATGAGAATATGTCTCAAATCTTACATAGATATGCTTATAGAAGAAAGGTCTATAAAATTCTATGCATTATAAATATGCATTCTACCTTCTTACTTGTAATGTCAAATGCTCAACTTACTTCAATAAATTTGCTTATCACATTGACATTATGGAAGCATCATTACATATATTTTTATAGTCTTTATCACTAGATTATCTATCCTACCTTGCTGCAAAATCCTATAGACTTCTCTATGAGATTCACACCACTATGAGTACAATTCCCACTAGCTAACCTTATTTTATGGCTAAATATGAAGTGGAATTTAAGCTAAGAGTCTCATCTATCAAATCAAGTGAAATTTGTACTACATGACTTCAATGAGGATGTCCATGCCAATCTCAAAGCCTTCTTCCAAAACTTACAAAAAGAGATAACTCTAATTAGATTATTGTAAATATATCTAACTTGGAAAATTATAGTTAATCTTATGTAGCTAAGGAATGAAGGGAATCATTCACATTTGGACATATAATGCAAGATGTGCTATTAATTTCTTCCAAAATGAAATTTCATGGATCTCATCTAGTCATATTTTGTGATTCATCTTTGCTCTAACTTAGAGCTTGGCAATCAACATGATTAAAATATTTTTAGACTAGATAGAAAAGATCTATAATATTTTAAGCAAATAATTCTTCTTAATATAGGCTTTGAAGAAGAGGCATGTGATTAAACACTTGTAAATTTTTTTAAAAATATTTGCATAGAAAGGATCTAAGAAGATACTTTGATCAAATCTTGGTTTTGTCATGGGGGTTGTAAGCTAGGATTCTAGTATTGCAACATCATGTCTCTTGTTAAGGGTGGAAATGTATTGTAAAAAATATAATTAGCCTTTAAATGAAGTGGTGCCTCTTTATGAAGAGTTATAATTATTCATGTACCCCTTAAGAATGGACTTGACTTATGCCATTTAAGATGGTATTTAGAGGTCATGCTAGCATGGATTCATGAAGCCTAAATTGGCAAGTGATAGGATCTAGGTGAAGCGGGATAAGAAGGGATTGATCACCCCTTTAGTTGAATAGCCTATGATGGTAGTGCTGGTTTACCTTTAAGGCTTAAGTAGCATGGGAAGATAACCCAGAGGGCATTACAATATACCACTTTAATTAATAAACTTTTTCTTTATTTTTTCTTACTATTAAATTTAGTGCACTATTAATTTAACAAGTTATTTATTCATTAAGGTATTTCATGGTGTTTCCATTATCACGCTAATGAATGTGATGAATTAAGTAATGAATTATCATGTTTAAATGAAATTTGTGAAACACCATAAAACTTTGCATGTTATATTAAATATTCATCATGTAGTTTTCACCCCAAGAAAATTAAGGTAAAAATTCACTGTAAATGTGAAAATTGTAACCCACAGTGGGAAATTTCACATACTTTATACTTTTGGAGCTAAAAATGCCTTATAAGTGGTCAAAGCCTCATTCCCCAAGTGAAAAAAGTCATCTACTATCTATCTTTGGGATTGGGAGGTCAAAAATTCCTTTTGGAATGCCAAAAAAGGCAATTTCATGGGTTTTATGGAGGGTATACATTTTTCTACACTGGAAGCACATGCAAGGAGGGTAAATCTTACCTACCCAATGTAGAAGGATGGGAGTTTTAAAAACTTTCCCCCCTTAGTGTGGAGACCAGATGCATAGCCTAGAAACCATTAGCATGGAAGTTTGCCCCCAGCGTGGAGTCTTCATCCCTAATGTTGAAAATTGCATCCCCTAGCATGGAAGGCACACAAGGCAAAATTCATCACTTCATGCACTTCAACATTGACCAACCACTTCAGTAAGTAGGGTGAAAATCTCAACATAGAAGATTCATCTCCAATGTGGAAGGTATGCCATGGTTACTATTTATAGTAAAAAGAATGGCCATAGGGGGAGGCACTTATTATTTATGATAACCCCCCAAATTTGGACACCCATCTCACCTACATTTGGGAACCCAAATTGTAGTAAATTGATAGCCAATTTGTAGCTATTTTTGTAGCCAAATCATAACCATTTTGTAGCCCCATTCATGGCCTAAAAGAACCTATAAAACCCAACTTGCAACACCATTTATAGGTTCCGAAACTTTGATCAAGTTCATCATTATCAAGAAATTTTTGGCATACACAAAACATTGTTCATAATCCCACACTTGGGTCATTCTCAAATACTCAAGAGCTCTTGAAAGTTCTCACACTTTCATCTCTTGAACCATAGCATGGAAGCATTGTAGCCTTAAGACTTGTGAATTTTGGATGTCAACACTACAATTTTGGGATTCCAAAACCCCAGCATCAAGCAATCTAGCATCCAAAATTTTCACTTTTCTCACTCCTAGCAATAACCCAACTAGCAGAGCTAAGGTTTTAGTAGTTGAGGAAGGTTCGATAGCATCAAGAGTGGCTTAGTACCTAGATCATGGTGTAGATCCCATCAACTTCAACAGGATGTGAACTCCTACATTAGTGAATCCCCTTTGCTACTTACTTAGGCACCATTTGTACACATTTCTTGAACTTATTCTTTATCTTCTTTCTCAATAAATTTTTAATTTTTGGGTTTTGTGTATGAAATATATTTTTTTATCATTTGTTTATTATTTCAGATCTTTTATCAGTTTTGAATTCTATTTCTTTTGTATTCCCACATTTTGCATTTCATAAGTTCCTAGTTGATCTACTGGACTAGCTAGGGCACCTCAAATCCCATTTTTCTTGTGGAGGCTTTGGGGATTCAGGGTTGGGGAATTGCTACATCAAGGATCCTTGGTTTTTCCAATGATTGAGGTTTTCAGTTGTAACAATTTTTCTTAGCACTAGAAAGAGTACCTTCACCTAAATTCTATGACTAGATCTATTATTTTTATTGTCATTTACCATAGTTTCCTTGATTTTTGCAGCCAAAACCTTTGAAGAATCAATGTTGGTCTTTCCCCCCTTGTGACCAAAGCTATAGCATAGAAGTTGCAAGTGGTTGGGTTTTAGCTTTTCATAGCATTTGCTATGAACTTTACAACCCAAACCTAACATTGATATCTTTTCCTCCTATTATTTTTTTCTTTTTATTGCCAAAATGTTTTCTCTAGTTTCTAAAAGTGGGTGGTTCAACTCTTCCATGAGTTGGCTTTTACCCCACTTTTCCAAGATGTTAAAATTGGCAACTAGCTAAAACTAGTTTTAGTGGGAAAACACCAACTTTCCACTTTGATTTTCAGCCTTCCCCTCATCAATGTTGAGGTAGGAGGTGTGATATTCCCATCATCTCACCCCCCTTCTTTCCCCCCTTTGCCATACCTTGTGTGGAAGCACTTGTGTTAGTGAGGTTTGTCACCAATTTAATGACCATATTTGCTTTTATTGTAAGTTGAAAGCCAATTTCTAGTTTTTTGAAGCCAAAACTCCTAAGGAATCCAATGTTGCCCTTACCGCCTATAGTAGAAACCTTAGCATGGAAGCTACAGGTGGTTTAGGTGCTAAAATTTCACAACATCTACTATGAATTTCTAAAGAAAGTCTAGCATTAAAGCCTTAATAACCATTTAATTTTTGCTGCTACATTTTTTGCAGCCTACTTTTCCCTTGTTTGTGGTAAAAGTTGGTAGCCTACCAAAATCATCTTTGGAAACTACCAAGTTTTCATTTTGTTCTTCAAACTTTGTCCCCCTCTCTCCAACCTTGAAACAATAAGGTGTGAGATTTCCATTATCTCACCCCCTTTCTTTCCCCCCTTGCCATACCTAGCATAGAGGTAGCTTGGAGGCCAACTTAGGTGAGGCTTGAAACCAACGTTTCCAACATTCCATTTCTGGTAAAGGGGTAAACCCCCCTTATCCTCCACTTACTAATTATAGTAAGTACATTAATTTATTTCCATTTTCATTTTTTCAAGAGTTTTTGAATTTCATTCACTAGAATTTACTCCTATTTTACCATTTATAGCCTATTTTTAAGCCATTCTTAGCACTATAGCCATGTCTTTCCAAAAGTCCACCAAGTTGCCCTTCACCCTTACTAGAAACAATCATAGCCAACAAGCCATAAGGGTGTATGATCCCAAAGACCCTACCATTATTGAGTGTAGGAGATCTTTGAGGGTTAAGAGGGAAGAGTCTTGATTCTGCAACCATAAATGAAGATCAGTATAACTTCATTTATGCTAAAATATAGGTAGGCATGCTAATTCCACAAATTATAGTTGAGGCCAAAACAGAGTTTGAGCCCATACACAGGGATGGAAAGGAGTACATCCCTTCCCCCTATGACCAAATTATTCTTAATAACATCTATTCTAGCATCCTAGCCTAATTGATTATCATGGAAGGAAAAGGTGACAAGCCTAGCTTTGAGGAACAATAGGAAGAGAATGATGAATTTAAGGCAAATTATGAACCTAAGAACATTCTGGGAGGATTTTTCTAACAGACATCCACAAAAGTCACAACACCTTTTTCTAATGCTTTTATTTTCTCCATGGGCATGGTGCCACCATCTTCCACTCCTTCCTACCCTACTACAGCACATCCCACACTGGTTATAACCACACATCACACTCAACCAATGCCATGAACAACCAACTATAGTACATCAATGTCATTTACAACACAATCTTGATATATAAAATCATTAATGGTGATTTTTACTATCACAAATCCATTAACTACTCACGTAGGGTCCACCATGCGACCCTAAGCAACATAAGGATGATACACCCCATTTGTCCTGTTTGTGCCTCAAGTACTAGCATAAAAATATTTTTATTTATTTGGCCCACAAGCCACAACCATAATGCAACCTTTTCTTTCTATCATACAATCTATAAAGGGGCCACAAGCCTCAAAATAGACTTCACAACCTTATGTACAAACCTCAAAACCTATGGAGCCACCACAAGGCTTCGATCAAGCCTTTCAAATGATCCAAGGCCTATTAGAAGAGTTGAAGAGGCTTAAAGCCTCTACCACATAAATTGTCAAGATTGTTAACTTCTACTCAGATGATCCCATAAGTCCTATAGTCCCATCCATGACACTTCCTCCTGGTGTCCCTATTCACCAATTTAGCAAATATAATGGAGAAGGTGATTCTAATGCTCACCTTATTACCTTTTGATCTTAATTTTTACTCTTATAGCCGTGACCTCATACCATGATGAGGATTTTCCTTATGTCTTTGATTGGGAAAGCACTTGATTGGTATCATGCATTATCGAAAGGATCCATATCCTCTTTGGAGGACTTAGTAGCCTAGTTTGTTGACCACTTCAAGTATAACCTGAAGCCTGACACAATGCTTGACCAACTCATGAAGGTCAAGCAAGGGTCCTTAGAATTCATATAGAAATTCATTCAATGATGGAATGCATTGTTGAATGAAATACCAGAGCCCATAACTAACGCCCACTTCTTAGCCATATTCAAGGGAGTAGTTGCTGACTTCATCAAGTCCAAAATTTACTACATTGATCCACAGTCTCTTAGCTAAGTGTTCTTGCAAACTAAAAACATTAAGGATGTCATAGAGGCTAGTCATGATTCAGCCTATATAGTGTATAAAACCCACCACACTTGAAGAGAAAAAGAAAAGAGTAAATAAAACAACACTACCATAGCAACTATAACCAAGAAAATAAAGATCACAAACTAAGGGCCAAAGGTCAATTCACCCAAGGCCCCCACCAATGAGCATAATAACCAATCATCAACTTCTGGGACAACTATGTTGACAACAAATAGACCTAACTTCAAAAGGAAGGATAGGTCTAAATATACTACATTGCCATTAAAACCATCTGAGTTGTTAGACCAACTATTAAGAAGTGGGTGCATGCAACACAAATAAGTAACTGAAGCTATTCAAAATAAAAATAAGCAACTATTAAAAATTGCCAAAGATCCCACTCAAACAATGAAGGATGACCCTCAATTTCCTAGATACTTCAAACTAGACCACTTCTACCACTATCATCAGCTTCCGTATCATGATACAAACTTCTATCTTGTGCTAAAGCATGATCTACAAAGGATGATAGATAGGGAGGAATTAGTTTTAGATGCTTCTAACCTAGTTTGGCCATAAAACTAGTTGATGTAAGTCTACAAAGACCCATTGAATGCTAATGGTAGCCCCTATGTTATTTTAGCAATAAACATTAATGACAATCAAAGATTTACAAGAGAACCATTCATGATTCAAGCACCCCTCTACAATGAAAGGGCTTCTTTGGCTTCTCATAGCTCAAGTTCCCCTTTTGTTGTAAGAGTACCATCACGAATGCCTTCAAGGGAACCTTTTGTCATCAAGGTATCCCAACCTAATACAACCCAATCAGCCATAACCTAACCAACTACACAATGACCCCTTGTGGTAGCCAATGCTATTGTCTCTTCCTTACAGCCAATGGTTGACAACCAAAAAACTATAGCCAAACAAAGGAAGAAGCATAAGAAAAATCTTAACAACAAGAGGGACAAGAATATGGAGGCATGAAATGAAGTGGGTCCACCAAAGCCCACTCCCATTTTTGCTACACCCATGACATCCTTTGCCCCAATCTCTTCAACCAATAAGCC
>MNCI01005003.1:17616-84889 GCA_015680685.1 Gnetum montanum | reverse complement strand
AGCCATAAAGAAATTCACCTTTCTTATGAGGAAGGTGAAATAATTATTCATGGTGATAATGTAATTCCCTTAGCTATCAACAATGTAGACATAGAATAGGAATCCAAAGAGGAGCTTCAAGAAGAAGCTCCTACCCATGAAGAGCAAAAATCTAAGACAACCAATGATGACAATGATAAGCAATGGGATACATTATGGGATGAACTCCCTTTTAACATCCTAAGTAAAGGGAATGGAAAATACAAGCTTATGCAAAGTAGGCCTTACTCACTCTCTAATCTTACAAAGATTAGGAAGAATCTGCACAAGTGAAGTTTACCTTAACCATCCCATGTCCCTATGACTAAATATACCAATAGCCAAGTAGCCTTACTTTTCATTTTCAATTTATTATATCATTGTTATTTTATGCATGTAGCTTATGCATGAAAGCTAAGTTTGTTTGAATTTTTTCTTTTCTTATGATTGATAAAGCATTATAAATATATGTCTCTTTTGCATAACTTTCACTAAGACATTAAATTGGCACTACATCTCCTAAAATGTTAAATTGCCATTACAATTCGCTATGACCTTAAACTGGCATTCTTGTCCACTAAGACATCAAACTAGCATTATAGTTTGCTAAGACCTTAAACTAGCATGATGGCCCATCATGGCCTTAAACTAGAAAAACTATATAACCTATGCTTGTGATGGCCTAAAACTAGCAAACATCACTTTTATTATTATATCTCCTTTTGTTTAGCATCGATTAAATGTTATAACCAAAAACTTCAACATTACAATTTTCAATGTTTACAACCATTACATGGCTTACTACTACTATAGATGGATATAGTAAAAAAATAAGACAAAAATTTAAATTTAAAGTTAAAATGTCCATAAGATACATATCCATGGCCACAATGTATAGCAAGAAAATCAAAGAATAATAATCATCCATAACATGGTCTTCACTAACCATAGCCATCAACATAAAAACAAAAACAAATAGCCAACAAACTAAACTAAAGGAGGCTGCTAAGTGGCATTCGGAGGAGGATGTGGTGGGTCATTCCCACTCTCACTGTTGAGGCCACCAATGTCTTCTAAGGCCTAAAATGCAACAAGATATAGCCAATTAGTAACCCATAGCCAAAATCATGACTTAAAACAAAGATTGAAACATAAAATATATCAAACTTGTGGAGATTTTGGCTCCATTACTTCTAGTGGTAGATGGGAAAGGCCTTCCTCCAAATGATGAAGGATCTAGTCCTCCATCATGTTAACCCAATAAACACCCCCAAGATCAACACCAAAAAGAATGTTAGTCCTATCTATAGGAGTCTAAGTAGGGGGCTCATGGATAGCAGTAGCTATAGAGATGTCACCTGCAATAATGGTAGTTTAAAGAGTAGAGGATTTCTCCACCTTGAGATTACTTTTAAAAAGTTTATAAGCACTCTCCACCTGGATCCCTTAAATGAATAACTCTCTCTTACACTATTCAACCAACTCCTTCTTAAGCTACTTTAGGTAGGCCCCATGATCGACCTTATATTGTTGCTTGTGGACCTTTTTTCTTTTGCCCCACTCCATAACCCAAGCAAAGTGATCCTTCTAGTTCTCAACCTTTTGGAAGATGAGGTTCATCTACATACATTGTTTTGCCATCTTCTATAGGACTACTACTTTGTCCTAAATAACATGCTAGTAGCAGGTCCATGTGATCTCCTTAGTCTGTAATTTTCCTAAGTTAGCCACTTGGGCTTCAACAAAGGCCTTATGGTCTCGAAGATCTCTAATTGTATTGTCCTATCATTGAGTCTTTTCCCTTAAGGCCACAACTTCCTTTCATAGGGATTCATTGGACCTCTCTAGCTCCCATAAAGTTTTTGTGCATGACATTGCTAAATCAGTAACAATCTTGTACAACTTCATAGGTACACTAGATACATCAGAGGGAAGCTTAGGCAAGGAGTTGATCTTCATATTTCTACTTGGGTTCCACTCCTTAGAAGAAACTTTACAAACATAAAATACAACCATAAAACATAACCTAAGATAACCATAATGCAAGAAAAGCCCATGATGAAGGCACATAAAAAATCCTTGCTTATCTTAGGTGCAACCTGATGCAATTGATCGATGATGTCCTTAGCCATCCCACACATGAACTCCACTTTCTTTAGAGTTTCTACCCATGGTTTCACATGAAACTTAGGGATTGGAGATAGTGCTAGTGATTCAAGAACTACTATAAGCATAACAATTATTGAAAGGTTAGGATGACAACCTAAGATAACCAATGAGATATAATGAAGATATTAAGGCTTAGTCATACATGGCTCCTCCTCTTCTTCCCCCTCTAGGATGATGATGGGAGAGGTAGCTAGTACTGCCTCATCAAACAAGGCATCTAAATCATCTATACCTGCATCAGAAAATTGTTCAACCATAGGTTGCTTTAGGAGTGCCTCTTCTACATGCCTTTGTTCTACCTTTGTAGTAGCTTGGGCTACTGTAGCCTGACACTTATCTACAAACATAGCACATATAAAATTGGTTAACACATGAAAACATAAAGTAGCCATAAAATTTTAGAATAAGAAATAGCCAAATTTAAATAAATCATGCCTGCAATTACCTAGTATGATCGCTTAAGCTTAAACTTAAGCTTCTTCGGGGTAGGTTGATCTAATGCTAGGGGTTCCTCCTCAATAGGCCTCTTGAGTTTCTTCTTAGCTACCCCTTCAACCTTCATATGTTGTTGCCTAGCATCCTATACACTAGCATAAAATGAGAGGGGATGATCATCATCAATACTGTCAGGAGACTCATACTACTTAACATTAAGATTCTTAGTGGTGATGGATAACATATCATCCACTCCCTTTGGTGGGTTCCAAACTTGCATTGTTGGATAAATGTGCTTTATCCATGGCCTAGAAAGTTGGCTTGGGTCTTGGGAAATCCATCGTCCATTCCTATACACCACCAAAAACTCCACAAACCTCTTTAGATAACCTGTAAAAAATGCAAAGTGTATATGGATTATCATAGAGGTGTCAACATGGAGCCTAAGGATCTTTTCTTGAAGCCCAATAGCCAAAGCAACCACTCAATCAAATCTAATGCCCTTCATTATGACCTTCTTAAAGGTCCACCACTATGCTAGGTCAATTACCCTCTTTTGTGATGGTAGTTTGGGAAATGCATGTGACCTTGTTAAATCCCAAAATTGGTAGCTTTTAAATCTTAATTACATATTGTCAATTATTTAATTAGTGTTTAATTAATATTTATTTCAGTTTATTATATTTTAGTTTATTATAGTGATGAGTATTAGTTTATTATTATATTATTATTATTAGTTTATTACCTTTTATTTACTAAAGACTTAAACTAGAGAAATAGTTTTTGTTGCTGGGCAGCCATGTGGTGATAATTGAAGAATCCAATTCCTTGATCTATACTAGTGTTATGTTTCCTAGTTTCTAGTTTTGTTTTTGCAATAGTAATAAGAATGCATGTTGAGGTTTTATGATAGTAATGGAGCTGCAACTTTGATGTTGGTGCTACAATGTGGGTGCACCACTCCATCAACCACATTCTATGACCATGTAATTGTAGCTATTTCTTGCATGTTACCTTGATGGAGATTGTCATTTTATGCAATGGATGCTATGTGGGTAATGAGGTGTGGTTCCCAGCCATTTTTACAGCTACACATTCTTGTAGCCATTATCTATGTGTGGGTGGTAGGAGCTACATGTTTCTTTACCACATGACCAGTGGACATTATAATGAACATTACCTATGTAGGCGGTAGTGGTGGATGTTAAAGTGAATATTAACTACATAGGTAGTGGCAATGGACATTACTACCATGACCATTATGCATAGGTGGTGGCTCCTCATGTGCTAGACTAGTCCTTATAAATTTCCTAGCTAGATGTAATAGAGGGGATGGAGAATAGGAAAAAGGATTGAAAAAATAGAGAGAGAATACTATTGAGAGAACCACACTAGATTAGAATTTTTGTTTATGAACAAAATTATGAAGGAAGAGTGTTGATGCTTTGTGGAAATTAATAGCCAATAATGTTTTAAGATTGTGAAGTTGTTATATTGCGGAGATAGTAGAGCAAGGTCACAAATTAGGTGGCATATCCTTTGTAATCTTCCTTATTTCTCATAAATTTATTTAAATTTAGTTTGGTTTAATTGATTGTATTCATCTTTGAAATTTATGTTAGAAGTTAATATGGATATTGTTATTTTACTTATGGGTGACATTAGTAAGTATGGTGTTCTCAATTGAATCTAGATCTAATCGTTGGTTTTATGTCTTGATGATCTTTTGATTTTAAGCCATTCCTCCATAGGATATTAATTCTTGAATCAAGATGATATATCTCCCTTGCAATTGAACTCATGGGTGAGTGTTTGAAAATGCACCCTAGCTCCCTTGGATCATACATTTGAGATTTCATACTTACCATCTTGAATGACTTAGTGTTTCGGTTATCACCCCATGTAATCATGATGGTAATTAAATTTTTATCATCTAAGTCCTTAGTTCCTCTTTTTATTAGTGTATGATTGTGGTTGATTATTTCCATTTGTAAGTTCTTAGTTGGGGACATTTTCTTAAAAGGGGAGTTAATAAGTGGTTCAAATTATTCCATGCATGTTTTGGACAATTTAATGTTTTCAGTTATTAGTCATTGGTTGTCTTTTGGTTTCATGGCTCCTACTCTTTCTTGTGCACACACTTGTTTTTCACGCTTGTTGTGGACTAGTGTAATGACTCTATTGACATTATAGAAGGTAAGTTCGCAACTGCACCTATCTGTATAAGTATTAATACATGGAATCTTCTGTGAATGTATGGCTCTCTTCCTTAGGGATGTCAAGAGACAAGTCCCTCATCTTTAACTTAGCATCTATAGTGCTAAGTCATGTCCTCTCCATTATAATAGGAAATTCCTTGTCATTATTTCTCATGTGAATAACTAGAAAGTCTACTAGATATGACCGACCACCCATTAATGGTGGTCATGACATCTTCTATCTATCCTAGAGAAATGGTTACAAACTGATCTACAAGCTCTAACTAGATGTTATACCCTTGTAAGATTGGTAGGTTCCATGCTTTGTATGCTTCTAGAGAGATCAAGCTAACTCCAAAACTTA
This sequence comes from Gnetum montanum, assembly GCA_015680685.1. Taxonomy (NCBI): domain Eukaryota; kingdom Viridiplantae; phylum Streptophyta; class Gnetopsida; order Gnetales; family Gnetaceae; genus Gnetum; species Gnetum montanum. Next base: position 79,705 of record MNCI01005003.1, on the reverse strand, counting down.
AATCTAATAGATCCTTGCATGGTATATTTCCAGCTACTCATACATAAATCAAAGGAACTCTTGGATCTTTTCTTTTTTCGGAAAGTGTTCTTACCTTGAACCAATCTAATACTATCTTTATTAGAATGACAATATGCATGTTCGTATTTGATGATGATGAAATCTTGTTGTTTCTTGAAGGATTTTCCATAGAAGAATCTTGTTTTAATGAGGTTCCAACTCTACTAGTCTTTCTTGGACTTGTCCTAAAGAAATGCCATTTTTTTCAATTGACCCTTAGTTTTGCTAGTAAGATCCTCTATTTGTATATTCATCACCCTTGTATCTTTTCTCTACTATGGTTATGATGTTAATTCTCCTTGCATAATAGGTGGTGGCACTAGTGGTAAAGAATTAGGAGCTAGAGTTGATGAATCAGTTGCTTACGATTGCATGGGTAGATCAAAGTCTATCCTTGGCATTGCATGCCTATGGTATTTAGCTAGATAGTATTGTGAAGTTTGAACTATTATGTTCACTAGAGAGATTGGACATTGTATGTAGTATCCATATGGATCTAGCTACTGATATGGATACTTTTGACATGGTGGTGGCATAGCCCACGATTGGGGTTGTTGCCACTACTAATTGTACTACTCTTGTGGCTATAGGTAATCTCCACTGGGATAGTACTTAGGTTGAAAGTCTTATCTATAGTTACCCTTAGGGTAAGGTAACCTTTTGGCCATCTTTTGCTTGATAAATTTGGGCTTAAGTGCATATGCTCCCATTTCTTGTAAGTGTACCATTATTGGACAACATTCTTTAGGATGTTTGTATTGGCATACAACACACCTTCCTCATCTTCAAAGCTTCTCTCTAAATAGTCAACCACTAAAGTCACTTTTCCATTCAATCCAAAGTCTCTCTTTTTTTTTCTTATCATTGCCTTTATAACAAAGGCTTGCTCTATTCACTCCTCCATAATCTTCAAGGTTGTTATGAATTTTTCATCAACTGAGTCCCACATCTTCTCTACCTTTTCTGCTATATGAGTGATAGATTTCTAAATAGGTAGAGTTTTCTTCTAACTTGTTCCAATGTCTTTTCTTCTTGTGTGTAACAAACTCTTGCATCCCTTTTCCTGATAGATGGGTCTTTGTTATATAATTCTACTGATTCTCTTTTCCTTAACACACCTTCTTCCTTTTCCACTTAGTTAATCAATCTCTATATCTAATGGGTAGACATTTTAGATAATTGACCTTGGGAATAAACCCCAATGGTCTCTTTGGTCTTGTTCCTTATCCCATCAATGACATGCTTTAGCTATTCCTATTGAGAGAATCCATGGCCTGGGCAGCTGTGCAATAATGATTAGGATTTTGTTCTCTTCTATACCAATTTAATAAAAAAAATAGTAAGTATTTCGCAATAATTGAACTGAATACATTTCTAGCAGATCTGTACATCAGCATGCCTAACCAATTTCTTGAAATGGCAAAATTTGTTGACGAGGAAAAGGGATATGCTTCTAAATCTAGATAAAATCGTTAAATAGCAGATATAAAAATATTCGTATATACTGAAAAGCATCAAATTTTCAGGGCACTTAAATTACTTGCTTGCAAATTATAGGGAAGTAGCGATAGGGTTCGGAAGGAAAGTTGCAGGTACAGGCTTTTAGACCATATCTCATTGTGTTCATGCTCAAGATAACTTAAGGTTGGAATGTTTCATTCAGGCTACTGGGCCCAGAATGAAATGATGGTGAGAAGAAAACAGAAAGCTGAGCTGAAGAAAGGAAATGATAAGTCATACGGTTTTGAGTACGTTGAGGGTCTCGTCAACGTGTTTCTCAGGCTGAAACTGATTGTTATAAACAAGCTGGACAAGCCCTTTGCGATCAAGAACATAGGTCTCTCTGCCAGGCAACGAACCGAAGAAATCTCCTGGAACCCCCCATTGCTTCCTCACTTTATTCCCTTCGTCGCTCAGCAAAATGAAGGGCAACCTGTACTTACTAGCAAATGCCTGCACTGCAAATTATCCATTAAGTAACAACACAATATTATGAAAATGACCAAAAAACCGAAAAAACAAACAAAATTCAAGGATGCTTTTAATGTTTACCCGTCACTGTAACTTGCACGAACATGAGTTTAACCATAAAGATGATTAACAAAAACATGAGATGCGTAATTATTTTTTTAATCAATTGAATTCACTGTTTTTCAACAGAAAAATCTGAAATGTAAAGCAATTTTGTTAGACTTTAATTCAATTTCACTCCAAGTTAATCAAATTTGTTAACTGCTTGACCGTATCTGGCTTATATCAATTTATTGAATACGACAACCAATATTAATATTTTACAGTTCAATTTTGTTTCAATTTAATGAAAATGATAACCCAGTTTAAGTAACATTTTGCACTTCCAATTTGTCGCTTTTTGGTGAGATGAAATGGGCTTCACCACACCACAAGGCAAATTCATGCTAATCAGTTTCAGCAAATTTTTGAAGTCCGTACTTTAACAGCGGGCGAGTTCAATTGGCTACAGGAATATTTGACTCCTTAAACAACTCTGAAAAATCTAACAAACCTTGTGAGATTCAGGGCTGTCTCCGCTGATGCCAATAACTTCTGCACCAGCCCTCTTGAATTTCTCATAAGAATCACGGAAAGCGCAAGCCTGAGACGGTCATTATCAATTCAAACCTCAAAATAGTTCAGTCAAATCCCAATAATAGCTTCATTATGTGTTTGTGAAGAAAGAAGAAAGGGGCCATACCTCTTTGGTGCAGCCAGGGGTTTCATCAGCAGGGTAGAAATAAACGACGAGAGGCTTGCCCTTGAAATTGGAGAGGCTGACCGCTTTGCCATTCTGGTCCTTGAGTTTGAAATCCGGCGGAACCGAACCTTTGCTAACCTAAATCTGTAAATCATGTCTTTGAAATGCATTTTCGCTTCAAACTTAAAAACAAAAGTTCAGCACTAATTACAGTGCACTGCACATTCAAGTGCAAGTGCAAGTGCAGGTACTGCCTTACCTACCTTAGAAAGTGTTACCAATCTTGTGGGTCGCCCAATTTTGAACTTGGTCTTGCTTGTAATGCTCCTGCCACAATAACTGTGATGTAAATTCATTGAAATTGTTGTTGATTTTGGCATTGTACAGGACGATACATTGTTCTGCCACAATCTGCAATTCCTGCTCACATTCAAGCTCATGTTCACAGAAGAAACAATGCCTAATGCCATCCTCCTCCTCCTCCTCCTGCTACTATTGCTGAAAGAATGAATGAGGTCTTGATTTTGATGATATTGAGCCATCACGATGACAAGGAGGAGCAGGTTATTTGAATGAATGAAGGGAAAGCGTTGGTAATTTGGAGTGATAAGGTTAGATTTTTGGTGATAAGGTTACGTTCCCTTGCTCAAGTTATGGTGAGATGGGGTGAGATGTGACGTGGAAGGAGGTCGGTTAGCAAGTAACACGATATGAGGGAACGTGAAGTTGGTGGCTATTTCCATACATTTCCGTGAGCCACAATAATGGCCGAAGGAACAAGGACCAACCAGATGTAAAAGCTTTCCTTTAATCCTAGATGCATCAGACTAGCCTTCAAATTTGCAAGCTGGAGTGAGATGAGATGTGTACCTATGCTTTCGGTTGAAAATTTTTAAAGTAATAAAATATGAACAAATCATTCATTATAAAAAAAAATTTTTGATGGAAGTACAAAGATAAAATGGAGGTACCTTACTAGAAAACCAAATTTCATGCTAAGAGGAGGATGGTCTTTTCTATGTTTAGAATATTAAAAATATATTAATGTAATTTATTAATGTTTTTGGCTTACAAATCAACTTGCAAAAAAGATATATTTATGAAATAAACAGTCAACCATATAATTTGAACCATTTTAGTGACCTTTTTGGGATGATCTATTGGAGTCCTTCACACCCAGTATTTGGCTATTGCCCATTTTCAAGGAGAATGATCATTAATATTTAGGCATGAATTATTTGGAAATTAAACAATTTTGTAAGAATCTAAACAATCTTAATAACAAAAAAAATTACATACATTCACAATTTCTATAGGACATCCTAATTTTTCTTAGAGGCAAGCTTTCATATGTTAATAATATTAAAAGTATACTAAAGCAATTTTTTAATGTTTTTGGCTTGCAAATTAGCTTGTAAAAAAGATATCTTTGTGAAATAAATATTTAATCATATGATTTAAACCATTTTAGTAATCGTTTGGGATATTATATTGGAGCTTTGGTATGTCTTTCTTTCAAGAGAGAATGATCATCAATAATTGGTCATCGATTATTGAGAAACTAAATAATGTTATAAGAACTTAAAAAATATCAATAAAAAAATGTATGCTCCTTTTCAATATGTGGAAGACACTAAATTTTTTAAAGGCAAGCTATTCTATGTTTAGAATATTTGACCAAGATTCAAAGGCTAAAGGCCTTTTCCTATTCTTATTGTGTCCTTTTATCTTTAAATGTGTTGGAAATTTCGATTATTGATTGCAAATTTTACAAAAAGAAAGGATATAGAATAGATAAATATTGAAATAAAATTTGATCTACTTGATTATACCTTATAGGTTTGCATAGAAAATAATGTATTTATTGAATTGAATGGATGATAATGCATATTGAGATGATGAATATTCATAATTGAAATGAAGATGAAGAGAGAAATTTTGGAATAATGCTTTTCCTTTTTATAATTTAGTCAATTATATTATGATTTTCCTATATATTTATATGTATTTAATAAATACAACATTATTCCATTTTAGATTAGGCTTTTTTCCAATGACCAAAGTATGAAAATATAAAGAGTCATGATATATCATTAGGATCTATATAAACTTACATCCACCTATCAATTCTTAATAGATTTTTTAAAAATATTAGAAATAAACATTGAAATTTATCCAATTTATCATGAAAAACAAAAATTATATGGCTTTATCAATTCTTAATAGATTTTTTAAAAAAATTAAAAATAAACATTGAAATTTATCCAATTTATCATGAAAAAAAAATTATATGGCTTTATTTCCTATTTTATAAGGCACGCTAAATAAACATAATATAATTCTTTAATATGTGACTTGAAATTGAAACTTCAACCTTTTCGTTTCTTCCTATTTTTAATAAACCTAAGATACATTAAAACAACATATATACAAGCTTTGATTAATTGCAATCTTCTAGCCTATGTAAGTATTTTTGTTAGCTAGCAATTAAGTTTTGCTTCTAGTTTTTGAATAATTGATGCCCAATAATAGATGATCATTCTCCCTTCAAAGAGAGGCATACCAAGATATCGAGTGAGAAGAGCTCCAATAGAACATCCAAAATGATGTCTATAATGATTCAAATTATATGGCTAAGTATTTATCTCACAAGATTTACAAGCCAAAAACATTAGCAAATTATATTAGTATATTACTAAATCCATGATCTTTGCCTCCCAATAACCACTACCCTTCATCCATACACCCTACCCACTACTCCCCTATACCCACTATGTCCTATACCTAGTACTCTTTTCTTCCTTCAAAACTTTTTGTATGAAAATAAAAATATAGTAAGTACAAAAATTTTTGGTTGAGAGCATGAGTGAAATAGAGGTCAAAATTCTTGGTAATGGATTGCTACATATTTTTGCAAACTTCTACTTCGTCCATCAAGATTAAATTCTTATTTTTGTATATTGTCCTTACAGCATTTAATTGATAGTTTTATATTGGCTTTTAATTATATAGATATAAATTACATCTAATCTAGTTACAATTGTCATAACTACTTGCATACCATCATTCTCTTTGCTATTTATTTCTTGTTTTCCTTTTTCCCTTTGCTTTCTTTTGCTGCATTTTGTTTCTTTGATGTATGTTTCAGTTTTTTTGGTAATGTTTTCTTCCTATAGTACAAACATTTTTGACTATGAGTATGGAGGTGAAACAAAGGTCAAAATTATTAGTAGTAGATTTCAAAATTGAAGAGATACAATAAAACCCTAACTAAATCAATTTTAATAGAGGCATCAATGTAAAAGAAATTGAATAGCCATGAAATTAACTTTGATAGAGGTATTAATGCAAAATAAATCAAAGAAAATAAAAATTATTAAAAAACCTTATATAGATCAAGAACATACAGAGGAAGGTGAATAAGTTTATGCCCAAAGATTAACAATAAACACACCATAAAAATTATGCGGTTCCCCAACTTGGATGCTTTCACACTTAGAGAATAGAATCCCTACATACCTTTAGACTTTATTGGTTAACATATGATTTCAAAGACATCGCTAACTATAAAAGGCATCAATGACAATATACTCTTAAGTCTCAAAAGCCCTAAGTAATCCTAGGAAAGACATTTCTTAAGAGACTCATACAACCTCTTAGGGTTTGACCTTTAGACTTTATAATAGTATGTTCAAAATGTACATACAACCTCTCAAGGTAATGAAGGAAATGAAATAATGATTAATGAAAGTATGAATCTTACATTTTAGATTCCTTCCTTGAAGTACAAGACATTTCTTAAGAGACTCATACAACCTCTTAGGGTTTGACCTTTAGACTTTATAATAGTATGTTCAAAATGTACATACAACCTCTTAAGGTAATGAAGGAAATGAAATAATGATTAATGAAAGTATGAATCTTACATTTTAGATTCCTTCCTTGAAGTACAAAGTTCAAAGTAGAATGGAAAAATGATAACCAATGATTGTTTTTGGTCCTAGTTGATAATGATATTTGTTTGCTTAGGTATTTTGGAAATGGTGCCACACCCTTGTTTTATAGAATTTTCTAATAGATGATCATTGAAACTCTAGCAACGGGTAGTTAACGATCAAGTGAGACATCTTCTTCAATGGTAGGGATATTTTGCTGGGTTTTAGTTAAGGTAGAAAAAATGTCTCCTTGCTAATGTAGACATATTCTCAAAAGAGAAGACATCTTATTTGTAATGTAGACATCTATTGTGAAAGTCCCTATAGGTAGATGAGACACCTTATTAATAATGTAGATGTCTCCTAAGAGGAATAGACATCTCCTTCTTTAGGTAGATGTCTCATTTACTTTGTACTTCAACTTGGTATAGACGACTTGGCAATGTAGACATCTCTTAAATGTTAAGTCTCATATCTATGTAGATGTCTCCTTGATGCTGTAGACATCTCCTATCAACTAAATGAGGGTAGGAAATACTTCTCTTGAAGAGACAAGATATCTTCCTTAGTTAGTAGATGTCTCTCATGCTTAATAGACATATGTTGTTCTTAGGTACATTTCTCAAGTTTTCCAAAAATGACTCCTTGATTTTCCTTAATCAACATTGAACATCTAGTATTATAGATCCTTGTAATATGACTAAATGTACCTCATAGTCCTATAAAAGATAAGGATCAAGCAAACATGTTCTCCATTTTACAATGTTTTTCCATACCAAAAATGTTAACAATCTCCCCCTTTTTTTTGATGTTCAAAACTTGGAAAATGGATTAGGAAAAAGAGTATATTAATAAAGATTGGGATATATAAGAAAAATATTAGATGTACAATCTATATAGTAATATAGAGATCAAAAAATAAGTATAGAATATGTATGACAAATTCAATTTAATGTATGCAGCATAAAGGGAAGGGATAGATGAGATAAAGAATTGAAATCAAAATTCATTCACATAGATCTCCATAAGTACTAGGTTTAAACATAACTATCCAATAACTATCACTAATACACAAAGATGTCATTGATGCATAAAGTTATCATTGATACAAAATGTGATCATACATAGTAAGAACACATACATACATAACAAAATGATCACTACACATTCATACATAAAGGTATCAAATCCACATAAACCAAATAAGCTAAACCATATGATCATATGAATAATAGCCTCATAAATCCTTTAGTATCATGTTTTGAACCTAAAGTAATATCACTGAGCTTATAAGACTCCTCTTCATCATCATTGTTGCTAGTGTTGAACCTAGAAACCTACTCCACATCATCATCATTATTTGATGGAACTATAATCGAAGCACGTGTGGGATGAAGTTTTATTGGAAAGGAGGTAGGAAAAGGAACATGGTCATGTAAGGGAGCTATCTTAGATGAAGATGAAATACCTTAGCTATGACATCCCATTCTTGAATGTCATGGAAAACATCAAATATACATTATATTAGGCATCATGAGTAAGAAGATAATATACCAAACATCAAATATATGTGACATTCAAAATTATATGCAAAGAGAATAATAGGAAAAATTCAAAAGGAAAAAAAGATGAATGCTTTAATGATGTGGAATAGTGTATATAGATCATACTCTGAGAGTGTTCCTTTGGGTTTTCTTCCTTTGACATCTATTCCTTAGAGGCAATCTAGCATTGCCACCATGGTTAGACATACAACTGACTAGAAGGGATGGCTAGTCCTCTTCCTATCCTACTTCACCCAACACTCATTACTCATCTTTATTGACTTTGCAACTCCATGTTGATACAACCTCTATGCCCAAGTATAAATACCTTAGGTCAAACCCCAAAAGGTCACCTCAAGAGACATGTCTATTTGTACAACATTCGCTTTTGGGTCTTAATTACAACTCTCCTTTTGGGTCTTGTTATGATAATGAAAACACTTGTTATGAATAGGCACCATCTTCATTATGTAGCAACACCATTTGGAAATGGGAACATTACATTAACGTTGATAAGTCTTGGGAACAAGTTACTTCCACTAAGCTATAATACCAAAAATATTATCCATGTCTTGTTGCTCAAAAGACTATGGAGTCTCATTGGGAAAAAAGCATTTAGAAAGTCTACTTGATAACTTCCCTTATGCAAGTGGCTCCTTAAATGTTTTTTGTATCCCATAAGTGGGATCATCCTCATTCTCCCCCTAAGCATGTGTTGGAGCTTCTACAAGCTTCTCTAAGCCTGTAGCATTTAGAGTCATAAGCTCAAGATGGTCTTGCTATTATGGTATGCTAAATAAGCTCATGATCATCATCACTCTTTATCCATTGTGGAGTTCCAACATCCTCGAACTATGGAACATCTACCAAGAAGGAAGGAATACTTGCCAAATCAAGATGTTTGAAAATATCTTAGAGGTTCCTTCCAAGCTTTGTAATAGCTTTGGTAATGAAAGAAAATGCATTCTTCACTGACAAACTAGCATAAGCATCAACTAATGTAGATTTTTGAAGCTATGAAGAAGCTAGTTTAGAGGTTGGAACATGAGAATATGATGTTCTTAATATCTCAATATGTGTAGGAGCCTACTTAGAGGAATCTTCTAAGCTTATCTTGCTCTTGAGAATGGATAAGTATGAAATAGGAACACTTACATGGTATATGATAAGATTGATTAGTAAGGGATGGCCAAAGATGTCAGAGCAAGTGTGCATCCCTAATATATCACAATATATAATGTGGCCTAAGTCAAGAGGCTACCCTATCAAGATGTAATATAACAAAAATTCCTATGGTGGAAGAAGATAGTTATGAATTCCATCATGAATAATAATGTTATCCAAAATAATCAGTGAAAGCATGGAAATGGCTTGAGACATCTTATTCCTATGCATCCATCCACTATGCAGAGGCATTGATTTTCTAAAAATATCAGCACAAAGTTCATCATGTAAGATTGGAATAATATCATTGCTAAATATATCATCAAATATATTAATGACCACGATACATGTCAACACTTGTAATGCCTCATAAATTATTTTTAATAGTAAGAGATACTTGAATCATAATACCTCCAACCATTGTGGTGAATGCCCCAGCATAAACATCAATGATAATAATATTATAAAAGAAATCAAAGTATGTAAATAAATTATGTTTATGTTCCTTCCTAAAGCATAAATTACAGTCAGTGATGTTGGATATGGACTTGCAATTTTCAAACTTGTGCTTAGCATCTTAAGATAAAAAATATGACTGATACTATCCTACCCTAGCTTCTGATCAATTCTTCTTACCCTTGGACATGCGTGGAAGATTGCATGATGTTCCTTCCTTATATGGTACCTTGTATCTCTGCTTAAATGTAGAGTTAGAATCATTGTGTTTAAGAGTCTTGGTTATTTACTAGAAGATGTATATGCACAAAAAGCTAAGAATGATGCTAAGAAAGGGTGAGAAAAAGGATAATATAGAGCTTAGAATTAGGAAAGAAATCTTGAAAATAATTTTAGCCCACAGGATAGACATATTTTGATTAAGATATATGTTTTAGCAAAAACATGTAGAAAATAGTGTCGATGTCTCTGGCTAAAAGGAGATATATCTAGAAAGACATGTTTATCATAGGTGAGACATCTTGTCTAAGGACATAATGTCTTATAAATTAGGGAGACATCTCTATAGGAGTGAATTTTCATAAAAGATATGGAACAAATAAGAGCAAAGAGATCAAGGATGAATATAGAGAATTTGTAGATTTCAAAATACATCATATTTATAGATACCAATGCAAAAATAAATGAAATGAAATCTAAAATATCCTATCATAGGAAAGAAAGGTTGTAGGACATACATTACTTACCTAATAGGACAAGGTACTACCCCCATATCCTTACATAATGAGATAATTCTTCTTTCATCTAGAGGCTTGGTAAATGCATTAGCTAGTTAAGCATTTGTTCCAAGTATTCTAATTCAATGTACATAAGTTGAACATGATCCCTAATAAAGTGATGTCTAAATTCAATGTATTTTATCCTATAATGTTGAACTATATTCCTTGTCATATTTATGACATTAATATTATCACAATAGATTAGAGTGTTAGGTGGTTCAATAATGAGGCCCTTGAGTGTTTTGTTCATCCATAGGATTTGAGAACACTAGCTACTAGCTAATATGTATTTAACTTCTACTATAGAAAGAGCTATAGAGTTCTATTTTTTACTTATTAAAGAAATAAGACATCCTAATGAAAAAGTAGTTTCCACTTTTACTTCTTCAATCATCTATGCATCCTACCTAATCTACATCAAACTACCTAGCAAGATCAAGTGTGAAGTCCTTTGGATACCAAATTCTCCATTTATTAGTACCTTTCAAATAATGAAAAATATGTTTTACATATTTTAAATAATATTCCATAAGACTACTTTGATATCTAGCACATATGCATATAGTAAGAGTTATCAGGCCCACTTTCTATCAAATAAAGCAAACTAACAATCATACCTCTATGGATCTTGAAGTCTATTACTTTATCTTGTTCATCCTTACTAAGCTTTAAGTTTGTAGTCATAGGAATTGTCTTTGGTTTGACTTTAGCTAGGTTGAACTTTTTCAACAAGTTTCTAATGCATTTGGTTTGACATACAAATTTTCCTTCTTTGGTTTGCTTGACATGGAAATCAAGAAAGTTTTTTGGCTCTTCCATCATGCTCATATTAAATTAATTTTGCATAAGATATAAAAAATTATTGCACAAGGTTTAATTAGTAGCATTGAAAATAATATCATCAACATAAATTTGTACAATAATTAAATCAGCATCAAATTTTTTTATGAATAAGGTTACATTAGCACTACTTTTTTAATCCATTGTCCAAGTGTTGTTGTGAGAGCCTTTCATACCATGCTCTAGGAGCTTGTTGGACTCCATAGAATGATTTCTTCAAGAGAGACACATACTCTGGATATGCTAGATTACCAAATCTATCAAGCTATTCCACATAGACTTCCTCTTAGATTGCTTCATTCAAGAAGGAACTTTTGATACTTATTTGATGTAACTTGAATTCCTTGATATAATGATATGCTAATAGTACTCTGATGGATTCTTGTATAGCTACCAGTGCAAAGGTCTCATCAAAATCAATTCCTTCTTATTGGTTGTAGCCTTTAATAACTAATTGGACCTTTTTTTTACAATGTTTCCACTTTCATCTATTTTTTTTAAACACCCATTTTAATAATTAACCTATCTTTGGGTTTGGAAACAAGTCTCCACATATCATTTCTCACAAATTGATACATCTTATCTTGCATGGCCAGAATCCATCCTTCTTCTTATTTAGCTTATTTTAAGTTCTTTGTCTCAACTTGTGAAATGTAAGTAACATAGACATACATCTCTCTTATTTTTCTTCATATCCTTATTCCATAATCTATTTCGACCATCACATCATTGATTGTATGTGATTTTGTTAACTTGGAAATATTTCCTTGGCCTTGATCATCCTATTTTTCAATTTCAATTTCATCTTCTTTTTCAGATCCTTCATAGGGTGGAGCTTGAGGTGATTGTATATTTCTTTTGATTAGAATCTCTTTATCCTTCACCTACACATTAAGATGGAATCCATCATTACATCTTCTATAATAACATTAATGGTTACTATAGAATAAGCCAAGAATATACATTCATTAGTCTTTGGATCAAATTTACATAAGTGTAATGGTGCTACCCTTGGAAAACATTGTATGGCATCACTTGAGAGTCCCAATAGCAGCAATGTGAGGGGACAAACTCAAAGTGGACTATGACTTAATGCTTAGCACCCTATTTCCTAGCATAGTACATAACTTGTTAACTTGTTAGTCAATGGTTAGAGGTATTAAAATTATCATAAGATCTAATTATATAACCAAACTAATGAGGCACATAAATACACGCATGTAACAAGCACATAATACATTGTCCCCTTACAAGAGCTAAGATACATTCTTATTCTAACATATCTATCCCTAAGCCCAACTTTGAAGAGAGGGTAGTAGCTTGAGCATCAAAGCCAAAGATCCCTTGCAAGCCTACATATCCTTATGATGAGGTTTATAAGGAATTAGGGCCCATGTAGTTATAGTTGATAGTTAAAGTAGCATGAAATTCAAAAGAATATGCATGCTCCTTTGGACCTTGTTATAGAGGAAAATAGCCTTTGATCCATCAACAAACATTAAAGTAAAAGATGTTAATCTCATCCTGTCATCCAAAAGAGGCATTTGTGCAACTAGGTTAAGGAAGAAGAGGTTTGCTCTTTTTCATGTAAATTGTATCAAACTTTGTACTTGAAGAAAAATCTACTCACTTGACATATGAGTTAGTTCTCTACTTCTAGTTGTGAAATGAAAAAGTAGGGTTGATTCTTTTGTGATCATGTAGAGGCTATTCATATGTTGAGGGAACCACTCTCCATGCCTACTCATAGTCTTTCACTATCATATGCAAGGATCTTGGGATCTAACCTCACTGTGGCATCACCCATCTTTATAGCTAAAAGGGAAAACACATCAATTATCTACCTCTCAAAAGCAGTCTGTCTCAAATTTATTTTGGCATCTTTAGGCTTGTTACATATTTCTCCTTTTTTGTTTTCTCTTCAGGCTATACTATGACTCTCATCATCTAGTAGCTTCCTCTACCCTACCATCGATGTACATCCACAAGGGTAAATTAATGTGATTTTTATTATAGAAATCTGTAATGAATGTCTACTTGTTCATGAGATTCTACTTGCACACACACACACATACAAAAAGCACATGATACTCCCTTTGGGTAGAAGGCATACAATACATTCCTATGCTAACACATCTAGCCCCAAGTCCAACTTAGAAGAAAAGGTGATGGCCCAAGAATGACATGGTTTACATGGAATAAGGGCCCATGTAGTTTTAAGTGATGGTTAAAATAGCATAAAATACAAATAATCTCCATGCTCCTCTAGCCCTCATTCTAGAGGGAAACAACCTTTGATCCACTAGCAATGCATGTCTTCCTATACTCTTCCTTGCTTGAAAGAAATGACATCCTCAAAGCATACAATATTCTAAACATGGATATTTATAATAGATATCAAGTATCTTCAAATATCTATAAGTCCATTTGACATCTATGGATAGGAAGGTTCAATGTCTAGGGTTCTTGAACTACAAAGCCAAAGTGTTGAACTCATCCGATCATCCAATAGAAGATTAAAGAAGTTTATGCAACCTAGGTTAGAAAGAAGAGGTTTAGCCTTCTTCATGCAAACTATACCAATATTTATACCAATAGTGAAATCTACTTGCTTAATATGTAAGCTAGTCCTCTATCTTTGGTTATGAAATGAAAGAGTAGGGTTGATCCTTTTGTGATCAAGGGGATGATATTCATATCTTGGGGGAAGCGATCCTCAATGTATAGGAATCTTGGGATTTAGCCTTATTATAGCATCATCCAACTTCATAACTAACTTGGGGAGTGGGGAGTGTTGGGGAAGGGGATACATTGATATTCCATCTATCAAAAGTGGTCTATTTTAGGTCCACTTTGTTGCCCTCCAATCTATCATATATTCTTCTTCTTTTTTAAGATACAATATAAACCCCATAATCTAGTGGCTACATTTGTTAGGTCATCCATATATATCCAAAATGGCAAATTAATGTGGTTTTTAGCACAAAAATTCATAGTGAACATTTGCTTGATCCTAAGAGTTTGCCATTCTTCTTAGGTAGCCTTCTCTAAGGACTTGCCCTATCAATGTATAAAGAACTTGACCTTCTAATCAAAGAATATCATGTGATACAAATGTTAATATGAAGTGAATTTTTCATTCTTTTACTACTTTGATGTTTGAAGATCTCCTAGACCTAAGTGTGGAGGGATAAGTCTCCTTAAGATTTAGCTTTTTGGGCATAGCCATATGGAAGAATCAATTATATTTCATTAGCTAAGATGATAGTTACAATTTGTAGGTAAATGAATTGGCCTAAGAAAAGACCTTATAAGGTTTATCATAATGTCTAAGAAATTTTTAACTAACACTCTTCTTTAGTTGCATCTACCCCACATAATCCATCTTCAATAATGTCCATTCTTCAACCATAAAATCCAATGGTATGTTCTTGTTATCTAATTGATATTTCATGTGATGCATGATTTTTTCTAGATACAATAGAGCAAATTGGATGAAATTCTCCTAGAACTTGATGAATTCATCCACTGAAAGATTAAAACCTTGATAAGAGATTCCCACTAACTAAGGGATTGATGGTTGCCTCTCCAAGGATAACTCCACTAGAGAGAATTCTATGATTGATGATTTTTAAATGTTATAATTGAATTGAGTCCTAGATAGCAATGATATTAACTAGGTTATAACATTCAAATATTTTGGGATGATTTGATTATAACATTCAACTTTTACCAAAATATTTGGAACAACTTTTACCAAAATTCTTCCATGAATAGGGATTCACAATCAAAGATACTGCTTGATAAAAATTCGAAGTACTATATGATTTTATTAAAGAATAAGGATGCCACATCCTTAGCCATGTAAGGAGTATAACATGAGATGAAGATGGAATAATTCAAGAACTTATCCACAACTACAAGAATGCTACAATATTCCTATACCATGAGAAGTTCTATAATGAAATCCATGAAGACAACCATCCATGGTAACTTTGGGATTTCCAAGGAATGAAGCACATTCTTCATAGTTCTTCATTCAAAATTTATCCTATTGATATATTATACATATTCACATAGAATTTCCCATGTTGAGTTTGAAATTTCACCAATAGAACTACTACTCCACTAATGCAACTATACGTTTGTGACCTATACAACCAAGCCAAAAGGTACTGTAGCATTCATTGGTGATTTTGGAATGTAATGCACCATAATCTAGAACATAGATTTAAGTTTTTATGAATATGAATAGATCATCTACTTCACTAAAATTTGAGTCACTTCTATCATGGACCAACTTCAACAATTCATGAACAAGCTGATCATGCTGTAATCCATCCTTAATCTTTTATTGGAATTCATTATTAGTCACTACCCAAGAGTTATTATATTGTCCCACAACTTTCATTGAATTCACCTACAAATATTTTCTCAAAGCATCCACAACCACATTCTTTCTACCCAACGAATTGATAAACTAAAGTTCAAATTTTTGTAACAAGCCTAATCATTAAGCTTGATTTAGCTTCAACTTAGACTGATTAATAATGTAGCTTATGGTAGTATTGTTGGTTTTGACTACTACAGGATTACCAGGAAGATAATGTCATCATGTGCAAAGACAATTCATAATAGCAAACATCTTCTTTTCATGTATTGGCCAAAAATGTTTATTCTAGTTTAGTTTCTTTGCTTTTAACACTATGGAATAGTTGTCTTACAAAAGCATCTCACCAATCATCTCATTCAAAGAATTTATATATACTTCAAATGGTTTCAAAAATTTAGGAAGGGCTAATATAGTTTAAGTTATGAGGATCATCCTAATCTTATTGAATGCTTTGTAACACTAGGGACTCTAGCTCCAAGGGATGTATTTCTTTTGCAAGTTTGTTAAGGCTATCATTACATTAGAAAATCCATGAAAAAATATTTGGTAGTAACTACAAAATCTAGAAATTGGTAGAACTAATACACATTATTTAGAATAGTCCAAGTAACAATGACCTCTACTTTCTTTGTATTAGGTTTTACCTTACCTCCACCAACGATGTGGCCAAGAAACTTCATCTCTAGCTTACCAAACTTACACTTCTCTTACTTCACATATAATTTGTGCTTTCAAAACTTGAATAAAAACAAGTATAGATGCCAAATATGTTCATATATTGAACAAAAATAAGCCAAAATATCATCAAGATACACCACCTTGAACTTATCTAAGAATATGTAGAACACTTCATTCATGAGAGTACAAAATGTGGTAGGAGCATTGCATAAGATAAAGGGCATGATTGTCCATTCATATAATTCATAATGAGTGATGCATGTTATTTTTTTCATCACCCTCTATGATATGTACCTGATAGTATCTTGACATAGGTTGAGTCATGAGAAAACTTGAGTGCTTGCTAGTTAGTTGAATAGGTCTAAAATCAATTGTACTAGATACCTATTCTTGATGGTGTACTTATTGAGTAACTTGAAGTCATAACATAGTATCAATGAACAATCCTCCCATTTGGAAAATAGCATAGGGGCACCATATAGATATTTTAAAGTTAAATGTAACCTTCTTCATCAAGCTCTTCAACTACTTTATGAATTCAGCCGATTCAAGAGTAGTCATCCTATAAGATTGTTGCTTAGGAGGGGTAGTTCTTGAAAATAGCTCAATTTTGTAATCAGTAACCCACTATTCTCATAATTCCTTAGGAAAATTCATTAGCATTAAATCCTTATACCTCCCCAACACATTCTCCACTATCATGTTTACCCACATAGAACTCCCATCTTCTATCTCCCTAAACATTGTAAGAAAAATCTATTAGGTCATATCTCTAACAACTCACTTCATCAACATGGATGAGATAATTTAGGCTTCCCTATTAGTTCTAGTTACTCCTAGAGTAGATGTTTTAACCAGACAAGAAGAATCTTCATGTGTAATGTATAGGACATTTATAGCTATCAAATGGATTTTGAGATGTTTGAAGATCCTCTAATCATTGAGTAATAGGTGCATGCTCTATGTTATGAATAAGTATGCTGAGCTAAAGGTGTAGTCCACCTTAAGTCCACCCTCTTCCATAGTTACTTCTGGGACTCTTAGGTGGATTCAAATAGTGCTATCCAAGGATTGCACCATTACACTTGGTATTAGAGCTACTTTGGATTACTTTCAAGAATCATCTTTAATCATGAAATTTGATTCATAGGAGAATTTTAGTGATAGTTTTTTCAGATATTGAAGATAAGGTTATGAATATCCATAGGGTACCATCCTTATATAGATGGATAGATTGATTGGATTAATTAGGTTTTTGAAGAATATATACGATATTTCATTTTGTTCGACCAGATGAATTGGTTGTCCTTCTTACCTATGATTCAATTTATTTTTAATATTAAAATATCCTTAGCCACAAGATTCTCTTTAGTGGAGTTATTCTTAGAAAGATAACCATTAATTCATTGTCTACTATAAACCTTCCATCAAGGTTTTAATCCTTTGATAGATAAATTTGTCAAGTCCTAGATGGATTGAATCTAAGTTGCTTGATTATATTGGGAAAAATCCATGCAACAAATGAAAAAAAAAAGATAGCAAGAGGAGGCTAATAAAGTTTGCAATTGAAGAGTAGAAATTATTGAAGATGGATTATATGGAGAAAATGTGGCCAAAGAAGGATGCTAGTTAGAAATTTCTTAGATATTATGATGCACCTTTTAAGGTTCTTTCTTAGGTTAATTTATTTGCCTACAAATTGCAACTATGACTTATCTAATAAACTATCACCTAGTCTTTCATGTGTCTATGCTTAAAAAGCTCAATCTTAGGAGATTGATTCCTCCACACTTTTATTCAAGGGACCTTCAAAAATTGAAGCAGTATAAAGTTGATGGATTTACTCCATCATCACTATGTGCACCATAGGATGCTTTTTGAATTAGAAGATTAAGTTTCTTGTACACTAGCAGGGCATGTCCTTAAAGAAAAATACTTGAAAAGAGTGGTATACTCTTAGGAATAAGAACATATTCAATGTGAGTGTTTGTGCTAAAATCCATTTTGATTTGTCCTTGTGGATGTACATGGGTAGTCGACCAAATGTGGCTACTATATAATGGAAGATATAGTATAGCCTAAGAAAAAGAAGAAGAATATATGACAACCTAGAGAGCATCAAAGTAGATTCAAAATGGATTACTTATAAGAGTTAAAGAATTGATGTGTCTTCTATTTTTATTATGAAGTTGAGTAATGTCATAGTGAGGCTAGATCTTAAGATCCTTAACATGCTAGTGAAGGACTATCAATAGGCATGGGGAGTGATTCCTCAAGGTATGAATAGCCTCCTCTTAATCACAGAAGGATCAAATCTACTCTCTTATTTCATAACAAGAGATAGAGGATCAGCTTACATGTTAAGAGAGTGGTGTTCACTTAGGGTAGAAAGGTTAGTATAGTTTGCATGAAGAAGGAAAAACCTCTTCTTCCTAAACTTGAGTTGCACAAACTTTTTAAAGCCTTTATTGGATGATGGAATAAGTTCAATTCTTTAGATTTATGGTTGAAGAACCCTAGCTATTAAACCTTCCTATCTACAACTGTCAAATGGGTTTCTAGATGTTCGAAGATCCTTGATATTCATTATGACTCTCAACATATGGAACATTGTACACTCTAAGGATGATGCTTCTTTCAAGTAGGGGGAGTGTAGGAAAGCATGCCTTATTGGTGGATATGGAACATTTTACACTCTAAGGATGATGCTTCTTTCAAGCAGGGGAAGTGTGGGAAAGAATGCCTTATTGGTGGATCAAGGTCTATTTTCCTCTAGAATGGGGATTGAAGAAACATGCAGGTCCTTTGGGTTCCATGCTATTTTTACCATCACTTAGAACTACATGAGCCATGATTCCTTGTGAACCTCATCACAAGAATATATAGGCTTGAAGAGGGGATTTGGCTCTGATTATTGGGCCATCATCCTTTCTTTATAGTTGGGTTTAGGGCTAGATGCATTAGTATAGAAATCTATCATAGTCTTTCTAAGGGTATTGGTATTTTATGTGCTTCTTGTTATTGTTGTTATTATTATTATGTATGTATGCGCATGCACACACATGCATACTTGTTGTTGGTTTGGTTGCATAATTAAAGCATATGATGGTACTAACACCTCTAACCATTACTAATGGGTATGTACTATGCTACAAAGTAGGATTTTGAGTGATAAGACATAGTCCAACTTAGTTTTTCCCTCTCACTTTGTTGATTTTAGGACTCTTAGGTAATGTTAAACAATGTTTTCAAGGATGAAGATATTATAATAAGGTATAATAGATGTGGGAAAATCTCCTTGAATGTGATAGTATGATCCTTAGTCACCTCCTAGTGGTCAAGAGGGTCAAGATGGTCCATGAACTTGTTGACAAGTTGGAAGTTCCATATCTTTAGGAACTAAATTTAGGTATGAAGTACAAGCTCTTCATAATTGAAAATTTCATGATTTGGAATCATGTTGAATAAATGGATAATGTTGTTAGTGGGTGATGTCTTACAAAGGGTGACACTTCTAAAGGCTCATATGGCTAAAATTAAAGCAAGGAATGAGAAACTAGAAGATCAACTAGCTATTCAAGTAAAAGTAGTAGCATCTAGTTTAGGATGGTTGATTCTAAAGTTTAAAGTTAAAGAACCTAAAATGCATAAAGGTGATCATGATAACAAACTTGTAGATACCATCATCTTTGAGATGGGGTGCTTCCTGGAAATGAATGACTATCTAGAAAAAGTGAAAATCAATATCATCTCTTAATTCCTAGGTGGTGTTGCTCAAACCTAGTGGTTGAGCATTATCCATGAAATGAAGTTAGAAATGCATAGGAAGTTAATCAAAACTTGGAATTATCTTACAATATCTCTTGTTAAAAACTTTTTTCTAGGTACTTCCATTGATAAATCTTTGTTAAAGTTAAAAGAAATCTAATAAAAAGGAAACTTGTAAGGTTATCTTCATGAGTACCAAAAAGTGTCATACAAATTCTCATGCTAGATGAAAAGTCAAAGTTTCATCTCTTCATTCATGGCATGAAATATTAGGTCTAATAAGAGATCAAAACTCATAAGATCTCTAACTACAAAGAGGCATTGGTATTAGAAACTAGTTTAATGGTGGGTATGAAGCCTCAAAAGTAAGAAAAGAATGGGGCTAATGCATGTTAACATGACAAAAGGTGTGGTGGAATATTAGGTAGGTTAAGTGGTAAAAAATTTGGAGGTGGCTTCATGGACCATGTCCTACCATAATTCCCTAGGTTCTAGGCATCATGCAAAGGTAATGGAAAGCATTAGACTATGAAGACTATGATCAGTTTGGAGATAAATGTCCATGTTTTGGAGGACCTCCTAATAATTCTCCTAGGCATTAAAATGAGCATTGTTTCATCTATTCTAGAAATCATGTTTCTCAAGAATTCCCTCAAAACCTCAATTGATAACAAGCTAGAAGGAGTCCAAATGGTGATTGATGGTTGAAAGCCCTCAACTATTAACCACAAGGTTGATTGCAAGTAACTAAGATAAATATTAATGGTCAAGAGATGGAGTTCCTAGGGATGGTTGAACAAGTCTCCCAAATTCTAGCAGCCATTCAAAAAAATCTTCAAGGAAACCAACCAAAGTAAGAACCTAGCTTGTGTTTAATACAAATAGCTTTTGTCCAATTTTCAATACATACAATGGATTTCTTAATTGATACAAGTGCCATTCACAACTTTCTCTCACCTAGGATGGCTCATGATCTTAACCTAAAAGTACACCTAGCTTTGACATTCTACAAGTTAGTCAAGTCAAGTCTAATCAAATGCACTATGGTGGTGAAGAAAATGAGTATGAAGGTTGGTTAATGGAGTAAAAAACTATACTTCTCTATCTTAGACATTGATTCTTTTCAAGTCATTCTTGGACAAGAATTCTTCAAAAATGATAAAGTGGTGGTTCTTCCATACCTAGACATCATCTACATTATGCATGATGATTCTTTTTATCTAATGAAAATTTCTAATCCAAGATTAACTAGCATTGATAGGGAAGACTATATTATCTCATCCATGGTAATGAAGTACATTATTAGAGACCCAACCAAGCAGATCTTTCTTGTAGTGCTTAGAAAGATAGAAAATGAGATTTATATGTGGGTAAACATGTGGATAAAAAATGTGATTGAAAGGTATAAGGATGTGATGCCAACAGAGTTTCTTAAATAATTATTAGAACTACAAGGTATTGATCACAAAATTAAGCTATTTCTAGGAATTAACCCTCCTAGGTAGCAACCTTACAAGATGAGTGCTATGCAATTAGTCAAGTTGAGGAACCAATTAGAGAGGTTGGTGGAGAAGGATTACATTTGATCCTTAAAATGTTCATATGATGCCCCTATGCTATTTGACAAGAAAAGAAAGGATCATTGAGATTGTGTTATAACTTTAAGTTACTTAACAAGTACACTATTAAGAATAGGTATCTGTAACGACGGAAAATGTCGGCAGCTGGAATACCAAACAAAATCCGTGTACACAGTCTTAACCATGGATCCGTGCGAGGGCTATGCTGGAGAAAATGAATCCATAGTGCCTTGAACGGTCTTGTCGATCAGACAAGGACTTATTAAATCAGTAAACCGATGGAGATTGTGAATATTTCGTGGATCGATTTGATTCGACGGGTCGCAAAATGAGAGAAAAACAATGCAGATGAATTATGACGATGATAACGCTAACACGATAAAAGGAATCAGACACGAGGAAAATGCGTGATTGCAAAATCTATGGTTTGACCAGAGGAAAAATGTGTCTCTGTGTTCCTCCCCTTCTATTCTTTTTGCCAAGTGGAGTATTTATAGGTTTGACAACATGTGGAGAAGGCATGGCTATGATGACACGTGTTTCAAACCCTTCAAAAGATCGTTGAATTGACTGTCCTTGTATTGAAATTCGTGACTACGCACAATACGCGCATCTGCGTATTGTGCGTATGGATGAAAAATGTGGATTGGGCATGTCCCAGTTGATTTTGTGCTACATTACGCTTGTACGCATTGCGTCGCGTGCGAGAGAGTAATAAAGCACACAAACAAGGGACTCAAGTTGTTTTACGCTGGTTCATGCTACCAAGCGTAATGAAGCGTAAACAATGATTAACTTGGCGATGGGTTATGCTGCGTATGCTGCGTTGCGTAACGAGCGTAACTTGACCTGTTGCGCTTCCCTGGATTCTTTTGTCATTTCCGAAGCTCGTTACCTTGCCTTGCGTAGTAGAGCGTAAATCTGCCCTTGGACAAAAGGCTTAGCAGAATACACGAGAGGTCGCATATTACACTGCTTAGGCCTTAGGCTTCGCCAAATCTGCTGAAGTAAACCGTCTTCTAACGTCAGACTATGTTATGCTGAGCGTCATTACGCTACCTTGCGTACTATAGCATAAAGACGGGAAACATAGTAAGATAAGAAATCTATGAAGGGAAACAAAAGTCCTGATGCCGCGCGCCTCTTTATTTTTCCCTACCTTATTTTTCTTTCTAGAATTCTGTCATGTACTTTTGTCTGAATCGTGAATCTTCGCCTAAGGCCGACTCAAAATTTTCACGGTGTTTCAATGGCCCCTCTTTGTTGACGGTTAGAGGACTTGCCTGAAAGACGTCGACAAAGAATACGAAACACTGGATTGGTAAAGGCCCGAACAGTGTTTATCAATGGTTACTTAGGTGTCGTCCTGTCAACATAGAAGAGCAAGGCTGGAGGTTATGGGAGATAGGATGATTTGGCAGGAAACAGGTTCGGGGAAGACTCAAATGAGGCAGGATGGCAAAGCTATGGAATGCACTCATTGAACACACAGAAACGTATGCGTACTTGTATTAATAGGAATGCTTTCAGACGAGCATAGCGCATCAGTCTGAGATTTCTCTGTTACAGACTATAGCAGGAATGCTTGTAAACGGAGCACAGCGCATCACTTCTGTGATATCTCTGCTATGACACTTAATTGCATTACGCCAGTTTATGGACTTGATTGCAATGCGAGTGCGGAAAACAGGTGCTTGCGTATGTAGCTTTTGCATACAGGAAGCAGATGGTAGGGATAAAGCGAAGTAAGAGCTGAAGGTAGGATCATAAGGGGAAGAGGGATGCACTTCTAAGTGGACAAGCTAACCTGAGCAGCCATTTCAAAACACTGTTTGTACTTCACCACTCAGATGAATGCACCTTTGGACGACATCTTCGAAGCAAGTAACCTGCAACCAAAGAAGAAAATGTAGGATACCATTGCTTGTGCGAATCGAGGGCGAGGTTGTTGAAAAAAGTGCCATTAGAGGCGAGATGAAGTGATCGGGCCGTGAAGGAGGAACTGTAGCACGAGGCCAAAGTCTTCAACCTTGACGCTTGGCCCAGCATATCACCGCCAAAGATCATCAGACTCGGCACACCTGACTGGTTATGTAAAGGACCAGCCAGATGAATCTGTGAAGCCATGACCTGATAGCGAGGATGAGCGGAGATCCCCAAAGTTGTAATTGATGGGAACGCCTTTGGGGCTCTGGGCGGTGGAACTAACCTCTCAGAGGTACCACCGCTGGAATGGGTGCGGTGACAGTATCTCCAAGGGGTCAGTAGTATGCCCTTCGGCACGTCCGAGGAATCAGTAGGATGCCGGTGAGGTAGTGACGCTAGGACTGTCACAGCGTCCCATCCCACGTGTCTTGTAGCTATACAGAGATAATCACGCTAGCTTGAGTTGCATGATGGCAGCTTGTGAGCCCCAGTTTTAAGTCCTGGGAGACTGTCATTGCTGATTTTAAGTCTCAGCAGACCATGGTCCCAGTTTAAAGTTTGGGCGGACCGAGAAACGCTAGTTTTACGTCGTAGCGGACGGTGGCGAGGCTGATTTATAGTCTCAGCAGACCGTGCTATGGATGTCAATTTTATGTCGTGACCTAAAGATAGATCTGTGCTGGTTTTACATCTCAGCAGACGACTACTTACCTTTGTCAGTTTTATGTCATGATGGACAGCCGGTGCCAGTTTAGCGTCATGGCGGACGCGTGCAAAAGATGCCAGTTTTTCGTCTTGGCGGACCTGTACAACATTGCCAGTTTTACGTCGTAGCAAATGGTTACAACTTTCCAGTTTTGTGTCATGGCGGATGGTCAGTACCAGTTTAGCGTCATGGCGGACGCGTGAAGGGTGTGCCAGTTTTACGTCTTAGCGGACGTTTGTTGCCAGTTTAACGTCGTAGCAGACGATGGTGGCCATACCTGATATTTACACTGGAGATGCAACTATATGTAGTACCGCTTCAGATATATATGATTGACAGGGTTTGGTAACTTGTTGTCGTCGACATCCGCTAACTTGAATACTCCGTTGCTATACGTATCAGTCACCAAGAAAGGGCCCTCCCAGTTTGGAGAGAATTTGCCTACTGGTTCGCGAACGGCCTTGAGAACTAAGTCTCCTTTCTTGATCGGACGCTGCTGAAGATTGTGACGATGCTTTTGCCTCTGCTTTTCTTGATACTTTTCGATTGTATCAAGCATCTATATTCGCTTCTCCCCTACTGAATCTAAATCCATGATCCGAGACTCGATGTGTTGAGCCTCATTTATAATCGTGGAGAGGACCATTCTCAGAGAAGGAATTTGCAACTCAAGGGGTAGCACCACCTCAGATCCGTAGACTAGGCTATAGGGTGTACTATCCGTAGCTGTCCCACATGTAGTGCGATATGCCCATAGCACATAGATGATTTTTTCGTGCCACCATCTCTTGTTGCTGTCAAGCATTTTCTTGAGCAGATTGATGATGAATTTATTTGTTGCTTCAGCTTGCCCATTCGCTTGCAGGTAGTAGGGCGAGGAAAAGGACTGTTTAATGCCAAGGCTATCATAGAAGGATTTGGTTTCCGTGCTACTAAACTGCGGCCCATTGTCGGTCACGATAGTCATCGGGAGACCAAATCTGGTTACAATGTTGTCTAAGATAAAATGGCAAATCTGTTGAGATGTGATCTTCCTTAAAGGAATAGCTTCTACCCACTTCGTAAAGTACTCAGTTGCGGTAATTATGAAGCTATGACCTGCAGAAGATTTTGGCGTGATAGAACCTATTATGTCTAGTCTCCATCGTTGAAAGGGCCATGTTATCTGAGTTGTATGTAACTCTGTAGGCGACACGTGTATAAGATTTGCGTGACGCTGACACGTGTCACAAGTTTTAACCTTTGTCAAGCAATCTTTTTCCATGCATGGCCAATAGTACCCTAAGTGTTGAATTTTTGAAGCCATAGTCTGTGGTGCTACGTGTCCTCCGCATAATCCCTCGTGAACCTCGTCAACGATACGCTGTGCCTGGTCTTTATTAACGCAGGTAAGCAGCACAGACATAGCAAATACGTGGATAATCGTGTGAGGCCATTGTTGCAGCAACAAGGATTCAGATCTAAAGGTGACTAAATGAGCGTTAGGATCCCCTTCCCCATTATACTTGGTAAAATGAGGTAAGGACATCCCTGGTGGTAATGACAACATGGGGACCGTTGAACTAATGGGATCATCTTGGTAAAAGTCCATGATCTGTACAGTGTCTGAGCCAGCGGCCATAAGACGTCTAACCTCCTCGGTGAGGGTTTGAATAAGTAGAAAGGCTTGGTCTAGACCTGTTACTGGAGGTGTTTGTGCAGGAGGAGCAGGGGGCTGACCTGGGAAAGCTGTACCAGGCAGTGGAAATGGTGAGATGGTTTGGCCGGTAGATGGTGGGATGAGGATCGCTGCAAGCAGGGGTACCTGTGAAGACCACCATCCACCAGTTTGGGTAGAGAGATTAGCCACCGCCGACTGCGCGGGATAAGGATAGGGATATTACGGGATCACCTGCGGAATTTGCGTTGCGGGTGCCATCGAGGGTTGCACACCGTACACCGCAGACTGGTTGTGTTGTGCCGCAGGGTAGGTCCATTGACTCGCGGTAGGCTGTTGGATAGGTAGCTGTGGCTGCATGACGATGGTGATCTGTTGGGTTGCAGGGGGTGGCAGCGATAGGGTCTGCATCGGACGAGTTGTGGATATGATTTGGGGTTGGATCTGTGGGATGAAATGGGGCACGGTGGATGCTGGAACCACCGCCGGAATGCTGAGTACACGTGGCGATGAAACCGCCCCCATGTTGTTGTGGGGTATTTGCACCTGCAGCCCAGATGGCTGCGCAGTGCCTTGCGGAATGATAGGGATGTGCGTCTGTGTGGTCATGGCTGGATTTAACGAGATGGCCTCTCCGTTAAAGGGGAATAATGGGTTGACGTAAGTATGGGGACTAAGAGTGTGATATGAATGCTCAGACTGGGCTGCAAACTCATCGTCTTCTTCCTCCCCATTCTGGGGTTCCTTCATAGCCCGTGCAGCTTGGCTCTTAGCCATGACCAACTGTGTTATAATTTCATGTTTCTGGTCTGTTAAAGGGATGATGTCATAGGTTGTTGGGGTAAAATCTTGGCCCCCTCGATGGATCATCTTGAAATTTCACTTCACCTCGATTTCAGCTCAGCTAAGGGCAAGCTTCGCCTAGATCTTAACGCAGATAAAGTTGTATTCCTCAGGGGTCACGACAGTAAATATTGGGTCTTTGCCCTGTAACCTCAATGTCGGACGCGATGGTCCCTGAGGTCCTGCTGCACCAGGAGCTGGCCTGGTGATAGCGATAGCGTTCACAGATGTGGCACCCAAGTCAGCGGCGACCATGGCGGTTGTGGTTGTGTAAGATGGATCCATTGATCAAATAGATTGGTTGACAATAAATGACTGGATCTAAGAGAAGAAACGATAGGCAAAGAAGATCGCGTTTAGGCTTTCTACCCTGTAGGATTCCAAAAGAATCGTTAAAGTAACCGATTTACACCACACGATTTGCCGTAAACTTCCCTAGAGGTATTACGTTTACGGTTTTGGGTATAAGTCGCTAACAGGGCTGCTCGAAAAATACGGATCGGAGCCTGGCCCTCCTTCTAGCGCCAGAAAACTGTAACGACGGAAAATGTCGGCAGCTGGAATACCAAACAAAATCCGTGTACGCAGTCTTAACCACGGATCCGTGTGAGGGCTATGCTGGAGAAAATGAATCCGTAGTGCCCTGAATGGTCTTGTCGATCAGACAGGGACTTATTAAATCAGTAAACCGATGGAGATTGTGAATATTTTGTGGATCGATTTGATTCGACGGGTCGCAAAATGAGAGAAAAACAATGCAGATGAATTATGACGATGATAACGCTAACACAATAAAAGGAATCAGACACGAGGAAAATGCGTGATTGCAAGATCTATGGTTTGACCCGGAAAAATGAGTATTTTGTATATTCCAGTTACACTGGGGAGACCCCGATTGTTTTGTGTGAAGCAAACACAAAGTAACAAGAAAACTGTCTAAGCAGAAATACAAAATGGAGTCCGATCTACCTCGTAGGCCAGAGATGGGATGCAAGGAAGGTCAAGTTCTGATGTCTATTGATCAACTGCTTCTGACCGATAGAAACTCACAAACCACACCAGATAATCTTTTGATCTCTGATCTGCTCCTTTCGCCTTAGGTAGTCTTTGCTCGAAGCTGCCGACGATCACCAATGGAGAAAGTTGTGTCTTCGCCAAAGAGGTAATCACTCCTACTGCCAATGCTCAAGCAAAAATGTCTCCTGTCTCTGTGGAAAGATAGTGCTGTCAAATGATTGTCAGAGAAGATGTTGCCCTCTCTCTCTCTCTATGTCTCTATGTTCCTCCCCTTCTATTCTTTTCGCCAACTGGAGTATTTATAGGTTTGACAACGTGTGGAGAAGGCATGGCTGTGATGACACGTCTTTCAAACCCTTCAAAAGATCGTTGACTTGACTGTCCTTGTATTAAAATTCGTGACTACGCACAATACGCGCATCTGCGTATTGTGCATATGGATGAAGAATGTGGATTGGGCATGTCCTAGTTGATTTTGTGCTACATTACGCTTGTAAGCATTGCATCGCGTGCGAGAGCGTAATAAAGCACACAAACAAGGGACTCAAGCTGTTTTACGCTGGTCCACGCTGCCAAGCGTAATAAAGCGTAAACAATGATTAACTTGGCGATGGGTTACGCTATGTACGCTACGTTGCATAACGAGCGTAACTTGACCTGTTGCGCTTCCCTTGGATCCTTTTGTCATTTTCGAAGCTCGTTACGCTGCCTTGCGTAGTAGAGCGTAAATATGCCCTTGAACAAAAGGCTTAGTAGAATACACGAGATGTCGCATATTACACCGCTTAGGCCTTAGGCTTCGCCAAATCTGCTGAAGTAAACCACCTTCTAACATCAGACTATGTTATGCTGAGCGTCATTTCGCTACCTTGCGTACTATAGTGTAAAGACGGGAAACATAGTAAGATAAGAAATCTGCGAAGGGAAACCAAAGTCCTGATGCCGCGCGTCTCTTTGCTTTGCCCTGCCTTGTTTTTCTTTCTGGAATTCTGTCATGTACTTTTGTCTGAATCGCGAATCTTCGCCTGAGGCTGACTCACAATTTTCACGGTGTTTCAATATCCAATGCCACTAGTTTCAAACTTGTTCGACTAGCTTATGGTCGCTTAAGTTTTCTCTCGACTTAACCTTTGTCAAGGATACTATAGGTATGTATCATAGAAGGGGATGAGGAAAAAAACAACATATGTCACTTATTATAGTTCATATGAGTAGATAGTTATGTCCTTTAGCATATGAAATGCTCTTATCATATTTTACACTCTCATGAATGAAGGATTATGTCCATTCCTAGATAAGTTCATGATGGTGTATTTTGATGATAGTCTAGTCTACTCTTATTTGATAAATAAACATATTCAACTATATGTAAATTATGAGAAGTGTGATTTTGATAAGTTAGAGATGAAGTTTCTTAACCACATCATTAATGTAGGTAAGGTAAAACTAGGTCTAAAGAAAGTAGAGGCAATTACCACTAGGCCTAATCCAAATAATTTGCACCAACTACATCAATTTCTAGGTTTGGTGAGTTACTATCAAATATTTGTTCAAGAATTCTCTAGTCTAACAATAGCATTGATCAATTTCAAAAAGAAAAAAAAAACATTTCTTGGACCAAATATCTCCAATGTTAAGAAGCATTTGACAAAATTAGGATAGCCCTTAGAACTCAACTTGTGTTGGCTTTTCCTAACTCTTTAAAACCAATTTAAAGTTCACACAAATATTTTGGATAAGGAAGTTGGTGTAGTTCTTTTACAAGATAATCATTTATGGCATTCAAATCAAAGACACTAAACCAAACTGAATAGTTGTGGTTGGTGCATGAAAAGAAGACATTCACCATTATACATTTCCTTCACACATGACAACACTATCTCCTTGGTGATCCTATAAGAGTTAAAACTAATAACACTAATAGAAGCTACATTCTTAATTAGTCTAACTTGAAGTTGAAGCAACTTCAATGGTTAGACATATTATAAGAGGTCAACTATTAGTTTTTCTATCATCTAGGTAGAGAGAATATGGTCATAGATGCTTTGAGTAGACATCTACAGGTGAATTCTATGGAGTTTTTGGGGCAACCTAATAGCTCTTGGGTGATGATTGACCATGAACTCCAAAAAAAGATTAAGGGATGATTATAGCATGATTAGTATGCCTAGAAGTTGCTAAAGCTAGTCCATAACAAAGGTGACTTGAACTTTAGTGAAATAAATGACCTACTCCTATTCAAGAAAACTTGAATTTATCTTATAGATTGGGATGCATTACATCTTGATAATCAATGCATCTTTTACAGTCTAGGATGAACATTTGTATCTAAACCTAATCTAGCAACTATACTAGAAGAAATAACATTTTTCTAGGCTTCTCCATCAATCAACATATGAATCCATTTTTGACTGAGCAAACATCTAATCCTAATTTGAAATAAAAAATTTCTTCATAGATGATCTTATCTATTCAAATTTTTCATAAAATGCCCAGTAATTTAATTTACAATCTTCATTAATTTTGGAAGCATTAGTATTACCTTACTGAAGAGCTTGGCTTGATGTCTCCTCCACTTCGATATTTTGTACATTCTTACCCTTGGCTATCTATGAAGTGGACATTCCCATTGCTTGTATCTCAATTCTTCATATTTGAAGCACTAAATCTTGGATGATCTTCAATCCTAACCCTTACCTCCTTTACCTTGGTCCTTCTTTACCTTTTTCTTCTCATCATACTTCTCTTACTTTTTATCATTGCTACCAATCTTGTCTTTAGATTTTGATTTATATCCTTTTCTTTCTTTCTTTTTAAAGATTTATCTTACTATTTCCAAATCCATTAATCTTCTTTTCTACCTTGAGTACCAAGTCATAAGCCTCATCAAGATTTTTTGACTCATAGGAAGAAAAATCCTACTTATACAACATCTTGAGACCTTTAAGAAAGATTGAATTCTATTCATGTTTTCTCTAGTTTGCCTTAGCATTATGGAATAGTTCCCAAAATTTAATGTAAACTCCTTGACATATTTGTCATCATGTCTAAAAAATTTTAGATGCATGCTCATCTCTTATCTCTATTGATATTGCTCAAATATTCATCTCAACTTATATTTCATCAAATTCCAATCTTTGATAGGTTAACCATTTTTTGTTTCATAACTTTAGGAATTCTTTTTCCACCAAGTTGAAGTCATAACTTCTAATTTAAATTTAGAAATTAGTATCCTTGATTGATTTGGTACCTCTTCTAACTCAAAATACTTTTTAAGTACCTTTAACGGACATGTAAAAGCATTGGTATCATCTATACCATTGAAAGTATTCTTCACATACAAAAGTCTAGAAATATTTTGAAATGCTCTAGTAAGCCTTTCTTCATATTTATCATTAATCTTTTCATGATAAGAAGTAGATATTTGGGATGAAGCTATGACATGAGTATTTGAATTCCCTTGCCTTGGAATACTAGGCTAATAGGTTCTCACACATCCATAGTTGGAATGTTCTATCTCCTCATTTATTCTCCCTCTACCAAGCTGAGAAACTTCTTCATCACCATTTGAAAAAGAATACTCATCATCACCACAAGTTTGAATATGGTTATGAACTACAATACTTTCTACCTTGATAGTGATATCATTTAGTCATTCAACCATTAGCTAAATGGTAAATTTCATGCTTCTCATGTATTTATTTAGGGCTTGAACATATTCTTTCTTAGGTGTCATTTTAAACAAACATAAAAATCCATAACCAAATTCCAAAAAAAAAAAACTTAAAGCTCTAATACTAATCCTAGAGTATGGTCACTTCAATTTATTTTAATCCTCTAAAAACACATCCAATATAGAATGTATGAAGATAATTCAATTACTAGAAAATAAGAAAACTAGCTATCTTAGTTTAATTCAAAAGAATATTCCAATTATAGTGAAACCACAATCTCAAAAAATGACAACACTCATATACTTAATGATATTATAGAGCACAAGGTTGTACAATCATGCAATAATTGATCTTAAGGCAAGTCATAATTGTAGTATATCTCTCCTACACATAGGATTAAGATCCAAACATACACAAGAGTCACAATGGTTAAAACACATACAATTAATCACATAGAGGCATACTGCTCTCATGAAATATCTCTCCCAATTTCATGTCTTTTTCTATATTAGAAAACATGAAAAAAAATTAATATTTATTAATTATAAGATAACAACCATAGGAAAACCTTCTTCATGACCAAATTGGAGATTCTTAATTGTCTTCAATCTTGTTCTCATCTTTGTTGACTATTTTTTAACTTGGAATTGTCATCTCAGAACTTTCCACAACTATATGGGATGTCTTCAAGCTTGACAAAACATCTCCCTGTCAACCTTGGCTCTTAGACAAGGTGTCTCCTATCTACATAATATGTCTCCTCCTATGGTAATAAATATTTCTAGAGATGTTTCTTGCTAGAGAAAGATGTCTCCTATTCTAACAAGACATCTCCTAGTTACTTGGGATGTCTCTTATCACATCCTAGCTCTAAGTCTGGATGTCTTCTAAGTCATCAAGATTTATTTTTAGCTTTTTGAACTTACAATAAATCACTTGTAGGGATGAAAAAGGAACTAGAAAGAGGTGTTTCTACACCAGTCTTGCCAATTCATTATGCTAATGTACTATTGAAAAGACCTTGGAAGTTTGAAAATGATGCCAAATTTAATGATGCCAAGAATGTATAATTAGTTTATAGGTATAATGATATTTATGAGCCTATAAACTAACCATCATACCTATAAACTAATTATACATTCTTGGCATCATTTTCAAACTTCCAAGGTCTTTTCAATATTACATCAGCATATTGGTTAGAATACATGTAACCATGGGTTTTATTTTCATATTTTATGTTGTATGTGCACATATATAAAGGTTTACAAATCTTATATTACTCTTATGTATTCTCATAGTATCATGTGGTAAGATGTAATAAGTTTTAAAAAAGGTAGTGAAGAGCTATCTTAAGTGATAATATTCATGTTCATAATAAGGGAAATAGTGGATATCATTAGATGTTGTTAAAGTCATTAGTGGATGAGCAGTTATGATAGTGACATTATGCTCATTCATGAAGCACCATGTAAATGAATAGTTAATTAAGATGTAACTGGTTGTATGAAGTTTGAAATAATGTGATTGAAGCACAACAAGATAGGTTTAATCAAGTTGCTATTTTTGCTTTCTAGCTCCATTTTTTACACTTATGCTATTAATTTTTAGAGCTCCATGAGCTCTCATCCAACCATCTTTAATTCTTATAGCATATATTTTAAATGAGTCTCTTTACTAGTAGGCCATCATGATATCTCTTTTTATTCTCGTAATTATATCTCTTATTCTCTCAAATTGATAGCATTATCACATGTTAACTTTCATTCTCTTAAGTTTCTATTATTCCCACATTTAACTGTCATTCTCTTAATTAGCACTTAATTTCTCTCATTCTCACAAGTATTTTTTGAGTTGGAAGATTAGCATATCAATTGATACCAAGTATTATGATGTAAAAATAAGTTAACATTGTTATTTTGGTGTTTAGAAGCTTGGGCACTCTATCTAATTATGTTTGTAGAGATTTAAGAAAATATTTTTCTCTTCAAAACTATTAATATTAGTGTTAATTAAGATTTTTAAAAAGTTTAATAAATTTGTTAGATTTGACAAAGTATTTATAAAGTTTGATGAATTTGTTAGATTTAATAAAGTATTTATGTGTTTTGATTTAATCCAAGCCTCCATTAACAAATTTAAATAACATATAATGTGTTGTGGATTTTTTTATAATATCACATTTCATTACAATGCCTACATTTACATCAAAATTCTTTATTCATATCAATTTCTATCTCACTTGTAGAGCCACAACCTCACCATAACTCATGGTGAGCTTGTTTCTAAAAATTGAATGAACCATTAATTATAATTATCTTATGATTTAACTTTCTATAGATCATGATTTATGACCTACTTGTGATTTATGTTTAAAGTGTAGAAATACATTAGGAGGTTTCTATTATTTTTTTAAGCTTGACCATGACATGTGACACATTTGTAGCATACCTTTATAAGTCAACTATCACTTATGATCTATAACAACAACCTATGGTGGTCTCATGGTTAGTATTTAAATATTTTTTTTAACTATTTCACAAGGTCACATTTTTTGAAGAAGTTCTACGATAACACCAAAATCTACCCATGAATCATGGTTAGCACATGCTATAATATCATGATCAAGTTACAACTTATGTTAGCACTCATGGTGGCCTTTTTTATAAAATCATGAGATTATATTTCAATGTTATATAATGTGAACAATAAAGATGTTATGGGCAAGACATCAATCTCCTTTAATCTTATCTTCTACTATGCCACATCTATTAGTAGTATAATAACATTATGATCTTATACAGAATAGGAGTTAAAACTATTTGAAATTATTATGAAATGTTATTCAGAAAAGGCATAAAGATGAGATAATTTATTTTATGAGGCATTACAAAAGATAAAGTATAATATTATTTGTAAAAGATGAAATTATGTTTGATCAAATTTTAAGAGGCATTTTAACACATCTCCATTTCCAAATGATGTCACTCTATAACAAAGATGTTGTCTCTTCATAAAAAATGTTGTAATTATTGTAATAAGATTTGAAAAGAAAAGTTGTAATTAAGATCCAAAACGATGCATTGTAATAATGAGCATATATTTCAAGGTAAATCTTGAAGATTTAACCTTAGGTATTTATACCTAGGCATTAGAGGTCATGTTAATATGGAGTTGTAGAGCTAGTAAAGACGAGTAACAAGTATCAGATGAAGTAGGATAGAAAGATGCCAAAGAAAGATAATCCCAAGGAACCCTTAAAGCATAACCCATATACAATATTCCACATTAATAAAGCATTTCTTTTATTTTCCTTCTACATTTTCTCTATTATTTTCTTTACACATAATATCAAATGTTACAAATATTTGACATTTTCCATGACATCCAAGAATGGAATGCTATATTTAATATCAAATTAAGCCACAATCAAAGGACCAATTAGAATTGAGGTTTGACTATAACCTAATGATGAATCATGAATTCATGACTTAGGAATAGTCATAGACTACCACTAGATATGCCTTACATCTAAGATAATCCATGTAAGCGAGAAGATACCCTTTTAGCATTTTTAATAAACAAATAAGTTTAAATCATACATTTACAAGAGAATCATGAACATGCATCTTATTCAAGATGAACCAACAAGATTTATTTGTACTGAATTTCATGGATATCAACAACTAGAAAATCGTATTATGCTTCAACAAGGTACATCAACTATAAGAAATCCTAGTAAGATAAGAATACATCAGTTCAAGTAACTGTTACCCATCTTGTAGTATTGTTAGAATATTAATTAATTAAGGTTATTTAAATTTTCTCTCATGAGGCTAGTAACCATAGGCTAATTTGACCTTATTGTACTTGAAACTTACCCTTACAACCTAGCATTATTCACCTCTACCTAGGTC
Organism: Gnetum montanum; assembly: GCA_015680685.1. Classification (NCBI taxonomy): domain Eukaryota; kingdom Viridiplantae; phylum Streptophyta; class Gnetopsida; order Gnetales; family Gnetaceae; genus Gnetum; species Gnetum montanum. The sequence continues at coordinate 44,058 of MNCI01005003.1, read as the reverse complement.
CTATACATTGATAAGTTTAAGGAAGTTAACCTAGTCATAAGATTGTCTCATCCCTACATAACTAGTAAGGGTTAGTAATAAGAGAGTCATGGGGGAAACTAAAGCTTAGGAGCTAATGTTGTAATATATTACCTTGTCAACATTCTCCTTAAGACCTTACTAGGTTATAAATATAAGGCATAAAAATAAGCATATAATAGGTATATATGTCAAATTGTAGTTCCAAATAAGTTATAAATTGTAATCAAGTTTAATTCATTTAGAAATCATTAATTCACCAGTGTGTTAGTGTATTGAGGCCCAAGTTTATAAAATAGGCTCTTTTGATCCTTTTAATATTATAAATTCAAATTAGTCTTTGAACCCTAAAACCATGCCCAATTCATATTACTTATTGAGGTGGTTCTAACAGTATCACTTTCATATTATAAATTCAAATTAGTCTTTGAACCCTAAAACCATGCCCAATGCATATTACTTATTAAGGTGGTTCTAACAGTATGACTTTCATCCTGACCAAACTTATGATTTGGGAGATGTTATCATTCAAAGCTTTTCATTTTGTATGACATTATAAAATAATCTTAAAAATATAAAAAATTGGTTAAGGGATTTTTCCCTATGTAGTCATGGGCTACATGGCTGTCAACTATAATGCAAGCTAGTCATGTTGCTATATGGTAGGATGGGTAAGCCTTGTTGTGCCATGACACATCCAACTAGATCATTTTAGGTCTAAGATAGGTAGATCATCCTCCCTTACCCTTGGTAGAAAAAAATAAGAAAATACTCCTATCATGCTCTACCATAACCATTCATTCCTTCTTGCCATTGTATTCATGCACTATCATCACTACCTTTGCCATGTCTTTTATTAGAAATTTTAGACCCATTGTTGCCATGAGCACTAGCATCATCATAGGATTCAGCTTGTTCTAGCCATCAGCAACACCAAAGGATCTAGCCTTTTCCAATGATTTCAATCATTATTAGCATCATGGGATCCAAAATTTTCCAGGGATCTTAGTCACAAATAGCATCACAAGATCTAGCCTTTCTTGCCAATCTTAACTACCTACAGCATTGTAGGATCTAGCCTCTTTGGATGATCTTAGCCACTAGTCATACCATAGGATCCAATCTCCCTTAGTAACTTTGGTTTCATGAATTTTTCATTAGTTGATAGAAATTTCAAAAATTTTGTTGATCAATAGAAATTTTCTAAGAATATATAATTGATGGAAAACCTAGGGATTTTTCAAGTGATGAAAAATTTTAAATTTTGCATTTTGATGGATGGTAAAATTCAAATATTAAAAATGCTCAAAAAATTAACTAATTGGTTAAATTGATGGGTTTTCATCAATTTCCATAAAAATTCATAATTAAGTGCATTTATTTTGAAGTAGTACTAGGATGGGTGATCTCTCAGGAAGACTTGAATTATGTGATGAAATTTTTAAACTTTGAAGACTATAACTTTCAATTTCATAAGCACATTTTAGTAAATGAAGAGTTATTTCTAGTAGATTTTAACCTCTTGGATGCAATGATAAAGTTAGATATGCTCTATGAAGCTCCAAATATTAGTTTTTAGTCCTTTCCCTAGACTATGCCTTAGGATCCTTAAAAGCTCAATTTAGTAGAACTCTGGCATACAATGTCCATTTCTAATATATGAATAGTTATTTCTAATATTTTTCAACTTTTGAACCTAATTGTAAGGTCAAATTGATTATCCGAATTACCAATAATTAGGTGATACCTTAAATTGTACCTTAAGAATTCATAACTTAGACTAACTAGCCATGCCTAATAATTTAATTATTTGGACTAATAAATCTAACCTTTTAGATAATCACATAACTTAAGATTAGGTGCTTAGCCTTTGTAGATAAATAGTTCTAGGTTACTAACCTCTAGTATGTCATTAGTTACATTGCCAACATTATTATTATAAGGGTTGTAGAAAGGTCACAAGAGTCTAGGTAATGTAGCCAAATTGGTATAGGTCTAAAAAATTGAGCAATTGGAGAATTAGTTGATGAACTAGGATGGTTAAGAAGATGTATGTTAATCTAGCATGCAACAAAACATCATAAAGGATCATAATCTTGTTCTAACAAGGTATATGATTGTTGCGAGGAGAAATGATCTAGAATAAAATCTAAGAATAATGATCATAACATACAACATGCTTCCAAGGTTTCTAGCCAATTAAAAAAAAACACCTTTTGTGTCCACCATGGACATTGGAATAACACTAGTATGAATACCTAGATATCTTAGAAAAATTATAAGATTTAAATGCTGATGTATTATGGCTACAATTCTTACCATGGGAATTCCTATTCTAATGCCAGCTGGATTTAGAAATGTTAGGATACAAAGATATTTATAAGTAAAAAGGTTCTTGTGGAATTTTTTCTTTTAAGTCATAATGATTAGCCTACTACAAGAACCATAATATGGATGGTTCCAAAATCTTTTATAAGGAAACCAAGTTTAACTTAGTACAAAGATTTAAATGGAGATTAGAAGATATGATTTTCAAAATTTTTAAACTTTAAGTCATTGGAAAGAAAGAACAATTAAAATTTTAGATAAGTTAGGTGGCCTTGGCATTAGTGTTTATAATGAAATTATCTAAAATACATGTACCTATGATAAACATGCATTTGGTTGATAAATCAACATGTTTAGATATCATACTTTGTCAAGTGACATACTTGATTAACCAAATAGAGAAAAAATTGAAAAATAAGTTATTCCTAAGCCATACCAATCTTAATATAGTATCATTTATTCTTTGTAGCAAATTTAATATAAAATTCAAAAGTAGTATTTATTAATTTTTAAAATATTAATAGGATCCTTTAGAAGAGGAATCTTAGTTGAAGAAGAGGTTTTCATTAGTTGACCATGCAACCCCATTGGCTAGTGCATATTCCACCTACTTTAAATCTTCAATAGATAAGTTAAATCCCAAAATTCAAAAACAAATGATGTTAATGGATAGTACTTATCAAGAAGCATAGTTTACCAACTATGCTACCATAACCAATAAAGATCCATTAATGTCATTCTTCACAAAGACTCTTGACTATATTTGGTGTAATGCCTAATTCTTTTAAGTCATGAAGGTAGTGAAGTTAGTTCCTAAAAAAGAAATTGAGAAGCAAGGTCAAGAACTACCATCCAAAATAAGGCCATTGATTCTTGAGATTGATGAAGATCACAAAGTTTTCTAATCTTAATTTTATTTATGAACTTCATATTTTCCTTTATTGTTTAATTTATATTTTAATTAGATCAGTAAAATATCTTAGGGTAATACATGTTATGAATAAGGATTTGCCTTATCTTCACATAGGTAATTAGATATAAGTTGCACTTTATGTGATCCTAGTTAGGGCTAGTAATTGGTGATTAATAGATCTCTAATTTACCTATTATTATCACCTAGAGATGAAGGTAAGTATTAATAAAATAAGATTTAATTTTACATATTCTTATCACATATTTTGTTTGTAGAATAAGAACAAGAACCCCATTTCACAAAGAGAAATCAAAATATTAGAGTATAGGAGAATGGAGGAAACATTGGAGTTAGAGAAAGATCATTAATGTGGACTTGTTTGAGGATAAATAAAAGTTAAGAAATGTAGATTGTTATGTACCCTTTTCCAAATGATGCCACGCCATAACAAAATGGTGTCCCTTCATAAAATACATTGTAATTATTGTAATAAGATTTGAAAGGGCAAGTTTTAATTAAGAACTAAAAAGATGCATTATAATAACAAGCATGTCTCTCAAGGTAATCTTTTGAGATTTGACTTAAGGTATTTACTCTATGGCATTAGGGGCCATGTAAACATGGATTTCTAGAGTTGCTAAAGACAAGTAACAGTTGTTGGATGAAGTTAGATAGGAAGGTAACTATGCATCCCTTCTAGCCAGTTACAAGCCTAACTATGATGGCAGTTCTAAATTTCCTCCAAGGAATAGATGCCGAAAGATTGTAATGTCTAGTCCATTGTTAATGGCAGAATTGTATTGTAACAATGTAATTAATATTCAAAATAAAGGATGCCTTGTTATGAGGAGTTACAATTATTCATGGTACCCCTAAAGAATGGGTTTGACCTATGCCATTTAAGGTTGGGCTCAGAGGTTGTGCTAGCATGGAGTTGCAAAGCTAAAATTGGCAAGTAACAAGAACCAGGTGAAGAAGGATAAGAAGGGACTAATCATCCCTTTGGTTGAATAGCCTAACCATGGTGGCAATGTTGGATATCCTCTAAGGCCTAAGTGGTATGGGAAGATAACCAAGAGGGAATTATAGTATACCATTCTCATCAATGAAACTTTTTCTTTGTTTCCCTTTCTATTAAATTTAGTGCATAAATAATTTACCAAGTTATTCATTCATCAAGTTATTTCATGATATTTCCATTATAACACTCATGAGTATGATGAATTAAGCAATGAATGATCATGTTTTAATGACATTTGGAAATAGGATGTCACATTTGGTATTGGAGAAAACTATGATTTAGGAGTCAAAGTGGTAGAAAATACTATTAAATTTTTTTTTTATTATTATATAGAAGTGGAATAGAGAAATAAGGGAAGTAGAATAGGGATCAGTTTAGTTTGAAGTCATTGAGGAGATCTGAAATGGCCTTTGAGCGGGCCTCTCATTCTTGGTCAATCGTGTTCTTTTTATCAAGTAGTACCTAATACTTGGCCAAACTGTCATATAGTTGTTTTATTTGTTTGGCTATAGTCTTTGCTACAACTTGTGCCTCATCCCTTCTAGCAAGTTTAGTTTTCAATAATTTCACCTAAATAGTCCACTAGAACATGTCTTCCTACCATTCTTTTTCATTCCTCTGGATACAAAAAAAAAAACATCAAATAACATTAGGATTGTAAAGATAAAAAAATGAAGAGAGAGAAAGAAAGGAAAAGAACATACATGAAGTTGATCATTCTCAACTTAGAAAATATGTTCCCAATTCAATAAATAATGGGCAAGACATGTGGTACTCTCCAATTCTTTTAAGAGTTGTTCCAAATTTTTGATAATTTTTGGGGCATCCTTAGAAATTGGATGAAAAGAAGATATAGCACTAGCCTACACTCATTCATAATCTCCTTTGAAGTCACAAAATCTAGACTCCCTCATGTGATATACTTCTTCATGAATGAATTAATATTTATTCTTTGTAATCTATTGACCAAGATTCCAACAAAGAACAAGTTCTTCTTCGGCAATTGCCACCATTTGTCCGAGTAAGAAAGGGAAATCCATAATGGTCAAAGAAGGAGTTACAAAAATGGATCAAAGAATTGGAGATGCTGGTGTAGCTTGTGATAAAGGACCCCTTATCAAGGTCACAAGAGGTAATGACACTCTTGGAGATCATGGTGGAGGAGTTGGAGTTGGTTTATTCTATGTGACAATGTTCCTATGCATCTCCTAAATGAAGTACCTCTGACCTATAGAGATTTCCAACACAAAAAAAAGTTAAAATCACACAAGAATAAGAAAAATATGGTCAAGAAAGCTAGAGTTATCTCTAGCTAGCATGTAGTACTTGTCGAGATAATTCCAATGATACTAATTTTGTCAAAATCTAACTTACAGTTTGGGAGATATGGTGTTTCTCAAGTTGTGTGTAATTTAAAATTAAATTTCTTTCTTTTTTAATTTTAAAATTCAAATTAAAAATAAAAAGGAAGTGGGAGGTCATAAACTAGATCCTAGCCCCCAAATTTTTTTTAATTAAAAAAAATACTTGTTAGGGTTGTGGCCCTAACCCCAATAGTTAAGACCTACAACTGACCTACACTGTAGCACCAAGATGGCTGCATCCACTTGGTTGTAGAATAGGCCTACTATGCCACTGTGTGGTAGGATCATAAGGCCTAATTGCATAGCATCATGGTTGGCTAGGCTACTACTAAGAGCCTACCTACATGGTAGGCCTAAAAGTTTGGTCGTGTAGTATCATAGTCAGCTAGAGCAACCATGCGTTTCATGCACCCACCACTTGTATGCATTCATCACTCCACCTCTATTAACAATGTTTTATCATCTTCCTTTTTCATGTCATGCCTTGTTAAACCATTGCACATCACCTTGCATTGCATCCTTGCCATGTGTCGTTGTTGCTTTTACCTTTCACACGACCACTATTCTTAGCATCTTTGTTCATTGGTGTCAAGAAATGCTGCCCCCTCTAGTGCTCTAAAGATACCACTACACTAAAAATCATTGCCTCTTCCAATTCACCATGAGCACTACCAACATCAATTTTTTTTTCTTTTAGTGCACTATGGACACTACCTACACTAAAAATCATTGTTCCTTTTAGTGCACTACAGACACTGCTAGAACCAAAAATTGTTGCCCCTTTTGGTGCACCACGAACACCACTAGTGCTGGAAATTGCTACCCCTTTGGTGCACCACTGGCGATGAAAATCACTGCATCTTCTGGAACACTACATATGTTGCCAGTGTAAGAAATTACTACCCCTTCTGGTGCATTATAGATATTGCCGATGCCAAAAATAACTATCCCTTCTAGTGCCCCTATGGCACTACTATAGGAAACCCTTGCATCACCAATGTAGCATCATGATTAACATCACTTGGGACCATGTAGTCTCCTCAAACGGTAACATAAGGTCACTTGGGCTACGTTGGCCCTAATAAGGGCCACACAAGTCTCTCTTGGATCATGAGAGCCCTAAACAAGGGCATGTAGGCCCTTATAGGACTATGCAAGAATGACACCCACTAACGCTACTACCCACTACTAAATGCTACTATCACCACTTTCTTCACCATCACCATCACCATCACCACCCATTGCCATCATGCTTATATGACACATCCGAGTTGTCGCTCTAATGCCTTTGTGACCTTTGTTTCTATCCCTACTTTGCAACTACCCCTGCCCCTAGTGGTGAAAAATTTTTCTATTGATCAATAGAAAATTCATGATTTTCCATTAATCAATAGAAAATTTTAAATTTTTTATCAACTAATGAAGATTTCAAAAATTTCTATTAGAAGATTGTCAATTTAAAATTAGGAACACAAAAAAGAATTTTCAAAAATAGAACTTGACATCTTGGTAGCAACAAAGATAAGAATTCTGTAATTAAGCATGCACATCTTGGAGTAGTACTAGGATGGGTGACCTCTTAGAAAGTCTCAAAAATCATGAAATTTTACAAACTTAAAATGGTCATAAATTTTGATTTCGGAGTTCATTTTTAACCAAAAAAAAACCAATACCAATATATTTTAACCTTCCAAACACTATGGAATAGTTAGATTTAGATTTTAGATAATTAAAAATCAATTTTTCAAGCCATCATTTAGGGTCCTAAAACAAATTAGGATTTCAAGGTCTAGTAGAAATTCATGATAATTCTAACTTCTCCTAGAACCAAATAACTATCTTGAGATCCATAAAGAGGGCCAATGAGGCCAAGGATTATCAACAAGCCTAATTTCTTCAACTTACCAATGTTTGAATCCCAAAGAGTACATTGGAGAGTGATTGAGATCCAAGTCAATGAATAGATAAATGTCCTTGAGCATCAAATTAATGAAATTAGGGGTATTTAAGAGTAAATTCATCAATCAAATTATGGATTTAAGATGGAGATGTAGAATATGTCTAAAAAATTAGGAAATTATCCCAAAGTTTAGAAGGAAATTGGTTGAAAGTGCAAGGAGAGATGGATTCCTTTATAGACTTCATTAAGCAATTAATCAATCATGTCACTCAACCTTCTAATCCTAGCCACTTTCCACCTAAAAATCAACACCAAGATCAAGATCAACTTCCCCCTAGGGATGAACATAGAAACTAGTCCCCACCTATATTGAACACTAGGATGCTGATATCCCTTCATTAGGTCAAAGAATATACATCAAATATGAGGGATATTAGAATTGGGAGAATGCACCAGGATAATCACTAACCCAAGCTCATCCCAGAAAGCTAAAATTAGATCATTACAATGGAGCCTTGGGATCTATTTCCAAGGTGAAAGATTGGCTTGATACAATGAAGAATTACATTGATATGTTGAATTTGTCAAGTCAAGAACATTTAGAAGTCATCTCCCTATATTTGAAAGGACTTGCGGCAACATTATGGAATGGACTAAGATCTCAAGGATTGGTTATAAATTGACTCAACTTTTGTTGATATTTTAAACAAAAATTTGTACTAGATTCATTCCTCAAAGAGCGCAAGATGAGATTTGATTTCTTAAGATTGGGAAGATGATCCATGGAAGATTGCTATAACGAATTCTATGATCTTTCATGGTATGTAAGCCATTGAGATGAGGAAGAACTAGCTTCAAAGTTTATTGGTGGAGTACATGCACAATTATGACCCCAAACATGAGTGCATAATCCTCAAATAGTTTATGAAGCCTATAGAATTACTAAATACTATGAAAAATCAAATCAAGTACGAACTACCCTTTGACAAGCAATGATAGAAGAAACACTAATCATGAGATCTCGATTAGGATGTTTTGCTTGTGGAGAAGATCATTTCAAAAAATACTATCCAAAATTATGAGTAAAAGTACAAAGAACCAATCAAACCATGAATTAAAAACCCAACACAAACATAACCAAAGAAAAAGTCCAAAACACCTCGATAGCCATGAAGAAGATTTCAGCATTAGCTAAGTTAGGTTTGAGAAAATTTCAATTTGCTTTGTTGATTTTTGTAGGATCAATTAAAGGTAAAAAATAAAATTTTTAATTAATAGTGGTTCCATTGATAACATTATTTCTGCAACTTTAATTAAGTTATTGAAATGAAATTTACCTTCCAAGAAAGTCATTAGGATAGAACTTGCAAATGGAACGACTATGAGCAAGCATACTAGGTATAGAGAAATTACCTTTACTTTGCAAGACATGCCTTTTGTTGATGAATTCCTTGAATTTGAAATAGGTGATGTCGATGTAATCTTAAAAATTTCTTTTATGCTAAAAGTTAATATTACAATCCACTTTGTAACATGTATTTTAAAAGAGCCAATCACTAATGAAGTTAGGCTTTTAAGGAGGGTAGAAATAACAAAGCAAATTCACATTATAACTATTAAGCAAGTTAAGAGATTGGTAAGAAAGGATGCTACTATCTTGATTGTTAAAGTAACTCAACCTCAAAAATCTTCCGATATTGAGATTCTAAAAGAACTTGAGGAATATAAAGATTCAATATTTGGTGAGACTAGGGAATTACCTCTAGAAAGAACTTTTAAACATGATATTGGTATTTTTCCTAGTATATAATCAATTTTAAAAGCCCTTTATAGGTTTTTCTCTTTTAAATTAAGAGAATTGAAAGTACAATTAGATTAACTATTGGAAGAAGAAAATATTTGACCTAGCATCTCACCTTAGGGTGCACTAGTTTTATTTGTTAAAAAGAAAGATGATATGTTAAGATTATGCATCAATTATAGGGCATTGAATAAAGTGATGATTAAAAATAATTATCTATTTCCTAGGATCAATGCCTAGTCTAATCAACTTATAGGAGCATATTATTTCTTAAAGATTGATTTAAAATCAAGTTACTACCAAATAAGGATTAAGAAAAAGGATATCAAGAAAACTACATTCAAAACTAGATATGGATTATATGAATTTTTGGTGATGCCATTTGGATTAACTAATGCACCTACAACATTCATGACATTAAGGAATAATATCCTTCATAAATATATTGATGAATTTGTTATAGTATTTATGGATGTTATACTTGTTTACTCTCAATTAAGAGAAGAACATGTTAAAAATTTTAAAATTACAATGGAAGTCCTTAAGGAACACCAGTTGAAAGCAAAATTAAGTATATGTGAACTCTTCAAAGAAGAAGTTTCATACTTGGATCATATAGTATCAAGAACAGGATTACAATTAGACCCAGCAAAAGTAAGTGTAGTTCAAGATTGGTCAAAACTAAAAGATGCTATAATGATTTGTAGTTTCTTGGGCTTAACACATTTTCACTGAGGTTTTATTATATATTAATCTACTTTGATAGCCTCCTTGACTGATCTTTTGTAGGAAAAGTGTGTGTTTAAGTTTGATGAAGAATGCAAGGAAGCTTTCCTTATATTAAAGATGCTACTCATAACAACACCCATTTTGAGAATTCTGGATGAAGAAACACAATTTGAATTCTCTAGAAATGCTTGTGTAGTTGGAATTAGTGTAGTTCTTTCTCAAGAAGATAAATTGGTATGTTTTGAATCTCATAAGTTGCAAGGAGCTAAGGTTAATTACCCAACCCATGATCTAGAATTACTAGCAATTATTCATGCTTTGAAAGTTTAGAGACACTATTATCTATGTGAAAAAACATTTGTGCTAAAAACAATCCATAAAACTTTAGAATACTTGAAGAGAAAACCTATTTTGAATACCCAAAAATGATGATGAATAGAATTATTGGCCAAATATGATTTTGAAATTAAATATATTCCAAAAAAAACAAAATGTAGTAGCTGATGCCCTTAGTTGAATGTGGAACATGATGATTGGTGTTGTGATGACACCTATGGAAGAAGAAATTAAAGAACAAATAAAAGAAGATCCTTACTTCAAGAAGATTCTAAACAATATTTCTTCTAAGCCTCATTATCAACTTAGCCCTAATAGTTTATTGATGAAAGGACAAAGAGTATGTATACTAGAAGAAAATTGGAGGCTTAGGCTATTGTGTGAAGCCTATGAAGTATTGTACATAGGACATCTAGGTTGTATCAAGACTTATATGATTATATGCAAATCCTATTTTTGGCCTAGAATGAAGAATGATGTATCTACATACATTAAAAACTTCCCAACCTGCCAAAGAATAAAAGCTGAACAAAAGAAACAAAGTGGATTACTATAGCCTTTGAAAGTTCCAACCTAGAAATGGGAAGACATTACCATGGATTTCATTGTGGGATTGCTAGTAACCCAAAAGGGAAATGACTCAATCTTGGTATTGGTTGATCATCTATCAAAGATTATACATTTTGTAGCCTTGAAATCTACAAACACAGCTAAAGAAATATCCCAAAAATTTGTATGAGAAATTTTTTAGTTACATGAGTGTTCTAAATCTATCACTTCAAACAAAGATCCCAAGTTCATATCTCAATTTTGGAAACATTTCTTCAAGAAACTTGGAACTTAATAGAAATTTCACATAGCTTACCATCCAAAGATAGATAGAGAAACAAAACAAGTGGACCAAATATTAGAAGATATTCTATGAAGGTGCATTGGGAGTAGACCAAATACATGGGAGAATTACTTGCATTTAGCCAAATTTTCCTACAACAATAATTATCAGGGTTCCATATATCGAACACCATTAAAAGTAGTATATGGATGTAATTTTCGTACACCACTAACTTGGGTAGATCCAACCTTAAGAATGGGATGGAAGGAAGAAGAAATAAAAATAATGAAAAATATTGTTACATGAGTTAAAAAAAACTTGCAAACTACCCAAGACAAATAAAAAGAATATGCGAATCAACATCAACTTAAGAAAAAATTCCAAATCAAGAATCACATACTATTGAGGATAAAACCCACTAGGAGTCCCCTTAAATTAGGAAGATATAATATGTTGGTTAACCTTTTGAAATCTCCAAAAGAATTGGTGAACTAGCATATTGATTAAAACTTCCAACAACCTTAATAATTCACCTAGTTTTCCATGTAAGTTTGCTTAAGAGATTTCATGAAAATGATGTGGCTTATGTGCTAGACTAGAATACCTTACCCCTAAGGTCCAATACTAGCTTTGAGGTTAAACCAATTACAATCAAGAATCATCAAACCAAGAAGCTTCAAAATAAAACTATTAGTGAAGTACTGATTCAATGGTCAAATTGTGATCAACAAACCTGGGAAAATAGGGAGTTCATTCTCAATACTTATGTCCAACTTTTTGACCATCATGATATTGAATGATAAATCATATTTATTATTAAGGTAATAAATTATATTTTATAATTTCTAGACTTTTTATATATAGATGATAATGAAGTTGAAGTTGAGAAGCATAATAAAGAAGAAACAACTAAGCAACTAGATATCAAGAAAGCACTTAAGGACAAGTTGGATGCTTAAGGGAGGTAGATTGTAACATCTTGTTCCTTGATAAGGGTGAAATTTTATTATAACAATGTAATTAACCTTTGAAAGAAGTATTCCCTCATTATGAGGAGTTACGATTATTCACGGTACCCCTTGAGAATGGATTTGACCTATGTCATTTAAGGTTAGGCTTAGAAGTCATGCTAACATGGAGTTATGGAGCCTAAACTTCCAACTAATAGGAATTGGATGAAGTGGGATAAGAAGGAATTGATCACCCCTTTGGCTAGATAGCCTAACCATGGTGGCAATGTTGGATTGCCTCTAAGGCCTAAGTGGCATGGAAAGTAACCTAGAGGACATTACAGTGTACATTTCTGATCAATAAAATTTTTCTTTGGTTTCCTTCTTGTTAAATTCAATGCACCAGTAATTTACCAATTTATTCATTTATCAAGTTATTTCATGGTATTTCCATTATAACACTCATGAGTGTGATGAATCAAGCAATGAATGATCATGTATTAATGACATCTAGGAACAAGATGTCATAATAACCCCAATGAATCCTGAGAGCATGATGTACATTAATAAAGCATTCATTTCATTTCCCTTCTACATTTTCCTTATTATTTACTTTACACATAATGTTGAATCTTATGAATATTTAATGTTTTTCATGACATTTGGGAATAGGAAGTCACACATTTTATGAATATTCCAATCATTAATAAAATAAGTTATTTGTTGAAGAGAGACATTTACATTTTATGAAACATTTTATTTAAAGAAGGGACATTTTTTTATTAAATAAATTATGAGATTAAAATTATTATTATATTGAAAATAATTTTATCTCATTAATACTAATGTAAGTATAAAATGTGATATTTGTATTGGCTCCTTTCATATCCTATGTTTTAGTCCTCAAAATTTCTTAAGAGCATTTTTATTTCTTATAGTTGTCAATTTCTATGATTGTGAACTTTTGAAGCAATTACATAGTTGTAAATGTTGCAAGCAAGAATGATAGCCAAAGGAGAATGGAAAACCCACATGAGATGCTGCACTAGGAGACAAGACTATTTTGAAAAACATACTCAATCATGTATGAAGAAGTTGATTATTATCATTCCAATGGGACTTTACCCTAGGAGTTACTTGTGGTGTAAAAGCCACAAAATCAAAAGTAAATATGTTAAAGTTTGATTTTCAAAATTGAGTCATTAATCAAATAATGTAAAAGTTTCAAATTTCTAAAATTTATAGAGATCTAAATTATATGTAATGATCTAAGAGGATTTATTATATCTCATTTTATTATCCCTAGATACTAAGTTGTAATATCCCATAGAGGCTAGATTGTTGTATCCCATTGAGGCATTATGATTTAACCCAAGAGGTCTTGTTGTAGTCCAAGTAGTAAAAATTATTCATAAGAAGGCCTAATGTTGTGTTTGTGATGTATCCTAAGAGGCATAAATGGCTTAAATGAAGCCAAGATGAAGAAGCCAATAAATGGATCAAAATGATGAAGTATTTAAAGATTCCAAGAAGGCATGAAAGATAGTCCAAAATATTCAATATTCAAGACATTCAAAGTGTTTCATGTAGAGTCACCTAAAATTATCACAAAAAATTAATAAATAAAAGGAAAAGATAAGTAAGAAAAAAGTCTCAAAATTATAATTCTAGGAGTTTTAAGAAAATTTTTAAATCAAAAGCTTTGAAAATAAAAATTGAAAAGGCTTCATAGTTTCAAAATAATCAATTTATAAGAAGCCTTAAAATAAGTAAAAAATAAGTTAAAGATGCCTTGGCCTCAAGAAAATTTATTCTAAGAAGAATTCTAGCTAATAATTTTTATGGTCAATCCTTAAGAATGTGAATTCAAAGAAGCATAATGGATTTTAAGAACCTAATATTTTAAGCCTTATCCTCAAAAGAAGAAGACAAAGAAAGTTTAAGATCATTAATTCATCCATGAAGAAGAAGGGAGGAAGAAGAAGAACACCTACCATCAAAGTCAATAAGAAGAGAATTTAAGATCAAGAAGAAAAACAAAACCTTTTTCATTGAAGTAGGGACTATTAGAATTTTGGAAATAACCAAATTTTATTTTTCTCAATTTTATGTTTTCTTTGAAGTTAAGTTGTTAAGGCTGTTATAACCAAATAATGAAAATTTTGCAAAAGGATCAAAATTGTAAAAAAAATAATAGATATAGTCATAGAAAGGATCAAAATTCAAAACAATAATTATTATTCTAAGTGTTAAGTCATCAACTATATCATATTGGTTAGACATCAGGTGGTCATGATATTTAGTTCCATATTTCATGTTGTGTACGAACATATGTAAAGATGATTAAATCTTATATTATTCTCATGCATCCTCATGCTTACATGTGGCAAGATGTGATAAGCTATGGAAAAAGTACTAAATAACTACCTTAAGTACATAATATTCATGCTCATGGGCAATAGTGGATATTATTAGAGATTATTAAAGTCATTAGTGGATGAATGGTTATGGTAGTTATGATAGTGGTATTGTGCTTATTTATGGAGCATCATGTAAGTGTCTAGTTTGTTAAGATGTATCTTATTTTATGAATTTTAAAATCATGTAATTAAAGCAATATAAGATGATTTTGAACAAGTTATGTTAGTAATTTTTAGAGCTCCATGAGCTTCCCTTTAACATTCTTTCATTATTGTAGCATATCTCTTGAATGAAGCTATTGAATGATAGGAAAGCATGATTTCTCTTAATGCTTTCACAATCATATCATTCATTCTATTAAGTTTCTTCACTCTTATAATTTGACTCTTATTCTCATACTCAACTCTCATTTTCTTAATTAGCTCTCAATTATTATCATTCTCACAAGTATTTTCTTAGTTGTAAGAATACTATATTAGTTGGCACCAAGTATTATGATGCAAAGATAATCTAACATTATTTTTTTGGTGTTTAAAAGCTTGGAAAATTTATTTAATTATTTTTATAGGGATCAAACAAAGTTTTGACTCTTCAAGATTCTCAATTTTAATGCTAATGAAGGGTTTTAGAAAGTTTGAAGAAGTTTTTAGATTTGATGAATTATTTATATGTTTTTATTTAATCCAAGCCTCCATTAATAATTCTAAATGAAATATAATATGTTGTAAAGGTTTTTTTTAAGATAAAATTTTTTATAATATCTATATCCAAGCCAAATTTCTTTATTTATGCCATTTAGTATTTCACCAGTAGAACCATAACCTTACCATGGCTTATGATGAGCTTACTTTTGAAAACTAAGTAAATCATGACTTGTGGTTAACTCCTAGTCTAATGTTCTATATACCTTACGTTGAGATCTAGTTTTTTTTCATGTTTAAAATATAGAAAAGCTATGTGAGGTCTTGATTTCTCATTTAAGATTGACCACATCCTAGGGCACATTCATGATTTTCCTTCACAACCTGATCATGAATCATGATTAGTAATCATAATCTAAGGTGGCTTCATGATTAACACATAAACATATAAATATTATTCTAACTATTTCATAGGACCAAAACTCTTGGAAAATCTCTAAGACTTTACCATCACTTGATCATGACCTGTGGTTAGTTACCATGATCCATTGTTAGCTTATGCTATAATACCATAACCAAGTTCTAACTTGTGATTCCATTTATGATGGCCATTTATGTAGAGTTAAGAGTTTGAATTTTATATGTATACTTATCTTGAGGATATTATTTTACAACCTCAATATGAAGATCTAATCAAAGATAGAAAATTTTAAGATTGAATATTTTATGTTTGGAACATAAAGCTCCTTCAATCCAATCTTCTATTATGTCAACTTCAACATTAACTTCATACCATGGAATACAATTTGAAATTAAAGAGCATATTGAATGGTATGAAATTATAGTTTATAATTGCAAATATAAGTAAAAGAGCTACTTGCATATGTATTTGTAATGGAATTCATTTCACCATGTACAATTCTAACAATGCTAGTTCCTATGAAGAAAAGATAAAAATGAATGATTCACATTAATTTAAGAATAGAAAATTAGATTATGGTGAGGTATAATTTTATGGATGATATTATTAATGTTTGTACCTATTCAAATATGTTTAGTAAAATTAACATAAAGAGTGAATATCATTAAATTAAAATTAGACTACATGATGAATGGAGGATAGCATTCAGATTTCAAATTATTTGTTTGAATGAATTGTAATGCCATTTGGATAACATAATGTCCCTAATACATTTATTAGATTGATGAATGATGTGCTTAAGATGTTAATTGATAAATTTTTCATTATCTTCTTTGATGACATCTTGGTGTCCATCTCTAATGAGGAGAAGAACATTAATCATTTAAAGATGGTATGTCAATAACTAGATGAAATAAAATTGGTGATCAACCCAAAGAAATAGAACTCCATAAATAAGAAGACTATGTTCTTGGAACATGTGATTTATAACAATAAATTAAAAATAAAGGTAGCCAATATGAAAGCCATAAAGAAGTGGGATACTTCAAAGAATGTTGGTAAAGAACATTCATTTTTTTGGAGTGACATTTGATGGACTATGCTTACTTTCTTAAGGAATAATTAAACCTCTAGGTGGGATGATGAAATGTAATAGACTTTTAATTTATTAAAGGAGAATAAAGCAAAGAAGATTTTACTTTCAATTCTAGATTTTAACAAACTTTTTTTAAGTGGAGGTGAATGCTACTAGGTAATCAATTGAGAAAGTTCTATTGAAAGAAGATAGGCTAATAGAATTTTCCTCTAAAAATCTCAAAAAATTAATTTAGAAATATAATGTTTATGAAAAATAACTATATGCTACCATAAATCCATTAAACATTAAAGAGATTATTTATTACTTAAGAAATTTCCATTGATGAATGCTAGTGGGTAGCTAATTGAAAAAGTTCTATTGAAAGAAGGTAGGATAATAGAATTTTTCTCTACAAATCTCAAAAAATTAAGGTATAAATATAATGTTTATGAAAAATAACTATATGCTACCATCAATCCATTAAACATTAAAGACATTATTTATTACTTAAGAAATTTCTATTGATGAATGATTACAAGAAACTACAATTTTTGAATTTAAAAAAGAAGCTAAGTACTAATGATACAAAGTGTATAATGTCCATGTTCCCAAATATTGCTAATACATAATGAATATGGTGTCTCTTCATAACAAGTGTTATGATTATCGTAACAAGATCCAAAAGGGAAAGTTGTAATTAAGACCTGAAAGAGCATGTTGTATTAATGGACATGCTTCTCAAGGTGACCTTTGAGGATTTGACCTAAGGTATTTATACCTTGGAATTAGAGGTCATATTAGCATGGAATTGCAAAGCTAGTAAAGGTGAGTAATGAGTGTCAGGTGAAGTAGGCTAGGAAGAGGATTGGCCATCCCTTCTAAATCATGATAGGCCTAACCATGGTGGTAGTGCTAGATAGCCTAAAATGGATAGATGTCAAAGGAAGATAACCCAAATGAATACTCAGGGCATGACCTAGATACATTATTCCATATCAATAAAGCATTCTTTCCTTTTTCCTTCTACATTTTCCTTGTTATTTTCTTTATTCATAATGTTGAATGTTACACATATTTGATATTACCATGTTATCTCCTTACACCTAATGTCTAATATAATGTATATTTGATATTTTTCACTACATGTAGGAATGAGATGTCACAAAGTGGGTGGCACAATTGCAAGAATTCAATTTTTTAAAAGCATAAGAGTAGGAAGAATAATATAGTTATTCATGCATTGTCAAGAATGCATGTTATGAATTCTAGTTCTTCTCAATGAAAAGATATGAGTGATTTTTATTATTTATATGATGGAGATCATAAATTTGAGTAGGATTATAGTGATATAAAGAATTGTTTGATTGGAAGAGTTGATTAGTGAAGTGATTACCACATTCTACATGATATACTTTTCAAAAATGGAAAGGTCTATGTTTTCAATTATGATTTTAGAGAAAAACTTAGTTTGAAAAAGAATTATGAAGGAATGGTAGGGTACATGGAAAGGGATATGATAATTGAGATTATTGGGCTTCAATTTCAGTACTCATTAAATCATTTCTATTATATCTCTAAGTTGGTGATTAACATCACAAAACTTCAACATGGTATCAAAGCTAGATTTTGATGATGATGAGAGCAGTTACTTTAGTGGTTTATTCTAATTATTAGAGCAGTTACTCTAGTGATTTATTCTAATTATTAGAGTAGTTACTCTAGCGATTTATTCTAATTATTAGAGTGGTTACTCTAATTATTAGAGTAGTTTCTCCCAAGCCTATAAATACAGTGCCCATGTGCACAATTGGAAAGAAAGTATTTTAGCAGTCAAGTAGTGAAACTCTTGTAGTCTGTTTGAAAGTTAGAGTATTTTCCAAGTGCCCACAGCAGGAGGTCTAAGTGTGGACGGATCTTTATTCGAGCATTGTATACCTAAGCACACCTTGTGTATGGAAATAAAGAAGAGCTTTTCGATTTATCCTTAAGTGTGGACGGATCTTTATTCTTACGCATTTCTTTTATTTTATTTTCTTATGCATTTATTTTATTTTATTCACTTTACATTTCTATTATTAGCACAACAATTCATTTAGATCAATTAAGCAAATTGTTAAATTACACAAGCACAACCACTTCGAGCATGCGTGTAACGCTTGTTAACCCAGTAACGATTAGCGTTTGGTAATCCCATTAGTGTTGCATTAGTTCAGGATGTGTACAGTAAGTGGGAACGGATGCTAGTGTTAGGATTAGTTAGAACTTAGTTAATGAGTAGTTAAGTTAAATTAGTCACTTAGTTACCTCTCTCCTTCCCTACTAATAGAGGACATAAAAACATAAAAGCTATAAAAATCATATGCCTCAAGCTTACTTAACCATAAAATTGTGACATATAGGTAAGCTTGGGAAGACAATGATCAACCAACATGTCCTTGTTCCACAAGGGTGCATAAGCACTTAGTCCTTGGAATTCGACCAGATCATGTGTGAAACACTCGTATTTGTATGGTTGAGTGTAGGGATACCTCGCCGCTCATCATTGGCACCGTTGCTAGGAACTTAGTTGTTTGTGCACTAACTAGAACTTAGGAAATCATTCACATTGTTGGAATGAACCATTAGGGTCGATTGAGAAAATAATAAACAAGAATACATTGCACACTGAATAGACAAGTATGTCTCCTTCTTTGTACGAAAGCACCTCACCGCCTAGGTCTGAAATAGGAAATAGTCAGCGGCGTAATACACATGACGTTGATTCGCTAGTCCCTCAGCAAATTCGAGTGGTATATATTCATCCTGATGAGTATATATTAGACTTTACCTTTATCCTCCATCAAGATGAACAACTGCCTTAGTGAGACTTAGAGGGTAACATAGTGTTACCTCTCAATCATTCAGTCCCAAGCATGTTTCTTCATACTCTCACACAAATTAGGATGCTACACTTACACGTAGAATATATTGTGCAAGACCATGACTCAAGAGAATACCATCCCATAGAGGCACAACATAAAAGGAACTTGCAATAGGAGAGACATCATAATTCTTTGAAGGGTAAGTGGTCCCAGGATGCCCCACATGTCTTAAGCAAAAATGAAGGTGGTGAACCTACCTCAGGCAATCGCCCACACAAAAATGTTTCTCCCCTTGACTTTGGCTAAGGGGTTGTGTATCAAGACCTTCATTTCACTATTCATAACCTAAACCTAGGTTCTGATACCCACGGGCATAAAGGATCTAAAAAAGGAACACAAACTCATGATAAAGGTGTACATTCTAATTGCAATTGCGATCGAGGCTAAGACTGCAGAAGAGAAGGTAGCAGACACCATCATGGTGATGGTTCTCCTTCTTCATTACCTTCATCATCTCCTTCATCCTCTCCTTCAGTATCTAAATGTAGTCATAAAGAAAAAGACCATGGGGATGGAGGTAGGCAAAGTGGAATTCATAGGTAAAAAGGGGACGAGGGCACTCTAGAGAGTCATCACATAGAAGAAGGGAGAGTAGGGAACAACGTAGGCATCATAGACGCCATGGACGAGATGATCATAATGAACCCCTACTCACTACTCGAAGTATGTTAGACATAATTGAGGCTGTTAGAATTCCAACAAGGCACCAGAAAGATAGTAGGATTAAGAAATTAGATATGAACAACATCCCATGATTTGAAGGGGGATACAACGTTGATCCTCAGAATCATTTACAAGCATTCCATGATGCGTGTGCCTTACAAAACATAGAGAACGAATGGCAAAAACTTAAGTTGTTCCCACAGACATTAGTTAAAGAGGTGGAAAGTTGGTATCAGTCTTTAGAACTAGAATCCATTCGTAGGTGGAGTACTATGTTAGAATTATTTAATGACAAGTACTAAACGTACTCCCAGGTGTCTAACTTGCGAAAGTAAATCCAAGGCTAGAAACAAGGAGGACATGAACCCTTGGATGCTGCCATGTGCTGATAGTGCACTATTACATCATTGTCCTGGCCATGGTTATTCGCAAAGGGATCATCTGTGCCATCTCGTGGATGGGCTTAGGCATGAAATGAGAATAACCCTTAGGACTTATGCCCAAGGAAGACTATCTGAGCTTAGGTCCCATCAAATTCAAAGACTATTGGAGCAAGTTGCTAAGGAAGAAGGTGAGCTACAGAAGAGAAAAATTGTGGAAGAGTATAATCGAGATCCCTCCCTTCGGAAGAAGGGAGTAAGATTTTGTAAGGATGAAGAAGAGTCACCACTCGAAGAGATGATGAATAGGAAAACTTTACCTATTCAAAAGATGACATTAAAAGTTTCAGAAAAGGTAGACCAAATGTGGGATTCCCTAGACAATAGATTTCAAACTATTCTTAAAATAGTAGATAATTCTAGAAAGCAAGGTAGTGAGAAAAGAAAAAATAAAGAGGTTGAACATGCACATAGCAAGGGTAAGGGCAAAGTTGCCATCATTGAAGAGGTTGTGGATTTGGAAACAGACAATAATAGTGGATGTGAGATATGTCAATATGACCATCTTAAGGGATGTTGCCCTATAATCTTACATCTGCAGGAGTCTTGGGTGTATGCACTTTATCCATGATTAAACAAAAGGCAAACACCTCAAATGTTACCTTATCCTCAAGGTAACCCAAGGCAGTTCCACCAACCCTTAACATATTATCCCAATGGAACTCCACCACAATCGATTGAATAATATCAATAGTGGTAGCACCTATAATCATGGAGAATTCCACCACCAAGGCAACAGTATCCTTACTGGCAACCTAACCCGTATGGATATTACGTGCAGCAGCCAATCTCCCCACGTGACTCTACTAGTTATGTCACTTCTCAACCTCACTACCAAGCTCGTGAGTATTATGGGGCTCCCTCTTCTAGAGGAGATATTCCACAAGCATAGCATCCTTCTCATCCAACTGCATCTCTTCCACCAATAGCTCCACTACCACCTGCTCCCACGATGTAAGGTGAAATCCCTACCCAGCCGCAGTAATGTAATGCCACAAGGGTTGTTAACTCTCAACCTACTATTGGTTCCAACAACCACATGAAGAAAAGACCTTTCTTTAAAACCAATAGTCTAACCAAGCCCTTGCAATCATAGGAAGCTAATTCCTTAGATGCCTCAGTATCAATCAAAACTTTGGAACCCCCTTCAACCTAATCACTACACTCAACGCATACAATCATGCTAACACATGCCTTCATCGATTGGATCAAAGTTGGCCACCTTTCCAAGAAATTCTCTGATCTTTGAAGTCCTCTAATATACTTACAAATTACTAAAAATGCAACGTGTAAGGCTCTTTTGGATTCAGGTTCCAATGTCAACTTGATTTCTCAAGAAATGTACAAGGCCTAGAACCTACCTCCATTGAAAAAGAGCAACATCCATTTAGAGTTGGCCAACCAGTCCATCACTGTCCTGTTGGGGCTAGTGGAGGACATTGTTACCACTATTTGTGGGTGGTTGTACCTAGCTAATTTCCAATGATTCAGGTGAACAATGGTAAGGGGGACTTCCCAATCATAATGGGAAGAGCATGGCTAAGCACCATCGATGCACACCTAGGAATCTGTGATCTTTCCCTAGAAATATCAAAGGAAAATACACTTGAAAATATCAAGAAGAAGAAAGTTCCATGCATTGCATACAGTGACACAAGGTGTAATTGCATGCAGAGGTTATGGTTTGTGCAAAGTTTAGCCTTGCCTACATGCAATCAGTGTGCACAAGTGATTAACATACAGAGATACCTGTATGCAATAGCCACATGATAGGAAGACACCCAATGATTGATAGCTGATCAAGAAAGTAGTTCACTCATATGCATGAAACCAACTGAGGGTTTGACTTATGCTTACATCGATAGCATAGATGCATTAGAGCAAGTCCACCACCAACTTCCAAGTCTTAACCTTAAAAATATCAATTGGGGGAAGTTGGAAATCCCTAAGAAATTTAAGCAGGAGCCCCTTGAGCTGAAATCATTGCCCACCAGTATGGAATACACATTCCTTAAAAATGAAAAAACGGTAGTTATCAATGCTAAGCTTGCTCCTCAACAGAAAGAAGAATTGCTGAAAGTAATAAATAAATGATTAGAAGCCTTCACTTGGTCATATCCTAAATTAACTAGAATAGATCCTAGGATATGCCAACCTAGAATTTACACTGACCCCTCCATGAAGCCTCGAAGACAACTGTAGAGGCGATTGAATCCTAAGCTGAAGTAAGTAGTTAAGGAAGAAATCAAACAGCTTCTCAAGGCTAGGTTCATATACCCCATTGCTGATAGTGAATGGGTTAGCCCCTTATTTATTATGCCTAAAAGGGAGGCAAATGGAGGATGTGCATAGATTTCAAGCTACTAAATATGGCAACATTCAAAGATCACTTTTCATTGCTATTTGTCGACCAAGTTTTAGACACCATCGTAGGGCATTGCTATTACAGTTTTCTAGATGGATATAGCGGATATAACCAAATCCAAATAGCCCTAGAAGACCAAGCCAAGACTACATTCACCAATCCTTAGGGAACATTCACATACAAACAAATGTTGTTTGGCTTGTGCAACGCCCCTACAACATTTCAATGACTAGTTCTAAGCATATTCCAATAGAAGATAGGGAATGGCATGAAGGTCTTTATGAACAACTTTTCCACTTATGGAGAAAACTTTGATCAAGCCTTAGACCAGTTGGAGAAAGTGTTAAAAGGATGTGTAGAAACCAATTTGAAGCTCAACTAGCAGAAAAGCCATTTGATGGTCCAAGAAGGCATAGTACTAGGGCACAAAATCTCACACATAGGGATAGAGGTAGACCCTGAGAAGATCAAAGTTATCCAAGGAATTACCAATCAACTAGAAACTGTCAAATAGATTCGGTCATTCCTTGGACATACTAGCTACTATAGGAGATTTATTAAGAACTTTTCAAAGGTTGCCAAACCATTGGTATAATTAATGAAAAAGGATGTACCTTTCGAGTGGACCAAGGAATGCGAATTAGCTTTTCAAACTCTGAAATAAAATCTAGTAGAAACACCCATTCTACAAGCTCCTGACTGGTCCAAACCATTTCATATCATGATTGATGCATCCAACTATGCTTTAGGAGCCTCAGTTACATAGTTAGATGATCAAAAGCATCCTTATTACATCCACTGTGCAAGTAGAAGTATAACTGGTGCACAACTTAACTACACTACCATAGAGAAAGAATTAATGATTTTAGTGTTTGCACTAGAAAAGTTTAGACACTATGTATTGGGATATAAATTATATATACATACAAATCATAGTGTAATCTAGTTACTCATAAATAAGCCAATGGTAAGCCCCCATATCATACGATGGCTTGTAATCTTACAAGAGTTCGATTTAAGGATGATCGATCGCAAGGGCACCAAGAATGTAGTTGCTGATCATTTATCTCAGTTGCAATGGGACAACAAAGAGGATGAGTATCCAATTTCTAATCATTTCCCTGATGAATTCCTCTTTGTTGGTGTAGTGAATAATCAATCACCCATAGAGACAAACTGGTACAGTAGCATTCTTACCTATTTTCTCACCCACCAAACACCACAAGTGTTAAACCTTAAGAAGAAACAATAGTTTCTTCATCAAGCTAAGTACTTTATGGAGATGAATGGGCAACTTTACAAAGTGTGTCTCAATGGCTTGGTTCGATGGTGTGTTCCTGATATAGATCAACTGTGAGTTCTCCAAGACACTCATGAGGGTCCTCGTGGGGGTCATTACACTAGGAGATGAATGGCAATCAAGATTTTGCTTGCAGGATATTATTGGCCTACATTATTTTGGAACGTCCATCGTTTCATCCAATCTTGTGAGCGTTGTTAACGTGATGGGGAAATGACTACTAGAATGGAGGGTCCGCAATAATGGATTCAACTATTAGAACCCTTCGACATTTGGGGAACTAATTTTATGGGGCCAATTACACCAATGTCCAATGGAAAAGCTTATATTATTATTGTTGTTGATTACCTAACAAAATGGGCTGAAGCAACTGTTGTTAAAGATTGTACATCATCTACTATTGCAAAATTTGTTTAACAACAAATCATAAATAGGTTTGGTATGTTGTGTGCACTTATTTCAGTTACTGGTACATACTTCACAGGTGCAACTTTTCAAAAATTAATGCAATGCTTAGGGGTTGAGCATAAATTAACTACACCATACCACCCCCAAGCTAGTAGCCAAGTAGAAGTCACCAATAGGGAGATTACGAAGATATTGAAAAGAACCATTAGCAAGTTTAGGTGATACTGAAGCACTAAACTGAACGATGCTCTTTGGGCATACTGCTCCACATGGAAACTCCCTATGGGCTACTCTACCTATGAGTTAGTATATGGTAAATTACCAACACTTCCCATTCAAACTGACCTCAACCTTGACTTTGATCTAGCACAGAAACAACAGTTAGTAACCCTTAACTTGCTAAATGAAAATTGACTAGCTACCCTGTCATCTAACGAGTTGCAAAAGGCATTCAATAAACAACGTCATGACCTAAGGATTAGAAAAGTTAAATATCAACCAGGACATAAGGTTCTCTACTGGAATCCCACACATGTGCCACAACATACTAAATTTCAAACATTGTGGAAAGGACCTTATATTATTTATGCAACTTTTCCTTCAAGGGCCATGACAATATATAAACCTGAGAGCCCAGACAAGAAACTATTAATCAATGTATGACAAACAAAACCTTTCCATGAGCTTAGGATAGCTAGTACACATGCTACCTCTGTTGATGGATAACCTTGCTTACTATTTTGGATCTCCTCCTTCCAACTTAGTCATGGGGGAGATGGCCACCTATGTTAACCATTTTAGGCCCTTAGTTCTTTTTGAATTTTTATTTTACACATTTTTCAAACTTTTCTTATTTTTTTACACCATCATTCATGTTTTTACTATTTATTTGACTGCTTGATTTACTTTTATTCATCATCCAATAAGTGCTCATGATGGTGGATTGAATTATATCATATTGATTACTAATGTCTAGTTTTTACCTTTGAATTATGATGTTGATATTAAGGTATGGTTCTTTTGGTAAAACAGGCAATAAGTCCAAGTCTTCCACTCATCCATACAACTCTATGGTCTCCTTTGTCTTGGAACTGTACAATCCCCTTTTTCTAAGTAAATTTATTAATGAATTGGTGGCTAGGTACTTTTCAAACCAAGGAAAGACTAAAAGGATGAAAAGGATGTAACTTCAAGAGGATTTGATGCATTTGTACTGGCCATTCTCTTGGGCACTTGGATGCTTATTTCTTGGGTTTTTTGCCATTTTGACATTGTTCAAAAATTAGGAAGCCAAGTGAATAAAAATAAGTCTTTGCATGGTGTGGTTCTCATGCATAAACATAAAAAAAAGAAAAAAAAAGAAAACAAGGTGAGAATTCAAAGCACACCCCTTAGACATAATAAAGCAATATGGGCTACAAGCACTAGTTATGGCATTGGAAAGACATGTTACCCATGCCTGAAGGTTCCCTCTAACTATGGCCCTTTCTTGCTTCCTGCTTCTCCATCTCGCTCTCCTCAGAATGGTGGTGACTCTTTGTGGAAGCATTCTTGTTGCTTCAAGTGGATGGATTGGTCAAGTGTGTTGATGT